>WOXC01012171.1:0-342500 GCA_011680675.1 Gymnobelideus leadbeateri | reverse complement strand
CAGAGAATGGTGGTGCTTATCTGTAAGCCTTCTACCTTGGTGGGTTTCCTGAGTATCTCACAGAAGCATGGCTGCCAACACTGTTGGGAGCTATGACTGATTCTAGCAGGGTGAGCAGGAGGGAGCCATTGTCATTGACATATAAACATCTATGTACACAGGGTAGGTCGGGGATGATCTCAGACCAATTTAAGAAATGTTGGTTAAATGATCAAGAAGGACAAATGAAACAACAAATGAAGGCATGATTGAATCAACCAATAGACCAACAGGTGGCCATGTGCATAGGCAGAGAGGTGGCTGGAAACCAGAGCAAAGAAGGCAGGAGACCTTCCTGATTGGCCCACCCCATGCCTTGTATCTAATTTGTATAGATTTTGAATATAGTCCCATCTGTGCCTGTTATCTCACCCCATTAGAATGTAAACTCCCAGAGGGAAGGGGCTGATTTGCTTTTCCCTGTAGCCCAGAACCAGGGCAGTGCTTGGCAAATAGTTAGTGCTTATTACGTACTTGTTGGTTAACTGTTTGATTAAATGGATGAATGGAGGGCAGATGCATGCATGAATGAATGAATGAATGAACAGGAATTGAAGAAATAGAGGGATGTGGATGGAAAATGAACTGATGGATGAACAAATGGAGAGCCAGATCACGAGTGAATGAAAAGAAAATGCAGAGCTGGAGGGATGTAAATGGAAAATGAACAGATCATAATTGAGTGAGTTAATGAATGAATGAACAGACATGTGGACATATGCACGGATGAGTGAATGGCGGGGATGGAGCATGTACAAGTAAATGGATAGTCAAGAGCCTGGATGGCTAGATGGATGAATGAGCAAATGAATGAACAAACATGTGAATGAACAAGCAGATGGACAGAGGGATAACTGTAATGCTGGCACTCCCCTTCATCATCCCAAGCCACTCTGTCACAGCAGGGAGGGCCAGCTCCCTGGAGAGCCCTGCCCTACCCTGCCATGTGGGCAAAGCCGTCCCTGGCATGTTCCAAGCATTCCTGCTCTGACTGCTGGGGCGCTAAAATCTTAGCCCCAGCCAGCAAGGCGCTGGTTGTTGACGGCAGCTTCACATTCACAGATGGAAAACAGCAGGAGAAAAGAGGAAGGAGGGGTCCATCCGGCTGATGGAAATGTTGCCATGGAAACCACCTCTCACAAACATGGCTCATGCCGGGGGTGAAAGCATCCATTTAATAGACTCGCTAGTATGGCTCAGCCCTCCCACTACTTGGGATCAGAAGATTTAGAGTGGAAAGAGGCTTAGTGATCAACTCATCCCACCCCTCATCTTACAAATGGGTAAATAAGGCTCCAAGAGGACCGAGGATGGCCCCAGGGCATGCTGGAAGGACTTGAACATGGGTCCTTGGACTCCCAGTCCCTGCCTTCTGCTACTGCGTGATTTATTACAAGCCTTCATGCTCCTCTGGGGACTGTCTCATGGAACATCAATGGGTGCCACTTCATCCCACTCAGTGGCCAAGGTAGCCCAAGGTCAGGTCACTAGTCCCAAGTTAATTCATTCAACAAACATCTATTAATCACTTACTTCTTTGCTGACCCTGTGGTAGTGACGCATAGTGCCTGCCCTCGAGAGGTGCATACTCCACTTGGGGAAGCATGAGGAGGATGTGAGATGGGCCTAGAAAAGGAAGAGTGTGACTGAGGGAAGGAGAGTCTCCTGAGGAAGGCAGGAGAGAATGTGGGAAAGCAGAACTCACTGGGGGTGGGGCAGAAATCAAGGCACTTTATGGGAGTGGAGGAGAAACAGGAGGAAGACCTCCACAGGCACTTTTAAAATCGCTGCCTTTGTTTCTGTTTCACCTCTGTCTCTGACTGTGTTCCTCCTTCCTCCCTTCTCTGCCGATTCCTGCTTGAAAACAAAGAATATGTTTTTTAAAGGAGGTGAGGGAAGCTTACAACCCGGACAGCCCCTCACCTCGGTCTCACAGGGTCTAAGGCACCACAGAACACCGGGTCTGCCTTCCACTGACAACACATCTATTATCCACCACTTATAAAGCCAATGCTCTGAACCTGCCACCCTCCTTCCCCATCCTCTAGGAGCATGGACACCTGAGGCTAAGAACAGAAAACAGGGAGGGGCCTTAGAACAGAGAAGGCAGAACCAAGAGGAACCTGGGTACTGAAAACATGGAAAGTCAGAGCTAGTCCTTAACCCTAATTTCCCTAGTTTTACTGAGGTAGAAAGACACAAGGGGGTAAGGGGGCAGAATTGGGTCCAGATGCCAGGCTCTCTTGCCTCTGAAACTGAGGCTTTGTCTCCTTCACCAGGGTCTCTTCCATATTCAGTTGACTTAGAATTCATTCATTCATTCATTCATTCATTCATTCATTCATTCATTCATTCATTCATTCATATCTTGAGCCCTGGGGCTGGCAGAGATACTCAACACCCCAAAACTGGTAGGCCCCGCCTGTTTAGAATAACAAACCTTCTTGGTCTGTGGCCACCACAGCTAACTCTAGGATAATGTTTATGTTAAGGATTTGACATGAACTAACAAATAAGGAAGAAAAAAACCCCAGACTGCTCTGGTCTTCCCATTCTCATTTCCACGCTCAGGCCTGGATGAGTTGAATATGGGGCCAGCCTCCAAACCCTTGCTGCCAGAAAAGGGGCTGGGCCTGCTAAAGTTAATCAGACTGTGGGGTAGGGGATTTCGTAGGGGTGTGTGTGAGAGGAGTTTAACCTGAGGAGCAGAAGATTTGGGGAGGGCTAGGTCGGGGGATGCTCAGGCTTCTGAAAGACTGTCATCAGCAGAATGACAGCGGGCTTTGCAGAAAGGCACATTGAGGCCTGATGTCAAGAAAAAAACATCCTAATGGTGAAAGCTGTCACAGAGTGCAGGGAGTGAGTGGGCTGTCTGGGGAGGTGGTGAGTTCCCCCTCACTGGAGGTATCTAAGCAGGACTGAACAGCCATTTGTCAGGAAGGTTATCAAGGGGATTCCTGTCCCAGAAATGGGTGTGACCAGTTGGCCTCTGTGTGAGGCCAGTGTGAGTGACACTGTGCTCAAGGATATTGCCATTCCCAATTCCCTTTGTAATCCTGGCTCTATTTTTCTGAGCACTTTCAGGTTGATGACGGCCCTAGTTGGTGCTGCAGTGCATAGACCACTGGGTCTAGTGTCAGAAAGATCTGAGTTCAAATTTGGCACTTAATCCTCTTGGCCTCAGTTTCCTCATCTGTACTCTAGAGAAGGAAATGATAAACCACTCTAGTATCTATGCCAAGAAAACCCCAGAAAGGGTCACCCAGAGCCGGACATGACTGAAAACGGCTGACTAGCAGCAACCTCAGAGCAGCTCAGTGAATTGGAAAGGGAGATGACTGCTGCCTTTCCCATTTCCTAGATGATGAAACTGAAGGCCAGAATTATGGAATAATGATGGCTCCCATTTCTTTGGTGTTTGACAGAACACTCTCCTCCAAATGGTCTTTTGAGCTCTCGAGTTAAATATGACCAGTCCCATTTAACAGATGAAGAAACTGAGAATATTCAGGGGAGGGGCCTTATCTAGGGCTATGTGGTTAGAGTCTCAGAGCTGTGACTAGATGAAGGCCTCCTTGTTCCTCCTCTGTCCCCTTCATGAGAGGGGCTTCCACAGCTGCGTGAATCTGTCAGCCCTTCACACACACATCCAGACCAGACCCAGGCTCAGCTGAGTCTAACCAAATCCTAACCAAGTGAGGACAGCTGGGCAGCAAGATCCCAGAATGGAAAATCATAGGGCATCCTATCTCCGGGATTCACTAGCTGTGTGAATGTATGAGTCACTGAACCTCTCAGGCCTCAGTTTCCTTATCTGTAAGGTGAGGGGGATAGACTAGATAACCCTGAAGGTTTCTTCTTTGGCTTAAGAAGGCTAGGATTCAAGGTCCACAGTGAGTAAGGTGCAGAGACAGAAACCAAATCCAAGTCCTGACTCCAACTGCCCCTTTCTTTCCATGGGATCACAGGGCTCCCATCAGAGCCAGGCCTCTTCAGTCTGTCTCAGGGGTAGGGGAACCTGTGACCCCCAGGTCACATGTGGCCTTCTCAGTCCTCAAGTGCAGCCTTTCAGATTCAGTCAAAGGGCCGCACTTGAGGACTGAGAGGGCCACATGTGGTCTCCAGGCCAAAGGTTCTCCACCCCTGGATTATCCTTTCATCAGGGCAGACTGGAGTAGGAACTTGGATTGGGTGTGAGTCACAGTCACAGAAATGAATCTGTAGCAGCATTCATTAAATTTGCCTGAGGATAGCCCTGCCTGGTCTCTGGGCTGGGGATAGCCTTCAGGCAGGGCAAGAAAAAAAAAGATGAATTTAGAAACAAAGGTCCAGGTTTCAAATCTTATCCCTGACCCTTATAACCATGGTAACCCTGGATAACTGAATTAGAAGTCCTCTCAGCACCCTCCTTCCATCTCTAAGTCTGTGACCAGCCCCCTTGGCATCATGATCTGACTGTTACATCTGTGACCTGGGGCTGCTCCCTAGCCTCCCCAAGTCTCAGTTTCTCCCATTATCAAATATGAGTTTTGAAATATGCGATAATATTTAAGATCATCTCTGGTTCTCACTTTCTATGTTCTCAATCTCTTCTATACTTTTAACATCCTTTATTTTAAGGCCCCTCCCAGCACTGCCTTTCCATATTCTAAGGCTCCTCCCACCTCTGACATTTCCAGTTCTCAGGCCTTTCCCAGCACTGTCATTCTTTTGTTCTATGGCCATCCCCTCCTTAACATTCCCTGTTCTGTGTTTTAAGGTCCCTTCCAGCTCTGACACTGTCTGTTCCAACGTTTCTGGAAGCTTGGACTTTCTCTATTCTCAGGTGCCTCCTGTAACAAATGAGAACTCTGCCCAGCACTCCTGTGTCTGGGAGCAGCTAGCTCAGGTCTCTCCTGGAATCTCCCCCTGTCACACATCCCCACACGTACAACCCAAACACCCTGGAAAAAAGCTCTAAGAAAAGCCCGGGATGTCAAGACGGAACCTAAGTCCCACATGCCAGCCCTGATGACAAAGGATGCAAACATAGGCTGTATATTATTGGAAGCTGGGCTTCCATGCATGAAGTGTAAAGATAACAAGGTCCCCAATGAGCCCTCTTATGTGAGCATCGGCCTGGCCAGGCTGGGGGTTTCCAGTCCCTCAGCCCTCAGAGAATGTGGAGAAGTGAATTGTAGAAGAAGCTCATTGAATGGAAAAAGGGCCACCCCCCTCCTTCCCACCAGCAGAGCCTGGGGCACCAGGAGAGACTCACTCCTCTCCACCAAGGGACACTCACTTCCAAACACTCTGAATCATCCAGAGAAGGAATGAGAAGTCTTCCCATCTCTTCCCAAACCCGGTGATCTTCTTCAGCCACCTCCTAGCCCCATTTAAGATGCAAATTAGAACCTCAGCCCTGCCCAGCCTCATTGGATGGTTGTGAGAAAAGTACTTAGTGGGATTGTTGAGGGTCTTTGGGTGCCCATTCGATAGAAGAGAAGACTGAGGGGCAGGGTGTTGAAGAGATTTGTCCTTAATACAAGTATTAAGCCAGATTTTAATCCAGACCAGGCAGGTCCACTTTCTCCTACGCTGTCTTAGATCCTCGTTCAGGTTCTGAAGTCCTTTTTACTCCTGACATTTTCTGAGCCCCAGCTTCCGGGGAGTTGTCAGTCAGACTCATAGATGCAGCTGACTTCGTCCTGAGGACTTCACCTTCCCCACACAGGCAGACAGTGAGTGACATGCTGAGACACGTCACAGATGGCGGGGCCACAGCACAGTACTGCCCAGAGACATTTTGGAGATTTTCAAGTTTGCGGAAGGCATCCCTTTCCTTGTAACCTTGGCACTTCCCCGAGGCTGCGACAAGAGGTAGCGTTACTTCATGTCTAGTTTCTCCAGAGTGCCATGATGATCTGGCCTTTCTCCCCTGCCCAGAGACGTGGGGCAGGAAGCCGAGGTTTTCAGAAAGCCATTAGACAGTTGACTTTGGATCCCCCAGAGAACAGTAGCTGACTGGAGACAGCGTTAAGATGACAGCTTGGAGACCTCCCTGCCAGAATCTGGGGAAAGGGACAGTGGCTTCATCCATCATAATTCACCATGAAGACAGTGGCCAGATGGCCCTTCCGGAGAGTGTCCAGAGTTGAGGAAGATAAAAATTACACAGGTTGGGGTTTGTCCCAGCTGCCCCAGTGGGTTGTCTGTTCTGTGTGGGAAAAGTGAAGAAGGGCACTTTGAGAAATGGTTTGGACTTCTGGGACCAGGTGTCTTCCCAGAACTTCAGGGTCTAGATGCAGCTGGGTTCTTCTTCGGGGTTCTCCAGCAGAAAGTCTGCTGTCAGAGCTAAAAAGGGACCTCTGAGATTGAGTCCAATGTCTTGATTTTACAGATGAGAAAACTGAGATCTGGGGAATGACTTGCCCAAAGTCACAGAGTGCCTTAGTGGCAGGCACAGTAATGAATTCATGGATCCTTTCTCTTGGTTCTGAAGCCCTCTTCCTCTCCCTCCCCTCCAGCCATTGGCCTGGGTTAAAAAACTGCCTCTGCTACTTCCTGACCTAGGGAAAGTCTGGGGCTGCTCCCTGGGTCAACTAAATGGCCAGAAACCCTGAGGGTCTTCCCCTCTCAGATCTATTTTTTCTTTTTTAAAAAAAGGTTATTCTTTGCCTTATTTCTTATTAAGCCTTAATCACTGAATGGGTGCTCCCTTAGTCAAACTGAGCCCCATTAGCTTGAAAACCCCAAAGTCTCTCACTGCTTCCTGGGTCCTCTCTAGTCATCCCGATTTATATCTGGCCACTGGGCCCAGATGGCTCTGGAGGTGAAAGTGAGGCCAGTGACTTTGCACAGCCCTGTCTCACTTAAACCCAATTCACTTGTATGTCAGGGTATCACCTCCCTGATGCCATGGTTCTCTTTGAGACAAGCAGCAAATGACCTCTAAGGTCCCTTGTGACTCTCAATATGACCAGATGACTTTTGGCTTTTGGTTGACCAGAGAGGCCAGGTGTCCAGGAGGCAGCCAGCCAGTTGGGGTACAGAAGGACCTGTTCTAGATGGGGGAGGCCTTTCCCCTGACCATGCTGTATGGGGGCACCAGTGGCCCATGAATGACCCTCTTTCCCTCAGTAAGCTGTGCCAGCTGAAGCCCCAGGCCCGGAATTCCGCAGAGCCGCCATGCGTGGCTCAGGAAGTCCCCTTTGGCCTCTAGGCGGCAGACAGAGGGATGGCGTTTATGGGGGTTTCTACAGTGTAAACAACCTTTTTTAAAGGGCTCTGGGATATTGCCAGATGCCTCAAGTCCTCTGGAGCGTTTCAGCAGCTGAAGCAGCAGCAGTAGATGGTGGTGGAGAGCACTTACTCTCTGTACATAAAGGAACTGGGTGAGAATTCGAATCCTGCCAGTGACTAGTTAGGTGGGCTACAGAAAGAAGGGGTGGGGCAAGGCACTTATCTAGGATTCTTCCCACCTCTGATTCACTGAGAAACTGACCAGAGGCTCCAGACTGGCCCTGAACAAACAGAGAGGCAGTGGTAAGGTTCAGTGGCCACCATCAATCACCTGTCGCAGTAAGGGGGGGCATCCATGTCACCCTGGTCCAAAGATGCTTCCTGGCCTCAGGAGCCTTCCCAGACCCTTAACTCCACAAGGAAGACGTTCTAACATCACCATAATAATAGTCACTGGCAAATAACTGCCAATTGGCAATTATGGCAGAGCAGGCAGCTGGAGCAGGGGCCTCAGAGCTAGAAAGTCCTGCCTCGGGAACCTGCAGCCTACAGCGCACGGGCAAATTGCTTCACCTCTCAGTGGCTGCCTCCCTGAGACCAGACAGTGCTGATCTGCACTGGCTAAGGGAGCTTGCTGACCTGTACCAATGAAATTGCCAGCCTGGGTCATATACAGAATAGCAACAGGAAATTTTTATTAGATTTGAGCTAATAAAGGACTTTAAGGTTTGCAATGAGGCAGCTAGGTGGCACCACAGTGCACAGAATGCCCTGATTAGAGTCAGAAGGACCTGAGTTCAAATCCAGCCTCAGACACTTACTGGCTGTGTGACCCTGGGCTAGTCACTTTACCCTGTTTGCCTCAGATTCCTCATTTTTAAAATGGGCTGGAGAAGGGAATGGCAAAACCACTCCAGTATCTTTGTCAAGAAAATCCCATGGAGGTCCATGGGGTTGACACAACTGAATGACAACCATAAAGATTTGTCAAGATCTTTCTGTGCATCATCCCTACTATGGCCCTGGAAGGCAGGTGCTTTTATTAGTACTATATCACAGATGAAAAAACTGGGGCTGAAGGAGGTTGTGTAGCTGGTAAGTGTCTGAGGTAGGACCAGACCTGGGATCTCCTAAAGGCTGGGAAGGCCA
The DNA here is from genome assembly GCA_011680675.1 of Gymnobelideus leadbeateri. Lineage (NCBI taxonomy): Eukaryota > Metazoa > Chordata > Mammalia > Diprotodontia > Petauridae > Gymnobelideus > Gymnobelideus leadbeateri. The sequence goes on along the minus strand of WOXC01012171.1, from coordinate 334,091 downwards.
AAGGGGTCTTAGAGGTTATTGTGGCCAACCCTCCCCACCCCCTTCCCATTATTAATAAAAAGGCCTAGAGAGGTGATCTGTCTGAAGTTACCCAGGGTGATTGACACCTGTCCTCAAGTGCCTGAAGGGCAGTCGCTGAGGAAGGGATTATTTGCCTGGTTCAGTTGACCCCAGAAGGCAGAACAAAGAGCAGCCAGCGGAGGGGGTGGGGCCGCAGAGAACAATGCTGGACAGGAATCTCTTTAAGCTCCTACTTCTGACTGCTCCTAACTGAGGTGGGTGGTGGTGTAGGTCCTCTGTTTTAGAAGGGGGTCAATGACATGGCAGGATGATGTCTTGATTCCTGCATAAATTAGATTTCAATGGGGCAGAACTGCACAAAATCATCAGCCAAGAGTGAGGGGAGCAGAACCAGAACCAGGATAACATTGACACAGTTACAGACACATCATATCTGTGATGACTGACTTTGATAGGCTGGGCTCCTCTCAGCAGGGCAAGGCTGCAAGACAGCTCCAAGGGACTCAGGATGAACAGGGCTATCCCCATCCAGAAAAAGAACTATAGAGTCTGAACATAGACTGAAGCAAACTATTTGCTCCTTTTCTTTTTTGTTTTGTTTTGTTCCTTCTTTCTCATTAATTCCATTGGTTGGTTATAATTCTTTACAACTTGACTAATGTTTAATGTGAAGGTATTCGTAGAGCCTGTATCTGATTGCATGCCACCATGGTGGGGGAAGGCAGGGAGAAATTTTGGAATTCAAGGGATTGTGGAACTGAATGTTGTAAACTAAAAGTAAACAAATACATTTTTAAAAATCGTCAGCCAAGCTCTTCCTGAGTCATGGAAGTCCAGTGGCAGGACAAAAGTCAGGAGGGCTAGAGATGGCCTGGGATGCAGTGGATGACCTGGGCATCTTTGATGTCTGACCAAGCTCTAAGTGCTCCACAGTTCCTGATTCATCCACCTTCATGGCCCTTTGGAATCTACCCATTCCAACAGGTAAAGTCTTCAACCCCCAACTCACCAATGGGATTGAGGCTTGTTGGTAACTCTTAACCTGGTTTAGCCTTTCTTCTAAGATGGTTATACCAGAGTGTGGACTCTGCCCATGCTACAGGTTCTTGGAGGCACAGATGAGAGTTGGGTGAAGTGGATGAGTAGTCCTGAAAAGGACTCACCAACCCCCATGTCAGAGGTGCTAGCACTCCCTGAACACTCCATTCATAAAAGCCATGAAGAAGAAGCCCTAGCCCCAGGGAAGTCCCATGTTGGGTTATTGTTGAGATTCAAACCCAGGTCTCTTAGCTCCAAATCTTGACCTCTCTGAAGCCTTTGACACTGTCAATCACCCTCCTCTTTGATACCTCTATCCTGCTCTCTCCTAGTTTTCCTACCAATCTGATGGTTCCTTGGAAGGATCTTCATCGATGTCATGATCAATGATTCTGGGTGTCCCACTTACAGGGCACTCCTGGCCCCTCTTCTCTTCTCTCCACCTACTGACCTCATCAGCTCCCATGGATTCAACGACCATCCCTATGTAGACGACTTTCCAATCTATTTGTCCAGGCTTAACCTCTCTGACATCCTCCAGTCCCACTATTTATTTTACCAACTACCATTTGAACATTTTAAACTGGGTAACTCATAGGTATCTCAAACTCAATATGGCCATCCTTGAACAAGAGCCCCTTCCACAGCACACCCCAGAAGGGCCTCTGCTTGAAGACCTCTAAAGATAGGGAGCTCACTACCTCCAAGGCAGTCCATAACAGTTTTACAATTCTCACTGTTAGGAAGCTTTCCAGGATATCTAGCCCAAACTAGTTTCCTTTCACCTTTCCCTTATTGTTCTTGGTTCTTCCCTTTGGAGTCAAATGGAATAAGTCAACTCCTTCACATAATCAAATATATGTTGTTGTTTAGTCATTTTCATCCCTATCCAACTTTTCATGATCCCATTTAGGGTTTTCTTTAGCAAAGATACTGGATTGGTTTGCCATTTCCTTCTCCAGCTCATTTTATAGGTGAAGAACTGAGACAAACAGGGTTAAATGACTTGCCCAGGGTCACACAGCTAATAAGTATCTGAGGCCAGACTTGAACTCAGGTCTTCCTGACTCCAGGCCCCCTATTCTATCCATTGCACCATTTACCTACCCAATTAAATATATAAGCACCTGCTGTATATCCTTGCTGGGCATACAAGAGAAGAAGACAAGACTCCCTGCCTCAAGGAGTGTTTACATTATATTTGATGCAAACATAGATATATGTTAGAAACCACACACACAGACACATATATATGCATACACATTCATAGTCATACACATGCACGTGTATGTATGTATGTATGTATGTATGTATGTATGCGTGTGTGGGTGTGTATGTATACACATATATACCCACAGCAATTTCTAGGGAGAGGGCCCAAGTCTAATACAACATTACCCTCCCCATTGTCTTCTCTAGGCTAACAAGTCTTCCCAGTCTCTTCTCATGGGCGTTTCCATGATCTGGTCTCCAGTTTCTTTTGCCTCCCCTGGAGAAACTCCAAGTGGTCACTGGCAACGTGGCTTCAAAACTACACCACATTGTCTGTGAAATGGGGACAAATTATGCCGACCCTGATGGATTTTCAAGATTCTTGGGAAGCAAAGAAAGAAGCTAAGAAATGGGAATTGGCCATGAACACCAACATCAACAGGACTGTGAATCCCCAATAACGGTTTTATTTTCTGCTGGGCTGTGGAAGGGAGGCTGCCCACTTGGCTAAGCCATCGGAACCCAAGAGAGAGCTCTTTTGATCTGGCCTCCAGAGGGAGTTAGGCCCATGTGCCTGGGCCTGGAAGGGCTGGTCTTCTGAGTGGTTTCCACTTGCAATGCCAACACCAATGCTGGCTGGGGCAGCATCCCAGGACACCAAAGCATTCTCTCTCTGGTACTTCAAGCAGGGGAAAATCTGAAGAGTAAAAATGGGCCACAAAACCAGCATTTTCCAATATCCCATAAAGGAAGGCTTTATACTGGCCAGGATGAATCCAAAATCAGATCTAGGATCACAAGAAGAAGGGAAAGGGAAGAGAATAGCCATGTATTGAATGCCTACCATGTGCCAGACACTGTGCTAAGTGCTTTACAAATATTATCTCATTAGGTGCTATTATTATACCCATTTTTACAGTTGAGGTAACTGAGGTATTTACAAGGTAAAGATGTACAGAATTTAAGAATTTTAGAGGACTTCACAAGCTACCAAGCCCAACCTCCTCCCCCAGCCCCAGTGCAGGAATCTTGTTTACTTCACCATTGTTAGGAGGTTGTCCAGGTTCTACCTAAACACCCTCAGTGACAGGGAGCTCACTACCTCTGAGATGGCATAGTCTATTACTGTATAGATCCAAGTAATTTAGAAGAACCATTGACCCCCACTCAATGTAACCTTCAAATGAAGGTAAAATCTGCTTTCCTGTAACAGTTTCCCTCTAGAGCAAACAGAATAAATATGCCATGCAGCCTTCAGATATACTTCAAGATAGTCATTACATGATTCCTAATCTGTACATATTCAAAGTTTAAAGGACAATTTAAAGTCATCTCACCATGATGGTCATATTCTCTGGACCTTCAGCACTTTACTAACACCTATCTTAAAATGCAGTGCCTGGTAAATTGATCACAGTAGTGTAGATGTGGTATGAGCACTGCTAAGGACAATGGGACCATCATCTCCCAATTCTGGACTTCTTGTCTCTCTTCCTAAGATAGAACTGACCATCTCTATGGCCTGTCCGAGATGACTTGAAGGACCGAGTCAACTTCTCCGTTCATTTGCTGGTCATCCTCTCCACCGAGAGTATTCTCCATCCACTTGGCTTTCCCTGAGTAGGAGGTCAGTCTATGCCCTTTTGAAGTCTTTAAATGGGCAGCAGCATCTCAGCTACAAGGATCCATAGGCACTTGAGTCATCACTGAAGACATGCATGGCTAGAAAAGGGCCTACTGTGTGGTGTAGTCATATCCATGGACTGCCAAAGACCCAGAGAAAGAAGTCCTCCCCTCCATTTGCTGAGGATGGGGACATCATGTGGAGCCTAGCTATGGGAGGAAAGTACAGAACATAAAAATGTGTAGACATTTTCCAATCTATCACTCAGTCAGGCAACTTGTATTAGGTGCCTACTATGTGCCAGCTACTGTGCTAAGTATTGTGACAACCAAGGGAGAATCTACATAGATGAAATGAAGAGTCCCCAGAATGAGTAGGCATATCTTGGCTTTGGGGGAGTCTCTTTTTCTTCTTTTCTTGGAGAGATAGCTTGGCAGAGTAGGCAGAGTGCTAGACTTGGAAGCAGGAAGGCCCAAGTTCAAGTCCTGCCTTGGATCCCTAACAGCTTTCTGATCCTCAGTCAGTCACTTACCTTCTCTGTCTCTCTTTCCTCATCTGTTAAATGGGGATTACGGATTATTCCTCCTGGGGTTGTTGTGAAGATCATTTGAGAAAATATATGGAAAGTGCTTTGAAAAACCTTAAATAAATATGATTATTGTTATAGTTATCACAAGGTCAAAGGAGGTAAGGGATTTCTGAGCCCTTGTAAACATGTGAAAGGTCTCTTCCAGCTTTGGAATCCCTTATTTCTTGTATCTCTAAAGGAGTGATTTGTGACAAAGGTGGCATTGGAGCCCCTGGAGAAGCTGGTGGGGGGGTGGTTTCCGGTGGCTTTGACTTGGTGTCTCATGGGAACCTGACTCTTTGGCCAGCACATCCATTGAGCTCTGAGGGTTGGAAGCCGAGTCCTCCTGCCTATAAGATGAAGGGGTTGGCCAAGATGGTCTCCCTCTTGTCTCCATATATCTCTTTCTACACAGTTACTTCCATGTTATCTTCTCAGTGTGAGTGGGAGCTCAGTGAGAGCAGAGGCCATGCAATTTTGCCTTTGCTGCTAACCAGAGTGCTTTACATAGTACCGGGCATCTCGTAGAGACTTATAAAGGTCTATGACTTAATTTGCAGGTTCTCAGTTCTGAGCAACTTAATTGAAGAAGAATTTAGAAGACAGGCAGCAAGGAAAGGGAAGGGGCTTCCCAGCACAGACATTCCCTGTTCTAAGGTCCTTCCCAGCTCTTACATTTTATGTTCCCTGTTCCAAGGTTCCTATCTACGACAGTCCCTATAAGCATCTGTTCTGGCCCTTTGACGGCAGGGCTCCTTCTCCTTGGGTCCCGGGCCACCCTCTCTCAATTCTGGAGATACTTCTGAGGGAAGGCAGGTGGGAGGGAGCATGGGAGCCCAGCAGACCCCCATCCCAGTCAATACCCCTTGGCCTTTGAAGGGGATCAGGTTCTCCCACAAACATAATTGAACTCAAATAGAAGAGAGAAAAGGCTTTTGTTCTCTCCTTTACAGCATCAAAAATATGTAACAAATTAGCCGTTTATGAGGTAAGAGAAGCTGAAGGGGGGCTGGGGGAGAAAGCCTGAGCACTCCCTCCACCAGCCACAATTGGGCCTCTGACAGCCGTGTTTGTAGTTCATATCAGGTTTTCAAGAGAACCTCAAGGGACAGCTGGGAGCAGCCTGGAGCCAGTCCTGCCTAAAAACCAGGGCAGAGTGAACAGAATGAAGTGGGAATTCACACATGTTTTCTTCCCTGCTCAGGCCTCCAGCAAAACCACCAGCCCAAGGTCAGGATTGGGGAGAGTCTGCGAAAAGGATCTGGGGGTCTCAGTGGGCTGCCAGCTCAAGTGAGACCTGGTAGCAAAAACAAAAAACAAATAAACAAAAAAAGTCTGTGGTACAGTGGACAAAGTACTGGACTTGGAACTTAGGAAGATCTGAGTTTAAATCCTGTCGACAACCCTTGCCAGTGTGTGGCCCTTTCTGCCTCAGTTTCCTTGTCTGTAAAATGGGAGTCATAAGCAATGATACCTTACAGGATTATCATGAGGATCAAATGAGATAACACTTGTACAGTGGTTTCCAAACTTGAAAGAGGCTATATAAATGCTCGTGATGCGATAATGCTGCTGCTGAAGAAAGAAATGACCTTGAATGAAATGCACGTGGCTCAGTGTCTTCCAGCCTGGGGCGGACAGGCCCTGGCTGGGGATGACTGAGAGGAGGCTGGGCGAGGGCGTCACCTTCCTACCTCCTCTGACCAGCACCAATCCTCTTCATGGAAAAAAAAAAAAAACTGTTTTTGATTTGGGAGAGAGGTTCCAATTGCCCTAAAACAAAGAGGGGGAAATGCCCTTTTCCTGCTCCTATTTTATTGGAATAGTTGCTATTATGATTTTAGCTATTATTTTCTCATCATCATTATCACAAATGAAATAACACATGGAAAGTGTTTAGCAAACCTTAAAGCACCACATCCATGCTAGCTGTTATTGATGATGATTATTAATTAATTATTAATTATCATTCATATCATCAATCGGCCTTTTCTTACTGTTATTATACCAGAATTGTTATTTTAATTATTTCATTCTTCTCATCATTAAGGTCAAATGAAGTAACATCGGGAAAGCACTTTGTAAACCGTAAACCCACGCCATCAATGCCAGCCGCCATTGCCATGACTGTTACCATTTCATTGTTGTCAGAGTTCAGATAAAAACGGCTCTCTCCTTCTATTACCTTTTATTTTTACTGTTCTCTGGACTATGGCACAGGTGGAAAAAAATAACTTGTAGAGTTGATGCAGGCTTATCTTCTGTAGGGTCAGAGAGAGCATCTAGAGAACTAGCGGGCGCCATAGTGCATAGAGCGCTGGGCATGGAGTCAGGAAGACTCAAATTCGTGAGTTCAAAGCCAGTCTCAGACACTTACTAGCTGTGTGACTGTAGGCAAGTCATTTCACCTTGTTTGCCTCAGTTTCCTTATCTGTAAAATGAGCAAATGGTAATCCACTCCAGCATCTCTGCCAGGAAAACCGTAAATAGCATCACAAAGAGTCAGACATGACTGAAAAATAATTGAACAAGAGAGCGTCTCAGGACAACTTTGGGAACCAACAGGATGATGGGAATGACACCTGGTGATCCCATGTGATTTAAATTTCTTTGGTTTCTTCCACTAAATTTCTCTATTTTGAGAGTCTTTGGTGCCATGGAGAATGGAGCTTGGAACTTAGAATGGTGACATTGCTTAGGAACATTACTTTAAAATTTTTATGGACCATTATTATATCCGAATGATTCTGACAACAGCTTAGTCTGTGAGGATGCTATGGTCCCAGTACAGTGTGCTGGTTGAATTTTCAAGGATATTTTGAGATCTGTATTTGTAATCTGGGAATCTGTCTTCTGTCAGTTCATAAAAGATAATGACATTCTGCTATATAATTCCAGCTACCAGGTCCTGTCTTACTGGACTATATTCTATAGGTGCTAACTTTTAAAGTGAAGTGATACATAACACAGTTTCTACCATTTCTCTTCATAATCTGCATTGATCAGTAAGTCCAGGTTCCTTAAGGAGAATTCTCTGTAATTTCTGGTAATGACCTGAATTGCCGTCATAAACCCTTCAATTTTCTTTCAACAAATCTGCCCAATTCAGCCATTTGTTCGATGCTTCTGTGTTGATATATTGGTTGAGTTCACATAGATGTCACCCATGGAGGGTTTTTTGATTCCACTCTTGGATCGTAGCCATTTCACAGGCTCCATCTGGATGTAAAGCACTTTCAGCTACATCCTGCAAATCCAAAGGAGTGCACCTATGATCAACATTTTACTGTTGCTCAGTGAAATGATGTCTGTTTGTTCCAAAAATCTTTCTGCAAGTTTTTAACCTGTTTATCACATGGTTGGGACTTGGAATCAGAGGACCTGGTTTTGCTTAGGATATGGAGAAAAACATGACAGATTCTACACACAAGGAAATTACATTCAAGTCAGGGGAATATATATATAAGGTAAGTGAGAGAGAGATATCAGGGTGGCCTAGCAGAAAGAATACTGACTTTGGAGTCAGAGGCCCCGAGTTCAATTGCTGCCTTTGATGCCTATAAAGTTGAGTAAATTATTTCACTTCCCTGGGCCCCAGTTTCCTCATCTATAAAACAAAGAGTTTGGACTAGATGGGCTCTGAAGCCCTCCCTGGCTTTGTGATCCTAAAGTCTAGAAGGGGCTCGACTGGCCTCCAGGGAGGGAGTAGGGACTTGGATAAGGTGAATTAAGCAGTTGAAAAGAAGGGAAGTGGCCAGAATTGGAAGCTGAGGAAGAGGAAGGGTCAGGATCAGAATCTCCTTCAGGGGAAACAGGTTAGAAACATCTCAGGACCAACTCTCCACGTTCTCACTGGCTGGTCTATTTTACCAACTAATCCTATAGAAGAACCCAACCTGTGTCTTTGACTCAGTTCATGAGCTCTGGATTCCAACTCATAGCATCCACAAGTGGAATGGGCAGCCTCCTGGGACAGGAGGTCACTCCTTAGGTGTAGGTCTCCCTCCCCATCCCCCATCATTGCCATGTCTTTCCAGTTCTGCCTGCATCCTCTTCCTCATGTCTCCTGTGGCCACCATCCTCACTCAGACCCTCCTCCCTTCTCTCTTGGAAATAGCCTACCATTATTCTTTCCTTTTCTTATTGCTGTAACTAGCATTTCTAGTACAATATTAAATTATGGTGGCGATAATGGCCATGCTTGTTTGACCCCTGATCTTACTGGGAAGGTCTCTGGCTTAACCCCATCACAGATAATACTTCAGTTATTCTGTGTGATTCCAGGCCCTCCGCTTCCCAAGCTGTTCTCCGCTTGGCTGCCAAAGTAACGTTCCTAAGCACAGGTATGAGCCTAACATTTGGCTACTCAAGAAACTTCCGCTTCTCCCTGATGCCTTTAGACACTAAATGTAAACTTCTCCATTTGGCCTTTCAGGCCCTTCATAGTCCAACCTACTTTCTAGACAAATTTCACATGAGCCCCCTTAACATACCCCATGCACCAGAACACTTGACCTGTTAGCTGTCCCTATACACAACGGTCCATTTCCCACCATCATACCTTTGCATAGGCTGTTCCTGCTACCTGGCACCAAGCTTTGGCATAGGGCCAGAGAAGGCACTCAATAAATTCTTGCTCAATTTCATTGAATGGAGTCCTTCATTCTCCCTGATAACCTGGAATGTAGAAAGCCCTCCTGGAGTGCCCCCACCTTGTTTGGCCAGCCCGTGTTCTGAGCACGGGCACGGTTTGGCTGCCTCTCAGCACTGGAGCCTGAGTTGTCCTGGAGCAGCTACAGCAGCAGACACACAGAGGGTTTGGGGGGCCCCTTGGCTGGGACCCCAGGGATGATGGCTGCCGGCAAGCTGGTGGGGCCACGCTGAGCTGGAGTAATGGATCCCACAGGGGGGCTGGCTGCTGAGATCAGGAATGAATATGTCAAGTGTTTCCTCCATGGTCACAAACCCATCACTGGCCAGGACCAACATTTATTTATTTAGATTGGGGTTTAACAGGCCTTCTCAAGCCTGAAACCAAAGCCCATGGGGCGCCCCCAGAGACTTACTAAAGCTTGGAGGCACCCAGCTCAGCCTGAAAGGAAGGCAGCAGCCGCAGCTGGGACAATCTGCCTCATTCTTTCCAGATCTCTGGATCTGACGGGGCATGGAATGCCGAGGCCCAGCCAGGGATGGGGTACTCCCCCCCACAGCCTTTGAAGCTCAGAGGGTTCAGTCTGCACAGGCTCTCACAGTGGGTAGGGATCTTTCAGAGTTCCTGGAGTCTGGATCATAGAGTGCTGGAGTCATGGGGCTCAGAAATGGACAGGGCCTTGGAGCTCACCTCTCATTTTACTGATAACAAAACTGGGACCAGAAGAGCAGTGTCTTACTGCAGGTTAAAGTAGTGAGTTGGCACCTAACAGGTGGGCACTTAGGCAGTCTCACACAGACACCCTTAAAGACCTGGAGGCAAGGGCAGCTCACAAGCTGCTTCTGCTGTGGGATATCTCTTGTGAGGAAGCAATTCCCAGAATCCACCTTAAATTGGCCTCATTGTATCCTAGGGAGGACCAGTGGTGACAGAGTGGCGGGGAGCCATAAACCAGGCTTTGGCCCCTGGGCTCTCCCTGCCTTCAGGAGGGTCCCAGGCTTTCAGGGTGGGGGAGTGCAACAAACACACCGATGCCAGGCATGGCAGGAGGAATGGAGAGAGGATGTTCAGACAAGGCACAGGGAAGGGTGGGAAGTAGTGGGCTCCCTTTGGTCAGGCTTCCTGGATGAGGTGGGGGAGGAGCTGGATTCTGAAGGACTTCAGTGGGGGGGGGGTGGGGAGTAGCACACTTTGTCTAGGGCCCTTTGTGTACTTCCAGGCAAGGGGGGAAGCAGGAGCACACCTGGGTGTGCTGAAAGACATGTCTGAGGTTGTTGGGACAGTAATAGCTCGGCGGGGGGGGGGGGGAGCAGAAAGCCCAAGATTTGACAGTAGAGGTAGAGAAAGAGACCAGTTTGAACCACCCAGTGTAACCTGCTTACAGAGGAGGAAACTGAGGCCCAGAAGAGGGAGACAGCATGGCCTGAGGTCACAGAGCAAGCCCAGGGCCCCAGAGCCCAAACCAGGCATTCTCCATGAACCAGCTACCATTCTCTGCTCCCTCCCAACTCAGGAGTCTCTTCTAAGATGACTTTCCAGCTCTGACATGCCCTGCTCTCAGGCCCCTCTCAGCTCTGACATTCCCTGTTCTAAGCTCCCTCCCAGGTCTGACATCCCCTGTTCTAAGCCTCCCAGCTCTGACATTCTCTGTTCTGAGGCCCCTCCCAGCTCTGACATTCTTTGTTCTAAGGCTCTATTTTAAGTCCTTCCCTAGGCTCAACACTCCATGTTCTCTGCTCTAAGTTCTTTCCTGACTTGGTAATAGAACACATCACAGGTACATAGTAAGTTTCTGATGAATGAATGACTGGACAAATGAATGAATTACTATTTGTGTGGGATCAGAAATACCCGCCACTATGGTTTTAACCCACAAGGCTGTGTATGTAACAAGGAGGATGAAATTCAGCCAAGTCCCTGCAGAGTCAGCACATTCTTGGGTGAAATGTGCATATTTTAAAAAAATCACAAAGGCCTTTGGTGTTGGAGCTTCATTTCCCCACCCGAGAAAGGCTCTGAATAGCCAGCAAAGAAGGGAATGGAGATGGGGCTGGAGCAGACGCCCAAGTGGTCACTGCCCTCCTGGGTCTACAGTCTGACTCTGTAGGAAAGCCGGGACAAGCCTGTGCAGACCTATGGCCTCACCGTGCTCCTGGCACAGGTTTGGTCCATCCCAGCCCTGGTCTGGGGAGGCCTCTTGACCACATCTTTCTGTAAACCCTCCATTTAACCATCTGGAGGCCTTCAGCTGGCTCTCTTAATGAGCAAACATCATGTGTCTATTTTTTGCATATCTTTGTATGTACATGTCGGCTCGCCTGGCTAGACTGTAAATTCCTTGAGGGCAGGGGCCATCTTGCTCTTGACATTGTATCCCTAGCAGCATCTAGGACATAGAAGGTGCTTAATAAATGCTTATTGATGAGCTGATTGATTGATCCCAATGGAGCAGTTAATATGTTAGCTCCCACTCTAACTGCACAAGTCAGCTGTCCACCTCCCTTTCTGGTCCTGCATCTTTGAGGATTGCTCTTAGCCCCTTGCTCCTGCGCTTTCACGGCCAGTGATACATAGGTGTCCACTCATCCCCCTTTTCCTTCTCCATTTCCTTTAACAGCCTCACCTCTATCTCTTCTCACAGAGTGGAAGCCAGACAGAGTCCTGCGAGATGGACTTTCATTTCAGGAGGAGTTTGGAGTCAGAGAAAGGACTTAGCAATTTCCCAAAGGCATCGCCTGTCCCTTCCTCCTCCTGCACTCTCATTTCCAGTTCACAATAGTCATACAGATGGGATGTAGTTGGAAGACCTTATGGGATAGAGTCAAATCAAGCAATTATAGAGCACCTTCTGTTTACTGAGCACTGTGGGAGAAACCATTGGGGTGGGGGAGAGTGAGGATAGAGGAAAGGGAGAGGATCCAGCCATCCCTGGAAGAACTCAGTCTAGTTGGGGAGTCAGAATTTGGGCTCCAAAGCTGAGAACTAGATGCCTCCCAAGTTCCTACAGCTCCAGAATCCTGGGCCTTCATGGATTCCCTGACTGGTAATGAATGACCTCCTTCACGAGCCTCCCAGGGTGTTATCTACACCCTCTGATGCAATGATCACCTTTATCGTCCACCGGTCACCACCTGGGTCCCCAAACTCTGAATCGTCTCCAGCCCCTTCCTGGACGTTCCAAACAGTTGTGACGTCTCGTCCTTTCTAGCACTACTGCCCATCTCTCTCATCCTCCTCTTCCTCTCCCCTCACATCATCCAGGCCCTCATCACTTCTTTGGACAATCACAGCGGCCCCCTCCTTGACCTCCATGACTCAGGCCTCTGCCTCTAATCCCCTCCCACATACACACACTCCATCCATCCTCCCCTCGGCTGCCAAAGGGATTTTCCTACAGTACAGCTTTGACCATGCCCCACTGCTCCCCTCCTACTTAATAAATTCCAACAGCTCCCTATTGACTAGAGCATAAAATATAGACTTGTCTGTTTGGCATGGAAAGCCCTTCACAGCTCACTTCCAGCCCACCTTTCCAGGCTGATTACACAGTGTTCAGCCCTTCACACATGGTGCTCCAGCCAAAATGGCTTAATTGCTGTCCCCCGTACCTGAAACTCTTCCCGCCTCACCTTCTCATCTTAAAAACCTTTACCTCAGTTTAAAGGTCTTCTTCAAGAGGATTTGCCTCACTCCTCCAGGCCTTATAGATCTTAATAGCCTTCTTTCGTCTGGGAAAGTTCTGTATCTTCATTTTTCACTTAACAAGGGGCTGACCAAGAGATGCCCAGCCCCTGATTTCATGTATAAAGCCCATAATTATTCATCTGATTCCCTTTTTTATTTGTAGCCACAGGGTGCTCAGCATGGCACACAGTGGGTGCTTAATAAATGCTTGGTGACTGATTGACAGTTTGCATGCTAGAATCTCCCTACACTGATGAAATCACAGGTTTGGAAGAAATAATGACAAAAAAAGTCCCAAAGCTTTAAAATTTGATGTTTTAATGATATGATTTGTGTGATCTTAGGGTAAGCCCCTTCTCTCTGGGTTTCCGTTTTCTCCTCTATAGAATGGGCACTCTGAAGTTTCATCCAGCCCCAAACCTTCTGACTCTCTGGCCACACCTGTGAGGGGGAGAAACTAGGCTGTTGCTTCAGTCCTCAGACTTATGGAACATGCCTCAAGCTCCCTTGACTGGGAGGATAAGTAGAGATCCTTGATGAAGGAGTGTGGAGAATTGTCACACTGGCATTCCAGCAAATGCTTCTCAGACCAGTGCATGGGCTATTTCTCATCTGTGAATGGAAGCTCCATAAGAACTATGGAATGGGGGGGCGGTATGAGGGAGTGGAGTCTTCCTCAACATGGGAGACCTTTCTAATAAAGGGAGCCATCCCATAATGGAATGAGATTCCTCCTGAGGCAGTAAGCTCCCTATCCCTAGAGATCTGAAAGCAAAGCTGTAACAGAGATCTAATGAATGTCCTTGTGATTCAATTGATACAAGGAGTTCCCAGATGAAGAATGTCCTCTACCACTGCAGGTGGGCACCTACATGGTAACTTACCATTTTAGAGCTGCCTAGAACACTGAGAAGCTAAATGGGCCCAGTCTTCCTTCCCAGCCTTCTATCCACAATGCCGTGCTGACTTTCTGCAGCAGTTATAATGATAGAATGGAAAATTTTGGAGTTGGGAGAATGCAGTGGATAAAATATTAGTACTGGAGTCAAGAAGACCTGAGTTTAAATGCATTTAGTTTAACCTATAACTGAACACAAATCCCCTCTACTTCATCCCTAACATTGGCCAACCATGTGACTCCCAGTGAGGTCAAGCTCACTACCTCCCAAAGCAATGCTCTAATGTTCTAAGAGCCCTCCTAGCTCTGATATTCCCTCTTCAATGTTCTACGATCCCCCCAAACTCTGATGCTCCTTGTTATATGCTTTGAGAGCCCCTCTAGCTCTGACATTTCCTGTTCTATGTTCTAAGGCCCCTCTCAGCTCTGACATTCTGGAGCTCTGGCATTCTGTTCTTGAAGGGAAAGGTTCAACTATGAACCAGTTGACCCATCTGCCCCAGAACTTCACATCAACTCAATCAGTCAACAAACTTTTATCATGTACTAAGTGTTGGGAAAATAACCAAACAGTCCCTGCCCTCTAAGAACTTATTTTCTACAGGTGGTAAAGCATGTCCCCATATAAGTACAAGCACAATACATGAAAAAATGAATCCAAGGACAATTGTGGGGGGGGTGGCGGGATCAGAGAAGGTTTCATGTAAGAGGTGGTACTTGAGTTGAGTTTGAGGGAGCTGAGAATCCTTGACAGAAAGGAAGAGGGGCTGCATTCCAGGCACGAGGGACAGCTGGAGCAAAGGCATGGAGATGAGAAATGCAGTGTCCTAGGTGAGGACCAGCAAGGAGGCCAGTTCGTCTGAACAATAGTGTGTGAAAAGGAATAATATATAATAAACATGGAAGGGTAGCCTGGAACCAAAATGTGAAGGATCTTAAAGGACAAACAGGAACATCTATTTGCTCTGTAGATAATAGGAAGCCACTGGAGTTTATTAAGCGGGGAATTAAGCACAGTCAATTCTGTGCTTTGGGAAGATGACCTTTGGAGCTGTGGGGAGGATGGACTGCTCCATGCAGGCCCTGTAAGTCTGGGCAGGGAAGGGGAGGATGGGCCCACAAACGCCTCTGATCTCAGAACCAGATAGATCAGGGCCAATGAGGGGCCCAGACAAAAAGCCATGAACAATGTAGAGAGGATGTGAGTGGGGCAGGGGAGGGGAGGAGTGGAAAGGGAAGCAGGGCATCTCCAGGCAACCAGCAAGTCACCTGAAGATGTATCCCTCCCTCATTTCCCTCAGTCCTTCTGTTTTCTTGCAAGGAAGAAAGAAAGAAAAAGATAAGGTATCCCTGAAAACACAGAGAACTCCTTCCCGCCAAATCGTCCCAGGGAGATGCAAAACTGAACTCCTCCATCCGAGAGGGGTCACCATGGAAACAGGCCCCAGCTCAGCATGGCCTCCACCCAGCCATTCAAGGGTATCAGTGGGGATCTGCTTAATCTGTCATTTAGCCCCTTACTTCCCTGACTCAGGGACCAGAGACCAGAGTGGAAGTGCCACATTTCCCCCCTCCCCCAACCCTCAGATCCTTCTGCCCTCCACGGGCTCCTTTGAGATGCAAGCCCTGAAGTGGTGCCTACCATTCTTGAGGCTGGAGGGAGATGGGGGCAGCCACACTCTCTGCATCGATTTCCAGAGTCAATGGGCTTCCCGCTGGTTTGAAAAGGGAAAAAAAGATGAGAGGGGGAAACATAAGGGAGGGAGGAAGGAAGGAAAGGCAAAGGAGGAGAACAAAGAGAGGGAGGGAAAGAGGGCAAGTGGAAGGGAAAAACAAAAAGCTCTTGGTACAGAGGAAGAAAACCTCAATTAGGGGTCAGAGAATGGGAATCAGAATTCTGGCTCTGCCCCTCACTGCCCAGACCTCATTGGACAAGATGGCCTCTAAGTGCATCCCAAGCTCTAGACATAGGACCACAGAGAGAGGGAGGGAAGAAAGGAAGGAGGTGATGGTCTACATTCTCTTCCAGAGTGTACAAATTACCCCATCATGCTTTGGTCTACCTGTTATTCCTGGTTCTCCTCTTTGGGTCCAAACAACACAAGCCTAATCCCTCTTCCACCCTTCAAATACGTGAAGATGGTTGTCATTCTCCACCTACTCTTTCCCCCCCTCCCACCCCCACCAGCCTTCTTGTTTCCAGGAGGAACATTCCCAGTTTCTCCAAGTGAGCCTCATGTTATGGACCCACAGCATTTCCTCACCCTGTCTGCCACCCTCTGGACATTCTATAGCTCATCGATGTCCTTTGGAAACCCTGGAGCTCAGCCTGACCACAATCCTCCAGATGAGGGCTGAGTGCAGTGGGGCTCTCACCCCCTCCTCCTTCCTGGAAGCTGTGACTCATTTAATGCAGCCTCCATGGCTGGGGACTCACACTGAGCTTGGGAGAGAACCATTACAACCTCCATCTGAACAACTGCCAGGTAACCAGGCTCCCTCTATCTTGAACTTGGGATGATTTTTTGTGCCCTCATGCAAGACTTGACCTTGCTCCCTATGGCTTTTCATCTGACCGTGTTGGAGGCTGTCAAATCTGGATGGTCTTGCCTCCCCCTCCAGGGTGTTAGCTCTTCCCGCCAAGTTGGTATCATCTACAGGGGTAATGAGCCCACCATCTACACCTTTATCCCAGCCAACCATCCTTTTTCTCTGTTCCCATCCTTGTATCGAAGGATAGTCCAGTTTGCTGAAGCATACCTGAATGTCACGTTTGTGTTCAGCCCCATGCCAGTGTGGAGAAAGAAAGAGGAAAGGCAGAAGGAGACCCAGATCTTGTCCTTGGGAAACTCCTGGCTTACTAGAGCAGGGGAAGGGAACATAAAGGTTATGGTCACCATTCAGGAGTCAAGAGAAGGCAGGACAGGATCAGAGGCACCACAGGGACAGAAGAGTCTTAGAGGCAAGAGGTCCGGCTGTAATCCCAACTCTGACACCTAGTACATGCCCTCAGATAGTCACTACCCTTCTCTGACAGTCAGAGCTTTCACCGGCAAAGTGAGAGCAGCCCCACCTTCTATCCCTGCCTCTCTGGGAGGAAAGTGCTTTGCAGATCATAAAACACTGGAGAACAGAGAATGGTGATTATTATCATAAACACTTACAATAATATAAACCTAGCAGGGAGCACGATGGATAGAATGTTGGACCTGGAGTCAGGAAAACCTGAGTTTGAATCTTTCTTCAGACACTTAGCTGTATGACCCTAGACAGATCACTTAACCTTCTCAGTCTCAATCTATAAAATGGGGATAATAATAGCACCTACCTAATAGGCTCAAATGAGATGACTATGTGCTATCTCTGTAAGTGATTACTATTAATATTATCAGCCATCGCCAAGTTTGTCTCCTGTGGAGCTGAGCTCTCTCGTTGTCTCCACTGAATCACAAAAATCAGGGCAGGAGTTCTTTTGGGTCATTTGTTTCAGACTGGCCTGGTACATGTCAAATGATTCCAAACAGTCTAATTTTAAATGTTCCCAGGGAATATCACGTGGGAATATCTTGCTTTTCAGGTCCGGAGATCTGGATACCAAGGTCCTTTAAGGTATCAAGGGGAAGGCACTGAGTAACTTGGATAAGATTCTAGAGCCAAGTTGGCCTGGGTCTGGACATTCTTTGAGGTGTAAAGTGACTGCAATGAGCAAGGGGGGAGGCCCTACAGAGGGTCCTGGGCTGCCTGGGTTTGTGGCCTATCTCTGTCTCTCACTCACTGTGTGATGCTGGTCCTCTCTGTGCTTCCAACCTTTCACTAAAGGATCTGGGATTTAGAGGTAAGAGGGACCAGCCACACTCTCCCTGTCATTTTACAGATAAGGAAACTGAGTCACAGAAAATGGAATCACAGAATTTCTGAGTTGGAAGGGACAGTAGAGACTGTCTATTTGACCCATCTGAAAAAAAATAATCCCTGATGGGTGATCATAAAAATGTCTGCTTGAAGGTTCTAGTGTAGGAGAACTCACCACCTTCTGAGGCCACCCAGTTTTTGCAGGGGTCACTCTGGGTCCCACTTCTTTTCTGTTCAGCTCCATTCACCACAAATCTGCATGCTTCCCCCAGACTCACCAAATGAAAGGACCCTTGGTGTGGGACCCAGGACTGTGGTTTCACAGATTTTATTGAGAGGACACTCAGCAGATAGAACACCAGCCTTGGAGTTAGGAAAATATGGCTTCAAATATGGCTTCTGACACTTGGCTTAAAGGCAACTATCATCTCCCTCCAAAGACTCAGTTTTCCTCCACCAAGTTTTCTCTTCTTCTGGTTAAATATTCCTAGGTCTTCTAGTAGTCTTCATGAGGTTGTCTCCCCCAAGAGAATGTAAACAGAAATGCCTTCCTTCATATCCTCAGTGCCCAGCACAGAGCCCGGCACACAGTAGGCTCTCAACAAACATTTTCTGATTCATTGAACAATGGACTTAAAACTTCACCCCCTGTCTGGCATCCTCTAGGAATATTAATGACCTTTCTAAAATCAGTGGTGCACAGGATTGAGCACAGCCCTCCAGCCGAGGCCTGACCAGGGCAGAAGACAGAGGGAACATTGCCTCCTTGTTCCTAAGAGCTCTGCACTGGCTGTTTGGGCTGCCCCATCACACTGCTAGCTCATGTTGAGGCCACAATCTAATGAAAGTCTCAAACCTTTTTTCATGCTGTCTCCTCATGACTTTCTCAATTTTGTCCTCTGATTTGCTAAGGTCACAGAGCAAGTTACTAGGAAACCCAGAGCTAGGAGCCCAACCTAAGACTTCTGACCCCATATTATGCAGGAGAAGGACCCTAGAGGGACAAAGACAGCAGAGGCACTGTTAAAGATCTAGAAAGCTCAAAGACACCACCCAGAGTTCCTCCTACCCAGAAGCTTGGGGGCAAGTAGATTGTACCTTGCCCATCTCAGATAGACTGGCCATCCTCTTAGCTCACAGCTTTGTGGACAGCCCAGTAAGCTGAGAAGAAGACCAACTCCTTTATTCCAGGAGCAAACTGATCTTTGTGGAACTAATAGGACCTAGGAGCTACAGCAGAAACAGGAATAGTGTCATATGGGAACAGGGGAGGCAGCTTGAGGTGTAGACCCAGATTCGAATTCTGGCTCCACCAATTATGAGCTCTGTGACCTTGAGATGCTGACCCTGTCTGGCACTCAGTCACCTCTCTATAAAATGAGAGGGTTGTCCATCTGAGGGCCACACTTTTAAGTGCTGTAACTAGGGAAAAGACCATGCCAAATACCACACCACCACATGCTAGCATTTATGGGACCTATAATGGAATTGGTTGGCTATAGGTATTCCAAGGGTCGGGGGATTAGATAAGTCCTGGAAATCGGGCACCAGGCCCCTCTAAGGCACCAGGAGAAGGGACTGAGTAAGTCCAGGATGAGGTCCTGAGTGGTGTGGACTGCCTGGGAGGATGGTGTGGTTATTGCCAATATAAATTAGGAATTATTGGGGAAAGCTGTTTTCAGAGAGCAGATGATAGCTCCCATGACCACATGGTTGCAGGTTTGCAGGGCCTCCATGTGGAGCTCAGAGGGAGAGGTCAGAGCTGGAGTTGGAAATGCCAGGCTTATCCTGGAGGGATCCCAAATCGGACAAGTCTGAAACAAAACTCATGCTTTCCCTCCCCCAGCCATGCCTCATCCAAATGGCCCCAATCCTCCATCCTCAGCTGCCCAAGCCTAGAGCCAGCCTCTGTTTCTTCCTCTCCCTCACACCCCCACCCCCACCCTCATCCTATCAGTGACCAAATCTAGGGGACTCTGCTCCCGCCATCCTCTTCTCTCTCCTCACACAGACACAGATATCATTAGTGCGTTTTCTCACTTCATTCACCTGAATGGTCAGACAAGGTCACACTTCATCAACAGTGAATGAATGTCCTGGTAACTCTGACATTTCCCCGTCTGACAGTTTTCTCAATGGCCTGATTTGCACGTCTTTTGTTATTGCTGCTTTGACATCCTTTAAAAGAATGGCTAATAATTTAACATTTGACCTCTTTTTTTTTTGTCCTGGATGCATTAATTTTGTGTTTCTGCAAAACCTTGTGATCAAAATGACCTATTTCTCTAATTCTTTAGTCAAGTCCCTCCTTATCAAGGGCATACAACTTTTCTTCCTTTCTTCTTTGCTCATTTGCCTGACCTTCTCCCTGGCCCTCCTCACACTCTCCTGTACCATGCTTACTTTGTACAAGGCTTACCTTTCAACTAGAGTGGACAAGTCTGGAGGGCAGCTGCCTCAGTCCTTTTTTATCTTTATGACCCCACCCTGATGACTGCAGGAGAGGATCTGTGGGTGTTTTGGGACTGAATTGAATGAATAGGATTGAAAAATCTAACTGGTTGATGAAATTCACTAGGGACCAGGAAACCTAGAATCAGCCCCAATTCTGTACTGATCAGCTACATGGCCTGGGCCAAGGTGCTTTGCCTTCCTGAGTGAGCCCTCGTCTCCTCATTGGCAGAGCCACACTGTCCAACCCAAACCCAGAACCTCAGGAGCTGTTGGAAGGGGCATCAGGGACCACCAAGCCCAAAGCCATGCTTGAAAAAGCATCCTGATCCATTGTAAGTGGCCAAAGGCTACCCAGCCCGGACCCAAAGGCATCCAGAGCATGGGGGCCTAACATCCCCAGAAGCAGCCTGGAGAATCTGACTGACACCAAGCCCTCTGTTCCTTCTCCTGCCCTCTAGGGCTCTGCCAACCAAGTCCAATCACTCTTCTGAGACCAGAACACACCCATCCTGAGCTACCCAAGACCCAGCTCTTCTCCAGGCCAAGCAGCACCCCCCCCCTTCCTTCAATTAATCTTCATCTCACATGAACTGAAGACCCTTCAGGGTTCATCTAAGATGCACCTCCCTCTCAGCACCATCCCTCCTCCCAAAGGATATGATGAAGTAACAGAAGGAGAAGAAACAACTAGGTGCCAGGCAGATGGGAGAGAGCTTTCTCAGAGAAAGCTCTCTATTCAGCTCCTCTATTCTCTTGCTTTTTTTAAAGGCCTAAGCTTAGGCTGCCTGCATTCCTGGTGGCCCTTTGGGCTCCAGTCTGAATGTGGCCTCCAGGAGGGAGAGAGAAAAAAAAGGAATCTTTAAAAGGCTCCCTCGGGGAGACACGGATATTTTTAATAGTGGAGGGTTATGAAACCAATCTCTGTTTGCGGCGTATTATATATCTCAGCTGGAGTCCAGAGGGTGTTTCTAGCACCTTTAATGAAAGTAAAGTACTTATGGCAGCAGAGAGGGAGAAAGGGAAGGGGGCAGGGAGGGAGAAAGGAGGAAGGAGGGGGGAAGAGATACACAGAATTATGAGGGAGAAAGATGGGAGAGACAGAAAGCCTGAGAGAAAGAGACTAACAGAGGGGCAGAAATGAAGCAGGGAGTGAGTCATGGAAAAGAGAGACAGACAGAGGGAGAGAGACAGAGACCGAAGGACAGTCAGAAAGGTACAGAAATAGGAGGAGGGAGGCAGGGAGGAGAGTGGGAAGCTAAGGCAGAGAGACAAGGAGACAGAGGAAAAAGGGAGACAGACAGACAGACACTGAGAGAATGAAGCAGAAATGGGGAAAGGGAGACAGAGAAACAGACACAGAAAGTGAGAGGGATAAGGGGGATGGAAGCCAAGTGAGGAAGAACAAGAATGAATGGATGAAATGGTGTTTATTAAGGACTCTCTGTGTACCAAAGAGACAGACAGAGAGAGAGCAGAAGAGACAGGAACTGAGAGCAAAGACGTGAAGAGATGGAAAATCAAAGAGGACAGAAATACACACACACACACACAGAGAAAGAGAGAGACACAGAGACAGAGAGAGACAGGGAAAGAGACAGAGAGAGAGAGAGAGAGAGAGAGAGAGAGAGAGAGAGAGAGAGAGAAGAGACAGAAGAAAGACAGACAGAAACAGAGACAGAAAGAGACAGACAGAGAGAGACAGAGACAGAGAGGACAGAGAGACAGAGACAGACAGAGAGACACACAGCGAGAGACAGAGACAGAGAGACAGAAAGAGACAGAGAGAGACAGAGAGAGAGAGAGAGAGAGAGAGAGAGAGAGAGAGAGCATTCCTCTAAGACGAATGTGGAGAGAGGCAGACGTGGGGAGAGAAGTAGAGGTAGGCACCACGATGGGCCAAAAGAGAGAGGGGAAGAAGAAGTAGGAGCTATAAGTAGGAACAGACAGAGGTAGGCGGGAGCTTTTTCACACCCAGGGGGCCCGGCTGGACTACACAGCACATACAGCCCTGGGTCACTTGCCCCGGTCACGTCTTTCCTCGACTGGCCATGGGCCGCACTGGAGACTCACGTGCCTGGAGCTCACTGTCCACTCTGGCCTGGCTTCAGCTCTGAGAAGGCTAGAGAAAGGGCTCAGGGCTGCCAGGAGGAGCCCCTGGTTTTTCCCTTTTAATTTTACAAAGAGGGAAGGGAGGGGGAAAAGACTCAAGCTGGCCATCTGGGAGCTTGGCTTTCTGGTCTTCAAGCTAGTGAGCTTGGAGACCAGTGGGCCCCAGCTCAGGGCTTCCTGGGAACGCAGGCTTATTAACAGACCCTCCTCAGGGCCTCTGCAAGTCAACAGGCTGCCGCAGAGTTGAAAAGGTCAATGTGGAGAGCAAAACATAATTTCTAGGGAATTTGTACGTACAGTACTTTTAAAACATAGAAGGAAGCTGTGGGGTGATGGAGAGTGGCCTGGCTCTCCAGTCAGCAAACCTGGGCATGAATCCCAACTCTACCATATAGGAGCTGTGCGACCTTGGGCCAGTGTCTTTCCATTCTCTGTCTCAGATTCTTCCTCTTTAAAATAATGCAGTTGGACTAGATTTTCTCTGAGGTCCCTCTGTGACTCATTGATGAGTCAAAGTGAATAATTTTATCAGCCGATGAAAGACATAGGACATCCTTTGGTGGTGGGGTCAGGGTTTCAGATAGCTCTTCTCCCAATCTCACGACTTGTTCGAGTCTCTCCTTCTTCTGCCTCTCCTTTCTCTCTTTCTCCAGAAAGCCTTCTCTCATTCTCTCTCCTCTTTTCTCCTCTCCTCTCTCTCTCTCTTTCCCTCCCTCCCTCCTTCCCTCCCTTTCTCTATTTCTGTCTCTTTGTCTCTGTCTCTCCTTTTCTCCCTTCCTCCCTCTCCTCCTCTCTCTTTCTTCTGTTTCTCTGTTGCTCTCTTGTCTACAAAATTGAAGGAGGCTCTTTCTGTCTAAATAGATATACTTTGAGAACCGGAGAGGAATATTTTCCCCATACTTAAATACATCACTACTTTTCCTTAAAAATGTGGGAATTTTGCCACTAAATCTCAGTCTCGACTCAAGCAATGAGGACCATTTGGTCTCTACGGGGCACGGCACCATAGATGCCCAGACAAAACAGGTTATAGAAAGAAAATGTAACCCCCAATTTTGAGACCACATGTAATTAGAGGATGTGTCTGTGGTAGAGGACAGTAGCGGAAGGAAGAAAGCTCACCAAATGCTCACAGAAATTAGGGTAAAAGTTTGGCAGGAGCATTAGCTACATTCCAAAGCAATTCACAGAATAATGGTGTGTCAGGGCTGGGAGAACCTCAGAACATAGATTAGAGTGTGTCAGAGCACTCCGTGTTTCAAGTAATTCTCATCTTGAATTGATCCTGTGTGGCCTAATTCATCCTTTGGCCAACAGCACAACTTCTCAATCTTCCTCCTATACTGTGGTGCCTAGAACGGAGCCAATGCTCCAGGAGGGCTCTGACCAGAGCAGGTGACAAGAGCAGGACCATCCCCTCCATAGGCACTGCCTCCTCAATACCTCATTTTCAGACTCATGTTGGATCTACAGCCCATTCCAAATCCCAGTTATTCCCAAGTGAAAGCCTTCCTTGTCTTCTACAGGCAAAGTGGATTTTTTTTAGATCAGTTGTAAGACTTAACATGGAACCTTGATGAGTTTTATTTCCACAGATGAGACTCAACCTTCCCTCAATTGAGTTTCAAGCTGTCTTTGCTGTCTCTCTCTTCAAGCAGTCCAAGCTCCAAGACTGGGCCCCCTCCAAAAGGAAGCACCCCCTCCAAGCTTATACCCAGAATACCTGACAGCTGTCCAGTGCCTATAGGCAGTTAGAATCTTTGCTTGGAATTGGCCCCAAGACAGGGCCTGGAGCTGAGTTAGGGCTTTTAGACTCCCAGTTGGCAGGACTGCTTCTGCCTGAACCGGCAGCCCTGGGGAAGGAAAGTTTAACGATCTGGATGACATTTCTAAGAGTCTTTGGCAAGAACCATGGACTAGGAGCTGCTCTTTCATGGAATCCCAGGGTAAAAGGTTTAACGTTAGATGGGACTTAAGACACCATTACTACTGAGGAAACTGAGACCCAGAAAGGTGATGTGACCTAGACCCTAGGAGATCACCAGCCAAAAGATAAATGAAGACCACATCACAAAGAAGCCAATGATGTACGTCAGAGAGGGCAAGCAAGCAGCACTCTGGGAGGTCTCGTGTGGAAGGCTATTGTTCAACAGGGAAAAATCTGGGCAGGCTTCTCAGAGGCGGTGATATTGGAGCTGAGTTTTCAAGGTCAAGTAGGAACTGAACAGACAAGAGAGAGAGGAAGTACATTCTAGACATAGGGAACACTGTGAGCCAAAGAGACAGGAATGTGCAGAAGAAGGTTGGCAGGGCACAACATCACCCAATTTGGATGGAAAGAGAGTAATATATGACTGGAAAGATAGGGTGGTACCCAGATGTGGAAAGCCTTGAACCCCAGATTATGGAATCTGAACTTTACTGGCAGGCCATAGGGAGTCACTGAAAGCATTGGGTAATCTAGAAACCAGAAATTAGAAACTAGATTCCCCCTGAACCAGACCAGAGGGAGGGAACTGGGTGGGCTGGACTTAGGGTCAGGAAGATTTGAGTGTAAATCTTGCTCAAGACACTTTACAGCCATGGGATTCTGGGCAAATCACTTAGCCAGAAATCTCTCAGCCTTAGTTTTCTCATCTGTCAAGTGGGGATAATGATTGCAGCAGGGCTCTTGTGAGGGTCAATTGAGATTGTGTGTGTGTGTATGTGTGTGTGTGTGTGTGTGTGTGTGTGTGTGTGTGTGTGTAATTCTATAAATGTGAGTTTATTGTTATTTTTGCTAGAATCACAACCAACCTTGGTGCACATTGTCAAGAGCACTGGGGGCAGTATGGGGCAGTAGGAATATAGAATTTGGAGTCAGGAAATGGGTGCTTGAATTCTGACTCTCATACTTGGGAGCTAGTATACCAGCAAGAGCAAATTTCAGCTTCTCCAGCCTCAGTGTCCTCCTTTATAAAATAGATATAGTCAACTGATCAATTGGAAAGCATTTATTAAGCACCAACTATATGCTAAACAGTGGGTATACAAAGACATCACTGAGATGGGGCTTGCCGGCACTCCAAACCTCCCCTCCATGAGCATCATGGACGCCAGAAAAGCTGGATTCCAGGCCTGGCTTCAGCCCTCACTGCATCACAAGTGATCTCGGGAAAGTCCCTTCTCTTCCCTGAGCATTGGGCTGCTTATTTGTACAGTGGAGATGGAAAGCTCAACCCTGCCTCCTCACCAGGGCCACTACAGGGACAGTGCTGAGTCAGAAACTGATCCATAATTACAGAAGATAATTGTCATCTCCTGCATCATGCTGACAGGGTTTAAGGGGGCTGCCCCACATGATGTCAACAGCTTTCAGTCCAGTATATTCCTCTGGATGAAAACCTAGGGGAGAACACAGTCACCAGGGCTGAGATGATGCTCAGAATTGGGATGGGACACAGGGGTTCCCAATCTCTGATCCTGGATCAAGGTTCAGGGTGTAGTTGGTATCTTTCTGGGACTAGAAAAATACAAGATCACACACACACACACACACACACACACTCACACTCACACACACTCCCAAAGTCACTCCATCCTTCCCTGTTCCCCCAGGACATCATCCTGTCCTTCCCTCTTTGAAATCCATTTCCACCATTTCAACTCTGCACAGTCCTCTGCCATCAATCCCTTTCCCCCTTGTCCTATCCACACTCATTCTTTTCCAGACCTCAA
Source organism: Gymnobelideus leadbeateri (assembly GCA_011680675.1). Taxonomy (NCBI): domain Eukaryota; kingdom Metazoa; phylum Chordata; class Mammalia; order Diprotodontia; family Petauridae; genus Gymnobelideus; species Gymnobelideus leadbeateri. The sequence goes on along the minus strand of WOXC01012171.1, from coordinate 308,263 downwards.
TGCTGGATTACCTCCAACATCACCTTCTCTACTCTTTCTCCACATGTTCTACTGAATGCCTTGGGAGAAAGCCACACAATCCTACTGACTGGCCCATTACAAATGTTATATATTCTCAACTGAACCCTCACTACTGCTTGGCAAACCTCTCACTCTTCGCTATCACACTCATAGAATTTCACAGAATTGGAGATTTGGAAGACCCCAGAGACCATCTGGTCCAACCCATATGCTAAAAGAATCCTCACTATAACATTCCAGACAATGGGTGGTTCAGCTTCTGCTTGGAGGAGGGGCTCTCCCCACAATGCCTTTTCCATACTTCCTTCTTCTCTCCCCAAACTACCTATGCCAATATGCCCCTCCCTCCAGCAGAGAACCTTATCTCATATTTGATGGAGAGAATCAAGACCATGGGAAGCCCCTTCGTCTCCCTAAACCTACACCTTGGATCCCTATAACATCACTCTTCATTCTCTCCTCTCCGATTTTGCCCCAGTCTTCAAAGAAGAGGTGGCCCTTCCCCCCCAAGACTAAACGCTTACTTGTACCCTCGATCTCTCTCCCTCCCATCTCCTCTAGGATCCTGCCTTTCTGATCACAATCTCTTTATAATTATCAATCTTTTCTTTATCCACTGGCTCCTTCCTTTCTGCCTGCAAATAAACCCAGATCTCCCCTCTTCTGAAAAAAAAAATCACTTAACCCTACCAACCCCTTAAGCTATAATTCTATATATCACCTTTTCACAGTAAAATTCCTAGGGGGAAAAACTGTGCCTGTTCTTTGCCTCACCATCATTTCCTCCCCCTCCCTTCTCAACCCTTTCAACCTCATCACTCAACTGAAACTGCCCTTTCCAAAGCTACCAGTGAGCCCTTAATGGCCAAAGCTAATGGCTTTTGCTCAGTCCTCACCCTTCTTGACTTCTCTGCAGCCTTTGACGCTGTCCATCTCCCCCTCCTTTTGAATCTTCTCTCTCCTCTGGGTTTTCTTGACACTAGTCTCTCTCTCTCTTCTCTCTCTCTCTCTCTCTCTCTCTCTCTCTCTCTCTCTCTCTCTCTCTCTCTCTCTCTCTCTCTCTCTCTCTCTCTCCTGGTTCTCCTATCACTTTGATTCCTCCTTCTTGCTGGATGAGGGTCCACGTCCCTGAAGCCATATAAGCGAGGCTCTGTCTTGGAACCTCTTCAGTTTCTCTCTCATGGTGATCTCATCAGCTCCTGGGGCTCCACTATCATTTCTATACAGAAGATTTCTAAATCTTCCTTAGCTCCAGTCTCCAATTTTCAACTCCCTCTTCCCCTCTGCCTCTTGGGATATCTAGCTCTCTTTGATCTTCAACTCAAGTGATGATGCCTTCTATGTGAGGCCTTTGGGGACCTCCTCCCCTCCAGCTGTTAGCCTCCAAAGCCTACTCCTGAAACCACTTTGCATTTATTTATCTGTGTCTAAATTCCCGGGGTTATTATTCCTAGCAGTGTGGATGCTCTCTGAGGGCAAAGTCTGTTTCCTTTTTGTATTTGCACCCAAGAACCTGAAACCATTTCTAGTTTGCACTAAACAAGTGCTTATTGAAATTAATTGAATTGAGAGCAGTGTAGAAATTTCTCCCAGGGAAGAGAGGTGTGTGTCTTTATGGCACTGGCAGATTGGACATGGAAGGACATCCCAGGAACAGAGAATTCCCAGAAGTAGGGAGTGGGAGGCCCTTAGAATTGGAGCATCATGGGATAAATGAATGTCTGTCCACTATGATCCTAGCCCAACTTTATGCCTTGACACTACCCCCCCCAACCAGACTACAATCCCTTCATGTCTACTGCCGGTCTTCCTTTCTCTGTGAATCTTCCAGAAGGCATCCCTCCATTCTCAGCTAGAGATCACCCCCTCTTCCTTGCACCTCTCATCCCCTGCCTCCTTTACCCCTCAATGACTTGGATTTATTACTCTGTGTATGTCCCATTCCTGCTATTAGATTGTAAACTCTCTGAGATCAGGGACAGCTATTTTAAAATATTTTTCACATTCATATTCATAATATTCATTTTCATATTTTTCACATTTCAAACAATGGCTACTAGGAGGGGCCTTAAAAATTATCTTTGGATTTGGAAACAGAGATTTCAGGCTCAATCACCAGGTCTGCCATTGTGTGATTGGGAGGAGCCACTTCCCCTTTGTGGGCCTCAGTTTCCTCCATTGTAATAAATGAGAAATGGGCTAGATGGTCTATGAGGTTCTTTCCAGGTTGATATCCCAAAGAGCAGCTGCAAGCTTGAATTCAAACCCAGGTCCCCTCTCTGACACTAAGTTGCTGGCTAGTTGCTGACATTCCTGTCTTCTCTCTAGCCTTCAGTTTCCTCCACTGCCAAGTGGACAGGCTTGGATTCTATGCTCTCTCCATTTCCCTCCAGCTCTTGGTCCTGTGACCATGAGCCTCACACCCAGCACAGCACTCCGGCTGCCTCCCAGGTCCCAGCTACAGCACCCCCTCCACCTCCTTCAGGAACACAGTGAGGCCCCCTAAGCTGAATGGTGAATAGCTGAATGAGATCGCTGTTGAACCAACAAAGCCCTTGGCCTGGCCCAGGATGGCTCGGACCCTTGCAAAGGAAGCCCGGTGGGAGGCAGCCGTTCATTCCAGCCGAGGCCCTGTATTTGCCTTTGACTCAGGGAGCTGCTCCCTGCTAATTACAAGAGTAAATCATGTCATCGTCCCACCCTGCCAGGGCCGGGTGCAATAACAGATCCTGACCACACTTGGAGAGGGTTCTTGACTTCTGAGTGGCAGTGAAGAGGTTTTATGGGCCACGCTTGAATGGGACCCTTCTCCTTGCTTGTGGTCCACAGGAGTGGTGAGTGCGTGTGTGTGTGTGTGTGTGTGTGTGTGTGTGTGTGTGTGTGTGTGTGAGAGAGAGAGAGAGAGAGAGAGAGACAGAGAGAGAGAGAGACAGAGAGAGAGAGACAGAGAGAGACAGACAGAAAGAGACGGAGAGAGAACAGAGACAGAGAGACAGAAAGAGAGAGACAGACCGACAGTGACAAAGACAGGTCAGGCGGCTCTAAGATGGGCTGGAGAAGGTTGGGTCTGTCCAGAATCCTGAGTTTCCAAGATGCAGACAGAAAAGAGGATGGACAAGGTGGAGGCTGTCTGACCCGCCCAGTCCTGGGCTCTGTTCCTACAAACTCCCATTCCCTGGGGACTTCACTGGCAGCTCTGGGTCAGGGGGGAAAGTGAGCTCATAAACCGAGGTGTTAATAGCCGATAACAGCTTAATGAGCTGGCCCTCCCAAGGGCCCTGGGAGGGAGGGGGGCTGGGGGTCCTGCCTTGGTTATACCACTTAAGAGCTCTGCAACCTCAGGGCTGACATTGCCCTTGTGTGGGCCTCAGTTTCCCCATTTGTAAAGTGAAAGGGTCAGACCTGACGGCTTCTCCGAAGTCTCTTTCAGCTTCAGATCCACAATCCTATGCCTTTATCGATCTTCTCTGCCCCTCGGGTCTGTTTATTTTTTTTCCTTCTCTAAAATGGGGCTAATGTGTAAGGCTCAGAAAAGGTGAAGTATGAGGCAGCACTTTATAAATTGTAAAGGGGATCATGAATTGTAGATCCCGTAAATGCCCAATGTCTGGGCGGAGAAGGAAGGAGGGATTAAACATGACACCTATCCCTCCTTTTTCACAAAAAAAGGCAAGGGATTTGTGTTCATTTTAGTAAAATGAATACCGACTTTGCTTTGGGATTTATTCTCCCTTAAGAATTTCATGACTCCATGTAATAAAATGAACCGTGCTCCACAGACAACTCTAAACCAGGCAGGGAACGTCCCAGGTTCACTGATCTGGAACTGGAAGGCGCCTTGGAGAGCACTGGGTCCCCCAGCCTCATTTTACAGATGAGGAAACGAGGCTGGGGGAAAAAGTCACTTTCCCAGGGTCACACAACTGGAAGTATCTGAGGCTGGGCTGGAACCCTGGTCATCTTGGCTGAGGCACCTCTTTATCCTTCATTTTCTTGTAGTGCCTTGCAAAGTTTAACACAATTCAGGAGGACCAGAGTTCAGATCTGAACTCGGACACTAGCTGTGTGACCCTGGACAAGTCACTAAACCCTAACTGCCTCCCCAAAATATCCCCCCCTAATTGTCTGGCCCATTGCCACCATGCTCTCCATCTTGTCAATGCCCTCCCTAACAGATGCCAGGATAGATGCCCTCAGAGGTTCCTCGAAGATCCAAGTCTCTCTAAAGTTCCAAGACTGTGAGGTTCTATTAACCACCCCTCCACCCCCAGCAGTGCCCTGATGGTGAAATTCCAAGTACTTTGTGCCCAGGTAGATGAGCCTTTCTTTGTGCCCCTTGGATGATATCACTGGTTCTGCTCCCTCTTTCCCCCAGAAGCACTCCCAGCTGATGTGGGCGGAGGGACAAGCCTCAGGCTGGGGCCAGAGATAGGTTTTGTAGCTAAGTTACTGAGGGACAAAAGGCAGTGGCCTCTCTTTGGGCCTCCCATCCTCCTCCTCCAAATCTCCAAGTCTGACATTGCATTTGTCATTATGACTTGTCTGCCCTGGTTCAGTAGAAAACATGCCAGACTTTAGATGCAGAAGACTGAGGGTCACATGCTGGCTTGGACACTGCCTGGACACCCAGCTTCGGGCAAGTAACCTCGTTCTTTTGGGGGTACAGGAGTCAAACTCAATGATCTCTATGTTTGCTTTCAGTTCTGATGTACCTGGAGCTTACATTCAGGTGAACATAGGTTTGGGGCTCAGAGGGAAATGATTTGGAGAACAAGCTAGGATAACATTGGCTCTGACATTCCCTGTTCTCAGGCCCCTCCCAGCCCTGACATCCCCTGATCTCAGGCCCCTCTCAGCCCTGACATACCCTGTTCTCAGGTCCCTCCCAGCCCTGACATCCCCTGTTCTAAGTCTCCTCCCAGCTCTGACATCTCCTGTTCTCAGGCCCCTCCCAGCCCTGACATTCCCTGTTCTCAGGTCCCTCCCAGCCCTAACATCCCCTGTTCTAAGCTTCCTGCCAGCTCTGATATTCCCTGTTCTCAGGCCCCTCCCAGCTCTGACATCCCCTGTTCTCAGGCCCCTCCCTGCCCTGACATTCACCCTAGGAGGGTATGACGACCCCTCTCAGTACCTTTGAATCACAGGCAGCTGTTGGAAGGGAGACAAAACCATCAGGATGCTTGGCTTCTAAGCTATCTTGACTGTAATTCATTATGCATCTCTGAATGAGTCAGAGTCATAGGGTCTCAGAACTGATGGGAGGGACCCCTGAGGCCTCTAGTCTAACTCATCTTTGCCCAAGAATCCCTCCTGCAACACCCCACAAATGGGCCTCCAGACTCTGCTTGAATACCTCCCGTGATGGGGAGCTCACTGCCTTTCTCCACAGCCTGGTCCACCAGCTCCTCCTAAGCCTCAGTGTTGTCCTCAGTGAGGCAGGAACACCTTCACTTGTCCTGTTCCTTCCACGGGGTTGTTGTGCAGCACAAAGGAAGCAGTGGACGTGAGGTCTCCGTGCCAAGGTACAGAGACGGGCTCATGACTCACTGTGTACCTCAGCGATGCCAACACATCTGGTCCATGCAGGGAAAAGAAATGGAATCGGCTGTTTGGGGTCCCACAGACTAAACAACGGGTGGAACCGGCAAGTTTCCCCTTTTCCAAACATCGGGGAAGTGGTCAAGCCAGAAATACCTGCTGAGGGCGTTCTGGACGTCAGCTCTGTAACAGAGTACAGAGCAGGGCAAGACTGAGTGCCCCATGCCCTCTGACCCTGCGGTCAGCGGTGGCTTCAGGCCCTGGGTGGTCAGTGACGCTGGAGAGATAGCAATGGGCCAGATCAAAGGCAGGAGGCTCCGGATTTATGGAGAGGCCTGGGCTCAGACCAGGTGTCTCTGCCCCTTGCCCACCTCCACCCCCACCATCTGCCAGGCTGAGGAGGAAACTCTGGTCTTCCCAGGAAGGGAAAACAGAAATGAGACTGCCTTCCTTCCTCTCCGACAATGTGGCCCCCGAGGAGGAAGGCTGAGGATGCCGTGCTGATGACCCATCAGATAAGAAACCCACTGCTGCTTATAGAAGAGAATCATTGCTGTTTATAGGAAGCTTCCGAAGCCTTCCCAGAAGTCCTGTGAAGTTGGGGCTATGATTATTCCCATTTTACAGATGTGGAAATAGAGGCTGAGAAGTCCCAAGGGAAGATAGACACACCCTGCCAGCACACTCTGGCTACAAGGCACTTTCACACACATGGAATCATTTTAGCCTCCCAAAACATGCCAAAAGGCAGCAGCATACAGGAGCATTCTCCCCACTTTACAAATGGGGAGACTGAGGCTCTAGTGAGAGGAGGCCCTGGCCCAAGGTCAGAGGGCACAGGGGGGAGGCAGAGCTTAGGAGATGCCCTCTCCCAGTCCCAGGCTCTCGACCTGAGCCAAGGCTCCCGAATGAATCCTCATACACTCCTTTTCTTCACCTCCCTTTTGGAGACAGAGGCCAAGCAAGCCAGTGCAGGCCGTGGAAAAAGGTCCCCATTATGGAAATCATACGAAAGAAATTATGGATGGAAAAAACATTACCTTATAAATCGGCAGCACCGCTCAGAACGTGTAGGAAACAGGGCATATAAAATTCACAAGGCATGTTGTCTTTGATACAGGCTCATTACTGTAGCCTGGGGGCGAGGGGAGGCCAGGCTGCCAGAGAACAGGAGGAGGTGCCCTCAGTGGTGACCCAATGGGCGGGGAGTGAGCCACACCTGGATGCAGGCTGGACTCAGGACCTAGGTCCTGAGACCCTGGGGGCCATCCACAGACTCCTGGAGTTCAGGCCCATGTCCAGGAGGCAGGCTGAGGAGGAGGCTGAGCTGGGCCCAATTAGAAGCCAACAGGAAGAGAAGAGAAATGGGCCAGAGCCAAGGAAGGGGGTAGGGAGTGAGGGCTGCGTGAGGAGGCACAAAGCCTGGGCTGATGCTCTCAGTGTTCTGGGCCCAAATTCCAGAAGCCCTGGCCATTCTTCGAGCCCTGCCTCTGCAGAAATGAAGCCTTCCCTGGGCCTCAGACCTCAGTTATGTGGCACAGTGGATGGAGCACTGGGCCTGCCATCAGGAAGACCTGAGTTCAAATCCAGCCTCGGGTACTCACTAGCTATGAAACCCTGGGCAAGTCCCCAAACATTATCCTGCCTCAGTTTCCTCAACTGTAAAGTGAAGACAGTAACAGCCCTTACCTCTCTGGGCGTCATTCGGGTTAAATGAGATGCTATTTGTGAAGCAGTTAGCATAGTGCTGGGCAGACAGTAGGTACTACATAAATGCTTATTCCCTCCCCCTCCCCTTCCTCATATGTAAATTCAGGGGATTCGACCAGTGAGCAGGGGATGTCTCCTAACAGACCAAAGAGCTCAAAGATCTGAGGAAGAGGCAGACAGAGGAATTCTGGAATTGGGGCCTGGGTGCAATGCAAACACACCTACTGTGTGACACTGGGGAGCCTCGTTTTCCCCACTCATAAAGTAAGGGGCTGGACTTGAACCTCTCCAGCTCTAGGCCCAGGAGCCTGTGGATACAGGAGAGGAAGCAGGCTCGCTCGGCTTGGTTCCAAAGGGGCAGAAGTTTAGGCAGGGGGCAATGGAGGCAAGACCCTCCCAAGAAGCAGAGACTGGCTGGGTAGTAAGAGAAACATTCTACCAGTAGAAATGACTCACAGCTAGGAGAGAATCATGGGTAAGACTGGCTGGGCCCGGCTTAGATCACACAAGTGTGTGTACCCCTCCCTCAGTGATGGAGCCCAGCCCAGGCACACTGCAGCACTAGTTCCTACCTTCAATGCTGTGTTCTAAGGTCCTTATAGTTCTGCCATCCTATGTCCCATGGCCCCTCCCTGCTCTGCCATCCCCTGTTCTAAGGTCCTTCTCAACTCTAACATTCTCTGTTCTAAGGCCCCTCCCAGCTCTGACATCCCCTATTCTAAGACCCTTCCCAACTCTAACATTCTATGAGGTTGCTCCTGACCCTGAAATCCTCTGTTCTAAGTTCCCTCCCTGATCTGAAAGTCTCTATTCTACAGTTGTTCTAAGCCCCCTCCCTCCCATCTCTGATATTCTCTGTTCTAAGGCTTCTCCCTGCTCTAGAGTTCTCTGGTCTAGTTCTCTGGCTGGATGGTCATTGGGTCCAGGAGCCAGAGATCTCCAGGACCATGGCTCCCCTGTCCCAGGTCCAGCCTTGTGGGGGGCTGGGAGGGCGTGTGTAAGAGGGGCTAAGAAGGATGCTGGAGCCTCTTGAAAGGGCTTGGCCCAGAGAATAACTTCATTATGAAGCCTCCCCTGGCCTCCGGATCTTGGGCAGGCCTGGGGGAGGCAAGAATCCTATCCCTCCTGGGAGAAAAGCCTTTTCTAATGAATGTTGGACAAACAGAGCACTCATCTGTAAACACGTTTAATTAGAAATCAGGAGGGTGATTAAGCCTGGGATGTCAAACTCTGGCTGATCAGCAAATAGGGGCCCCTGGGAGGCAGCATTCCTCAGGCCCGGCCTCTGCTCGCCTGGCAAATCTTGCTATTCTCTGTCCTGGCTGGCCTCTCCTGCCTGGTTGCTGCCTCACACGATCAATATTTGCCTTCCCCAAGCTGCCCGGAGCCCCTCGGCCGGGCAGCATCTGTGTTTGAACAGCTCCCCTCCCCTGAGGGTTCCCCAAGGTGTCTCTTACTAGGCAGGCCCCAACAGCATGGGGGTCACCTTGTAGCAGTAGAGGGAGGAGGGGAGAGCAAGAGAGGGGCTTGTCCCATGCCCCCTTTCTAGGCCTGCACTGGTGCCAGGAGACCTGGGTCCAAGTCCCAGCTGGGAGACCTTGGGCAAGTCAGCGCCTTTTTCTCTCAGGGACTCAGTTTCCCTCAACTGTAAAGTGAAAGATTTTGATGGAGCCTTGAGATCAAGTCTCCTGGCTACATGTCCCCAGGCTCTTCCCAACACTCAGAGGATGATCTAGCCATTTGGACAACTGCCAGGATCACATCTTCCATTCTCCCCTTTGCTGATTTAATCCTGTCCCTCCTTCGAAACCCCACTCTAGTTCTACCCACTCCAGGAGGCTTTGCCAATCCCTGAAACCCACAGGGGCTTCTAAAAACTACTTCACCCTGTAATTCATTCTTTCCCACCCCCAAACCATTGGCCAGGCTGTGCCCCATACCTAGAGCGCCCTCTTCTATCTCAGTGAATCTTTAACTTCCTTCTAGGAAGTTCACATGCTATCCTCTAACACTTGTCAGAGAGGGCTGATTAGGGGGAGGAGTAACAGACTTTCAGACCTGGCCCTGTTCCAGGAGGCAGAAGCCCATGATAAGAACTGACCCTCAACAGATCGGGTCAGCCAGGCAGGTCACTGGAACACTAAGTCTTGGGTTCTCCCCATCTGTCATGGAGAACCAGGGGATACCTCAACCTCAACCCCACCCCCATTTTTAAGCAGAAACTCATTTGGCAATGTCCCCCAAAGCAGTCACCCCGCTTCCCCTTGGGCCCTGGGGGAGAGGGGAGTCCTCAAGATCCCACCACCCCCAAAGCTCGAGCTGGAGACTTCCTGCTCTCAAGGAGTTAAGATCTAGTGGGACACATGGCCTTTTTGTATTCTATGCAGACAGCTCTAGATTGTCCCTGGCAGGCGACCCAGGAGGCACACCCTAGCAGACAGAAGGCTGGGCAAAGCTTCCTGCGGGAGCTGAGAATGAGGCTGAGGCTGGTGACAGAGGATGGTGGTGCCCCTGACACCACCTCACAGTGGGAAAAGGGGAGAAGGGAAATCATGGGCTCAGTTGGGGTACATGTTGAGTTTGAGATGGACTATAGGACCTCCAGTCCAAGATGTCTAAGAAGCAGTGGTGATGTGGGAGTGGGAGGTTAGGAGAGAGGTCAGGGGAGGAATGAAGGACACGAGGGGCCTGAGGAGAGTCTGGAAAAGCTGCTACGATGAGAGGGACAGAGCGATCCAGTAAAGGAGGTATAATGGGATTGCCTTGCTGTAGGGAGGGCACAGTCAGTGCAACATCAAGACTTTCACATGAAAAGGACGGAAAGCAAGTGGCTGGAGTAATTCAAGGTCCAGTCTGGCAAAGAGTGATTGGGGAGGAGGGACGTGAGGGCAGAGGACATTGCAGAGCTCAGCTGGCTCCCTGATGGGGAAAGGAGGAGGGGGCATCACTGCAGAAAGGGCCCAGATGACCTGGGAAGAGCTTCTGAGTGTAGGGATCTGATGTCAAAGCAAGGAAAAAGAGTGAGGGGCTGCAAGGATTTGAACCAAGGGCCTCTGACCCCCAGCACAGTACTCTTTCTGTGTCAAAGTGTCACTTGGTTTCCCAGTTGCACTTGAGAGGGTAATGAGGAGAGTACCCATTGGAGCCAGGAAAGAGAAAAGAGTCCGGGTCCTGAGACTATGTAGATCCCCCAAACAAGTGGGCCCACACCTTCACGCACAGAGAGAGCAATCTCTCCTCCTCTGTCCCTGTCTCTGTCTCACTCTCTCTTCCTTTCTGTCTCTGTCTGTATGTCTGTCTCTCTGTCTCTCAAACACACACACCCTAAAGCCACCCCCCTGTCAAAGTCAGCTTTACTCACTGCCAACTAGCAACCTGACCAGCAGAACAAACACTGCCCAAGGTGGGAAGACGGCTAGGTTCATTGGTTCACCAAAGGGTGCAACAGGAACACCCTCTACCACCACATCTCAGGGAGGACAGCTTTCCTGACCTCAAGCCCAAATCAGCCTCTTTCAGCCCTCTCTCTCCCCCTCCTCCCACTCTTCCGTCAACCACTGCTCCCAGTTCTACCAAGAACAAGGCTGATCCCTCCTCCCTAAAATGACCTTTCAGAAACACCCAGTCAAGGATCATGGCCCCACTAAGTGTTCTCTTCTCCAGGATAAATAGCCCCAGTCCCTTCAGCTGATTCTCTCAGAGCCTGGCCTCCAAAACCATCCCCATCCTGTCCACCTTCCTCTGGACACTCTCCATATTCTCAAAGCCCTTCCTACAAAGGGGAGCCCAGAACCACCCTTGTCCCTCCATCTCTTCCTCTCCTCCTCTACCCCTCCCTCTCTTCCTCCATCCCTCCCTCTCCTGCCACCTCCATCCCTCTCTCCTGCCACCTCCATCCCTCCCTCTCCTGCCTTCTCCATCTCTCCCTCTCCTCCATCCCTCCCTCTCCTCCTCTACCCCTCCCTCTCCTGCCACCTCCATCCCTCCCTCTCCTCCATCCCTCCCTCTCGTCCTCTACCCCTCCCTCTCTTCCTCCATCCCTCCCTCTCCTGCCACCTCCATCCCTCCCTCTCCTGCCTTCTCCATCCCTCCCTCTCCTCCATCCCTCCCTCTCCTCCTCTACCCCTCCCTCTCCTGCCACCTCCATCCCTCCCTCTCCTCCATCCCTCCCTCTCCTCCTGCCTCCTCCATCCCTCCCTCTCTTCCTCTACCCCTCCCTCTCTTCCTCCATCCCTCCCTCTCTTCCTCCATCCCTCCCTCTCTTCCTCCATCCCTCCCTCTCCTGCCACCTCCATCTCTCCCTCTCCTCCATCCCTCCCTCTCCTGCCTTCTCCATCCCTCCCTCTCCTCCATCCCTCCCTCTCCTCCTGCCTCCTCCATCCCTCCCTCTCCTCCTCTACCTCTCCCTCTCTTCCTCCATTCCTCCCTCTCTTGCCACCTCCATCCCTCCCTCTCCTGCCACCTCCATCCCTCCTCTCCTCCTGCTTTCATCCCTCTCTCTCCTGTTGCCACATCAGAGCCCACCTCTGACAGAGACTCCACTACCAAAGCCCGTTCCCTTGGCGCTGAGGCTGGCCGCCCCCCCCAAGCTGGCAGTGAGCCCCGTCTGGACCCGCAAGGCCTCCCATTTTTCAGAATCTTTGCTCAAGATGAATTCCCTGCTCAGCACCTCTGGCAAAGAAGACTTACGGCTGCCCCCAAACTCTTTTCATCCTCCTTCCCAGACACTCTGATGGATTCGATCCTGATAAATCACGAGCGATGGTCCCAGCAACAAAGGCTGGCAGGAGACGTTCATGGGGGGAGCAAGAGGAAAAGGAGCTGAGACTCTGAAATTGTTCCCTGTGAGAGAAACTGCCAGAGAGGGAGGGAGGGAAGGAAGAAGGGGGGGGGGAAGGGAAGCAAAGAGGGAGAGAGACAGAGGAAGAGGAGAAAGAGAAGGGGGGAGAGAGAGACAGAGAGAGGGAGGGAAGGAGGGGGAGAGAGAGACACACAGAGAGAGAAACAGATAAAGAGACAGACAGAGAAACAGGGAGAGACAGAGACAGAGAGAGGGATGGAAGGAGGGAGGGAAGGGGAGAGGGAGAGAGAGAGAGCACAAGCACAATCTGAGGTGAAGCCATTTTCCCTGGGGCTGCTGAGGCCTTGTCTACTGAAGAAGGGACAGCCTTCCCGATGTCCCAAGCTCTGCCCCTTCTTGGAGGAGGAGTGAGGGCTCAAGGAAGCCCAGATACATCGAGAGTCTCATGGACTGCATGGCACAGTGGAAAGAGGGTCATATTTGGAGTCCCAGGACCTGTGTTCAAATCCCACCTTTGCTCCTTACTACCTGTGTGGCTCACTCTGAGCCTCTCCTCTGCCCTCAGGACTCCTTCCCTGTTTCATCCTCATCGGTGAGGAACAGAGACAAGAACCATCCTCTAGGAATTGAGGGCACACTAGGGACCAAGCATTGACCTTGGGGTCAGATAGACCTCCCACAGAGGTCTTAGCTTCTCTTGGACCTACTTCTCCCATCTGTGAAATGGGGCTACCAATGGCACCTGCCTCCCCGAGTAGCTGAGAGCCCCAGAGGAGAAGCTACTCGCCAAATGCCACCAGCATCAGCATCCTCCTGCCACCATCACCATCATCCTTATGGTCCTGTCTGTGTGCCTGGCACCGAGCTGAGGGCCAGTCCTCCATGAGGGAGGCTCCTATGCTCACCTCCGCTCCAGCCAGATGGGACGACTTCTGCTCTCTGCTTTGCCATCTCCGGGATTTTATCCCTTCCTCAATTCTACCCATCCTTCAAGGCTCAAACCTGCTGTCTCCACGAAGCCTTCTCCAATGAAGGCCATGGAGCCTGGGAACAGCCTCCTCAGAAATACTGTGGCAAGGTGAGGACAGGACCTGTGGGCGTTTGGCGAATCCTGGGTTCTTAATCTTTGCTGTCAGTGTCTTCTGGGGGGCAGCTATGTAAAGTAGTGGGTAGAGCACCTGGACTGGAGTCAGCAGGACTTGAGTTCAAATCCAGATCCAGACCCTTACTAGCTATGTGACCCTGGGCAAGTCACTTCACCTCTGTATGCCTTAAGCCACTGGGGAAGGAGGGGCAGCTAGGTGACACTGGTTCAAGCCTGGATAGGGCTTGGAACCAGGAAGACTCACCTTCATGGGTCTGAATTTTGCCTCAGTGGCTTACTAGTTGTGTGACCCTGGGCCCTGTCTGCCTCAGTTTCCTCATCTGTAAAATGAGCTGGAGAAGGAAATGGCAAAGCCATTCTGCCAAGAAAACCCAATGGACAATATGGTCCATGGGATCCTGAAGTGTCAGGTGTGGCTGAACAACAACAGAATCTGTGTCTTCAGGAATGATCCCTCCCATCTCTCTAGGTCTACAAGTCCCTTTCCCTTCCTATCTGTCAACAGGAACATATTTGACTGCAGGGGGGAAAACTGAGGCTCAGAAGTGAAAGACTTTTCCAAGGTCACACACCTGGTAAGCCCCAGAGACAGGCCTAGAACTCAGCTCTTCTGGCATCAGGTCCCAGCCCATTTCTGCTGCTTCACGGCTGAATGACTGACCAGGACAGACAGATCCTGCTCTTCACTTCTCAGGGGCTCAGTCCTACTCTAGGCAATCTCATTGGCCAAGTCCTTTTGCCATACTCATCCCCCTCACCAACAGCCTAGGATCCCCCCCCATCCTTGCCCCCATTCCGATCTTTCCCTTCTTGCCCCAGCAGGGTCATCCCAATGGTTAGAGTCAGGAGCTGCTTGGCCACAACCTTGTGCTCAAACCCCTCCCAGCCTTTTCCTGAGGCCTCCCTGGGGCTGGGAATAGCAGCTTCCCAACATGGGGAGAAGGGAGCTGGTAGGGCCCCTCCATAAAGCCTGGTGGTTTTTATGGGACTCTGTTCTCACACAATGGGCTGCAGAATGGAGGGCAGCAGCAGCCTCTCCCCCTCCACCAGGCACAGAGGATAATACCCACCCAGAATCCTCAGGCCAAACAGGCTCATATCTGGAAGCCTGGCCTGGGCTCTAGCCATCACAGGAGAATGAGCTAAGATCTGACCATCTAGTCTAAACTGAGAAGACTGAGGCCCAGGGCAGGGAAGGGACTCAGCCAAGGTCACACAAGGACTGGAGCTAGACCTCACTATCACTGGATTCAGAGCCAGATGAAGCCATAACTGTGCACTGCCCCCCTCCCTCTCCTCTGCTGGTGGCAGAGGCCTAGAGATGAACTGTCCAAGTTTCTGGGCCCAGGGCCACTGTGGCGAGCTGGGCCGGGTGCAGTTGGAGGTCCATGCCTGAGGGCTGAGCTGCGGCCTGTTGTGAGTGTTGGCCCAGGCAGGGAGGCCCCGTCTCTGCCCCCAGCTCCCTGGAAACGGCGTTTGCAGCCAAGCCGTCTGGTTAGTGGTAGCCCAGATTCTGCCAGAGCCGGAGGCTCCTGCTGAGATCACACAGCATCTTCCAGAATCACAGCTTACCCTCCAAGCTGCCTGCTGCAGCTTTGCAGGGAATCCCTTTAGGGATGGTGGAATCACAGACAGCCAAGACGGGGATGGAGTCTAAGGACGCTGGACTAATTCTGCTTGGCCCAGAACACAGTGAGGGACATTCCCAAAGAGGCACATTTCCATTCTGGAAAAGGAACATCTTCCTCACAATGGGAGTTATCTCCAAGTGGAACAGCTTTCCAGGAAAGGTAGTGAGTTCTCCATCACTGGAGATCTATCACAGAAGGCTGAAAGACCCCTTGTCAGGGATGCTTGAGGCCTTGTTCAGGTTGGGTTCCATGGCCTCTAAAATCCTTTCCAACCCTGAGATCTGGAGACTCAGAACACTGACCGGCATGGCTCCAGAGGTCATACAATCCAATTGCTTCACTTTGCAGATAAACTGAGGCCCACAAAGAGGAAGAAACTTCCAATAGGTCCCATCTTGGCCTTACTCTGAAGGGAAATATTTGTCATCTTTCTCCCATCTCCTACTGGCTTCCTGTCTACCTACAGCCTCTACAAGAATCTTTATAATTATTTTACAAAACGCTTGGAGGCCAGGCCATGCAATGATGATTGGTTAGAGGAAGGAGAGCTGGCCAGAGAGAAGACTCTGGTGATGTTAGAGCTGGGATCTTGGATCGAGAGCCTGGAGGAGCCTGGGAGGCCATCTGGGGCAAAACCCTCATCTTACAGAAGAGGAGACTGAGATTCAGAGGGATGCAGAGCTGACAGAGACAAAAGGAGAATTCAAACTCGTGTTCTCAGACACCAAAGTTAGCCCTCTCTTCACTGTCCCACACTCTCCAAGCGGCAAAGGGTAGAAATCACTTAGAGTCAAGCTTAGTATCGGGGTCAGGAAGAGCTTTTTTAATCTATCATAGGTGTCCCAAAGGAGAAGGGGCTGCCAGGGGAGAGAGTGAGCTCCCCATCACTGGAGGTTCACAAGAGAGACAGAACCCTGCCCATGTATGGAATGGGCAAGTCCACTACAGAAGTCCAATTGAGCTCTCAGACTTGATTTGAGTCTTGCCTGTTACCCAGATCCCCCACTGTCTCCTCTCCCCAGATTTCCTGAAATGGCCCCTTACAGCCTGTCCATATCTAGGGGTGGGCAGGGCTCAGGGCTCAGCACCACAATGAAGAAGAGATTTGGGGTGAGGAAGGGGGTGGCGAATCATCTCATCTCTTAAAATTGCTCTAACAAAGATCTGATATCCAAGATACATGAGGAATTGATATAAATATCTAAGATGATAAGCTATTCCCTAATAGGAAAATGGTCAAAAGATAGGAAATATCCCATGAAATAAGAATATTTTGAAATAAAGCAGTTAATGTAAGCTATCCACAATCATAAGAAAAATCACTAATAATTAGGGAAATATAAATTAAGCAACCCTAAGGTTCCACCTTACATCCCCAAGACTGGAAAGGTTGCTACCTACCACCCCCGCCAAAAAAAGCGAAGATGACAAATTCTGGAGGGGCTGTAGGAAAACAGGTCCTCTAATGCCCTGTGGAGGGAGCCATGTGTGAACTGGTCCAGTCACTCTGGAAGCCTGGGGGCACTTGTACGAGCTGATGCCTCAGGAGATGGGCAGAATCAGGAGGACAATGGAGAGAATGACTACAAAAATGTAAAAGGAAATAATTGTGAAGGACTGAAGGACTCTTGGTCAATGCTATGATCCATTGTGCCTCCAACATGATGGTGACTGGTGAGTAGGAAGAGCTACATGTTCTCAGGCTGTTTTGCTGGGCTCTATTTATTATTATAAGGGAGGACTTGTTTTTGGTGGGGGGTGGAGGGTTTTCTTCTTTCTGAGGAAAGGATTTTGTAAGCCACAAAGTTCTGTAGAAACGTGATATTAGTCATTATCCCAATTGCATACGCCTTCCTTCTCTGTACACCTGCCATAGCTCCCAAGTTAGACTGTAAGCGCCTTGAGGACAGGACTTGTGTTATCTCTCAACTGTGTATACTGGTCCCTGAGCACAGGGCCTTGCACAGAAAAGGCAAGAAGTGAATTAACAAAAAAGCATCTATGGGGGCTGACTGTGTGCCAAGCCTTGTGTTAATGTCTGGGGGGTACAGATAGAAAGATGAGGCCACCCCTGCATGCCAAAAGCCTGGATTCCAATAAGAGGAGACGATATCAATGATCATCAATAGAAGATTATAGAATTGAAATCCCCAAGAGGCAAAACTCAGGTCAACATCAGGATCAACCTCTCTGAGCCAGGGAAATACGAGGTATTGAGTCCAAGGACATCAGAGACACCCTTGAGGGGGGTCATAGACCTGAGGACAGGAAGAGTGTGGTTCAGATCTTGAGTCAGACTTACTAGCTAATGTGACTTTGAGTAAGACACTTCAATTCCCTCAGGCTTAGTCTATTCATCTGGGAAATGGGGGTGATAATATCTGTAGCACCTACCCTCCCAGGGTTGTTGTGAGGCTCCATAATGTGAAGGGCCATATAAAAGTCAGCTCTGATGATTCCTTAAACCAGTCCTCTAATTTTATAGATGAGGCACAAAGAAGGGGAGGCATTTGTCCAAGATCACCCAGGTTGTAAAGAGGCAGGACTCATACCCAGGCACCAGACCCAGGGTGCTGCCCATTATCTCCCATTATCTAAAAACAGAGCAGTCTGATTCATGGGGTCTGATTCAGCCCATCACTGGAGGTATCCCAGCAGCTAATAACTACTCATTTTAAAAGCAGTTAAAAAGCCCTCATGGGTCAGGCTTTGGAGTGGGTTCCTGCCCTGGGTGGCATCTTGAGCCTCTGAACATTTCTGGAGGCTCTCAAGGGTCTGGGATTCTGACTCCAGGGTGGTAAGAGCAGAAAGGACCCCCAGATCCTGGCCCCAGATGTCTCTCCTTATTCCCAAGGCAGGGGCAGGGTCTGGGCAGCCCTGGGGGCCTGCCTTGGCTCCTCTCCCCTATCCCAGTGAGAGGCTTGAGGAATCTTGTCAGGACCCCCCCCAAGTCCTGCCCTCCTATTTGAAGCCCAAGTCTTACTCTCTGGAGTTGGAGATCTCCTGGGGTCCTGGAGGCTCAGCCAGGAAGGCACAAAGTTTGGCAGGTCTTGCCAAGTTGGAAAGGCTTTACAGGCCAGGTCAGCAGGGCTACTGTCTGGGGAGTGGCCAAGTTCAAGGTGGAGGCTCATCCTCAGAGCCTTGCCTCTGGAGGATACATGCAGAAGGGCCACAAAACTCCAAAATTCATCTCCTGAGGCTGGCAGGGGCTGCAATCTGCCTTAGCGGAGAGACAATACACAATGAGGAACTCTCAGTCCACAGCTTGAGAAGAAAGGAGCAGAGAAGGCTGAAAATCTAAATGTAAGACTTATCTAATCCCTCATTTTACAGAGGGGGAAACTGAGGCCCAGAAAAGGATGTGTGACATGCTCAAAATATTTCAGCTAATGAGGGTAAGAGCCAAGATTTGAACACTAGCCATACAGTGGCAGTTGGAACTAGAACCATGTCCAGACCAGATGATTTCTAAGATACTTTTTAATTCTAAGAAACAAAGCATCCTAAATGAAGGTTGCAGAAGACTAGTCCAAGGTGGCTTCTAGGCCTGAGCTGATCCTTGAAAAAGGAGGAGACGAGAAGGGAGGTATGGAGAATGTCCCCAAATACACTCTGTCACTGTGCAAGCCCCAGAGGCTTCTTCCCCAGGTCCTGGCCTAAAGCTTCTGACTATTTTTCTTTTTCACATTTCAGGTTCCTCCTGGTTCCATCACGAAGCCCAGGCCACAAGTGTTCCTGCAGTACCCAAGGCCACAGCATCTGACCCTCCTTTTTTCTGACCATTGGCCCATGTAGGCCTTCACTAGGGCAGTCACTGCCCAGATTCTAGAGGACACCAGCTCTACCACAGGCCTCTGGGGAGGCTCTGGGCTGCCTGGGACCAAAGGAGAAATGGCTCCTTGCTGGACCGGTTATATTTCATGCTGATGGCATAGCCCCAGGGCTCCTGAGGGCATAGGTGCCAAGGCTAGCTCTGCAACCTCCTACCTCAAGACCGTGGGGCAGTCACTTTTTTCATCAATTCAACAGGAATTTAAAAGATCTCCACCCCTACTTCTTATATAGGAAGGGAGAATCTTATAACCCTTCATATATAGCTCTAGAGATGGAAGGGATTCCCCTGGCATCTAGGACCCCACTGCCCAAGCTGCCAGGTGCTCTGCTGCTTTGTTCCTTGCCCAGAGACCCATCCACAATAGTTTCTCCTTCTCCTCCTCCTCCTTCTACTATTACTATTACTACTACAAATAACAAGCATGTTGAAAGTACTTTACATGTTTCTTTTTTCTCATTTTATCCTTATAACAACACAGCAACATAAGTTTTATTATCATCCTCATTTTAAATCTGAGGAAACTGAAGCAAAGATGCCAAGTGACTTGCCCAGGGTCACATAGCTGTAGTTTTATTATCATCCTCATTTTAAATCTGAGGAAACTGAAGCAAAGATGCCAAGTGACTTGCCCAGGGTCACATAGCTGTAAGTGATAGCCCCAACCTTCTAACTCAGAATGTTTGACTCCAAAACCATTTTTAAGTTTCATTATGCTGAATGAATGAATGAATGAATGAATGAATGAATGAATGAGTCAATCTGACCAGTGGTCCCTGCTGTCTTTGGCTTAATCTTTTCTCCCAAATATCATCCCCATACCAAGTGCCGGGTGCCTGCTCACCTTTCCCCCATAGTGATCTTTTGCCTCTTGCTCTGCAGGGTCAGGTCAGTGGTTAGAGTCAGAGGCTGCTGGGTCAGAACCTGGCCTCCCTCCCTCACACTGCTTCCAGGCCTTCGGGATCTTGGTCTTCCTGGTGCCTCCCAAGATGGCGAGAAGGGAGCTGGCGGGGCCTTTCCACCAAGCCTGGCGTTCTTACCAAAGGAGACCCAGGAGGAAGGGTAGCAACAGCCTCCCCCTTCCACCAGGCAGAGAGGGTTATGCCCACCCAGAACCAGGCATCTCAGGTACAAATTTAGGGACCAACATAATGAGAAAAACAGGAAGGTTTCAGTGATTTTGCAAAAGAAGATGGACATCATTCAGTGGAATCTCAGAGAGCCCTGATTTCAAGTCTGGCCACAATGATGATGATGTAGCATAGCATTTATATGATGCTTTAAGCTGTTGAAAGGGCTCATTTCATCCTGACAGTAACACTGCAAGGTAGATGCTATGTTATGATCCTCACTTTACAGATAAGAAAACTGAGACTCAGAGAGGAGATTAAATTAATTCCCCAGGGTCACTCAGCTAAGTGTTTGAGGCAAGATTTGAACTCACATCTTCCTCGCTCCTAGTCCAATACTCTTTCCATTTTGTTCTTTTTTTTCTTTCTTTTCTTTTTTCTTTTTTTCTTTTTGGAGGGGGGAAAAGCTGGGCAATAAGTGACTTGCCCAAGGTCACACAGCTAGTAAGTGTTAAGTGTCTGAGGCCAGATTTGAACTCAGGTTCTCCTGACTCCAGGGCTGGTGCTCTATTCACTGCACCATCTAGCCAACCCCTTTCTCATTTTCTTTTTTTTTCCTCTGCATTGTTCCACCTAGAGATCCAGCTAGCCAAATAACCATCCCCAAATGACTGGCATTGGCACTGTCATTCACTCATTATATTTGAGAGAAAGTATGAAGACATTTTGGAACCTGTCCACAGTAGACACGGATAGGGCTTTCTTCCCTCGTTAGACTATAAACTCCCTGAAGGCAGGACTGTATTTCTTTTTCTGATTTGTATCCCACTGCCTAACACAGTGCTTGGCACACAGAAGGCACCTTATTGATTTGAATTGGTGAGAAGCACCAAGTAAGCAAAGATGGAGCTTCCAAGGAATGCCACTTAAAAGAAATCTCAAATGCCATCATGGCTGAGAGAGCTGGAAACCATTTCAGAACTACAAAAAGCCATGGGAAGATTACGTCCATTTCTGGTCAGCACACACAGCAGAAACTTGAACATCCTATTACTTAATTAAGGGCAACATCATATTATATAATATTAATATCAACAATATCATATAAATTCCAAAAAGGGGGGCAAAGAATTATGCCTAACAGAATCTGGAAAACGAAGATATCTCAAAAATTCTAGATTCATTTAGTTAGAAATGGAAAGAAAAAGTCAAGAGATTTAGGCCATCCCAAGAGGCAAAGAAGCAAATAGAAGAAAACAAACAATCCAATACTCATAAAAATCTTTACAACAGAGACTCGAGAAGAAAAGAAATGAGAGGAGAGAGAGAGAGAACTGCCAAAGAAGGAGAATGTGGGGACTTTCTGGTCATCTAAATGGGGACAAGAAATCCAACATAATGAAAATGCAAGTTGTATCAAACAAGAAACAGGTTGTGTACTATTAACATAATGAAAGACAGAACAGAGAGGTCAAGTGAGGGGACTGAAACTCGAGATTCTCTGCAAATTTAGAAAGCAGTGGGGCCAGATAAGATCCATTATTATTGGCTCAAAACTTCACAGTGGAGCATGGATTCCTAGCAAACCACTCTCCAGCTGCTTCTTAAAAGCAAGCCTCATTCCACCTTTATTAATAGAAGGCAACACATATCTGTTACCCAGAGCTGGGAACCCCAGCAGCCTCTCCAAAGATAGATCAATTATGTTTATGGATTTTATGCAAAACAGTAGTAACATGTATCGCTTTTTTTTTAAATCTACAAATAACGAAAAAAACCCAACATATTGGTTGAGGAGCAAAAAAGAAAGAGTGACAAAATGTCCCAGAGATTTCAAGAACTACTTATTATCAATTTGGTAATTATTGGATAAGCCACCAGAAAACTCCATAACAGCTATACCACCATCATAGATTACTACAGTCTTTTATTCATGAGGTTCCTCTCTCATGGTTTATCTATGAACTGCAAATAAATAAAACAGACCCAAGTGTAGCAAGAACTCAGGAATACCTGATATTCACACGGAAAATTGTTCTCTACTTGCCATATAATGATAGGTCAAGATTTGGAAGTGATCTTAGGTGATAATCTAGTATAGGCATAAAGAGAAGGAAATGAAACAGAGTGACTTGCCCAGGGTCACACAGCTAGTCTAAGAAAGGATATGAACCCTGATCTGCCTGACTTCAGACTTAGCATTCTGTCCACTGCACCATGGTATGGCTAAAACTTACCAGCAAAATAATACCAAGAATGACTGATATGAAATGGCATTCCCTGCCCCCATCCCAACACAGTTTAAGCTCATTCTGGTCCCATGTAGCTCTAAAGAAATAGCTCCCTTCTTTTCCCTCTTTTTATATTCCCAGCACTTGACATGGCGACTGGAATATAGCAGGGAATTCAGAAATATTGATTGATTGATCATCATTTCTCCTAAACAGAATTGAGTATGGCTTCCAAATCAAAGAGGGCATCAAACCAAAACAGTTTAAAAATCATGAGTTACCATACATGATAACAAGCCATATCGCTCCACTAAGACATATTAAACAGCTCCTTCATCTTAGAAAAACTTTCTACTTGCTGAAATATCAAGTCATTTGGACTTGATATGCATAAAATTCTTAACATAAACCAAGAAAAGCTAGAGATTAAAGACTTTGAACTTGAACCCAGAGGTCAGATTGAATGAGTGGTAATGTGAGTGATAATACTTTTCAATATCAATATCAACAATACTTGTTCTCCTCTAGGTATAATCCATCATCATCTAAACTATCAAGGAGAACGATGTGGCTGAATACATGGAGAAATCCCTGTGTCTGGAAATCAAAACTCAGAGGGGAAAAATTAATACCTACCCAGTACCCGTCTTCATGAACATCCGCAGATGTAAAATGAATGCTAAGAGATTTGGAAAGAGTCCTAACCAAAATCTATACAAATTAAAAACAACAAACCAAGCCTGCCTTCCTTCCTTCCTTCCTTCCTTCCTTCCTTCCTTCCTTCCTTCCTTCCTTCCTTCCTATTAGTGATAACAGGAGCACACCATTGAAATTGTCAAATGGAACAGAAAGGCGGTTACCTCTGACTAGAGCCCATGAAATAGCTAAGATACAGTAGTGGAATCAAATGGTCCTTCATGGGCAACATCCACAGAAACAGAAACAACCATCTGTTGGGAAAGAAGCATTCAAAGGTTTGTTTATGGAAACAGAGAGGCTTAAAGACGGCTGTGAAAGGCCCAGTAATTGCCACTAATAATGACAGGAAGATTTTCTTTAAGGAGCCTGATTATGTAAGGGAATAGAAGAGACTATGCACTCATTGCTACAGACTACACACATTTAGCACTTACAGAAAACCTGGTAGGATACACGCTGGAGGCTAGAATTACATCCGCCAGGTTTTCCTGACTCCCAGTGCTCTCTCCACTGAGTCATTCAGCGGCCTCCTATATTCTAATACTTTTATTCAATCACAAAAATGATCCCATTTCCCCATGCAATTATTCACTGAACATTTAATATAAGAGGATAACAAAATAGGACCATTTCTATCTCAACCCCTTCAGAAGTGAGAACTGAGATGCTGCTGCAGCTGATAAGACATTTATAAAACATGGGTTTGTAAAGCACTTTGTTCACATTACCTTGTTCATACTCACAACAACCCTGTGAGATACAGGTATTATTTGCATTTTACAGATGAGGAAACTGAGGCTGCAAAGTTAATTGATTTGCCCAGGATCACAGTTAATAAAAATCAGAGCCTGGATTTGAACTCAAGCCTTCTGACTAAGTCAAGCATTCCATCCATGATGCTGTCCTGCCAAAGGCCACAAGGGATAAGAAACTATTATGGGACACAGATAATATTGCTCCTCAAATGCCCCCAGCATTTCTATTTGCTAACTGAGGCCACAAAATCATCAAATGTTAAAGATGGATGGGGCTTCAGAGGTTATTCCATCCAACCCCCTCCCCTGACAGAGGAGGAAACTGAAGTCCTAGGAAGTTAAATAGCTGACTTGCCCAGGGTCACATAGCTAGTAAATCACAGGGGTGGTTTTGAACCCAGGACCTTGGACTCCCCATTTCCTGTTCTTCACACTACACTGGCTACAAGATATATAGGAGTGTGAGTATAGGTGAGGTTGTAGTTGTAGTTACCAGGGACAACAGAGCTGGAGATTTCTTCCTGGGGGTAAGGGGGGAGGCCTGTCTTCCCCTCTGATGCTGGAGACTGAATATCCCAGAGACTGTTCTCACCTTCCAAACTGCGGCCTCTTGGCCCAGCAGGCATCTCCACCCCCATGCAAACAGGGAGCTGGCTGAGGGCAGGTGGCCAGGCAGGGCCTGTTCCGCCAGGTGTTTTGGGCAGGAGGCCATCCTCTGATTCCAGGGGCAGCCCCCTCCCAGCCCCAGCCTGTCTGCCTGCCTTCAGACGCCTCAGACTGCAAGTCACAATCAATTTGCCGCTGCCTGTCTGGCGAAAGGCCACATCTCCACAGACAACAGAGTTCAGCTCCCTCAGGCCCCTGTCTTCAGAGCCGTCTCAGGATGGAAACGGAAACGGGTCATGACTAATGCTCTTCGAGATTTGGTTCGGCGTCTGGCACTGAGGGCCCTCGACTCGTTTCTGGCACGTCCCGGCCCTCCTCCTACATGGCAAGTCTTCTCACGCTTAAGGAAACATGGTGTTTTTGGTTATGGTGCATTAGTGGTGTCACTCACAACGAGCCTGAAGTATCATGCACCTTGGGCCTTGCTAACAACCATCCCAGCTCCCTCAGATAAGGCAGTGAGAACACTTAGGCTAATTTATCTCCCACCTCTGGGCTTTTGCCCCATCTGTTCCCTGTGCCTGGAATGCTTTCTTTCCTCACCTCCACTGCATAGAATCTGAATTATCCTCCAAAATATAATTCAGGTGTGGGAGGAAGGGAAGAGAAGGGAAGGGAAGGGAAGGGAAGGGAAGGGAAGGGAAGGGAAGGGAAGGGAAGGGAAGGGAAGGGAAGGGAAGGGAAGGGAAGGGGAGGGAAGGGGAGGGAAGGGGAGGGGAGGGGGAAGAGAGAAGGGAGATGGGAGCAGGGAGAAGCGAGAAGCAAGAAGGGAGAAGGCAAGACAAGGCAAGAGAAGAGAGAACAGTTTAAGAAAGAAGAACTAGGGGAGGATGAAGGAGAATCAAGGAAGAAGAGGAGGCAAATGGAAATGGAGGGAGAATGGGAGAAGGCCCAGCCCAGTGGCAGATAGATTGGATCCAGTGCCAGAAGGCCTGGGTTCAAGTCTTGCTGGGCTGTGTGAGCCTGGACAAGTCTCTTTGCCTCTATTCCTCAGTTTCCTCCTCTATAAACTACAGGTGCTAATATGGACCAGCAGCCCTGCCCTCACAGGGAGGCTGTGAATGGGGAGACCACATGTAGCTGTGCACACAGGAAGCACTCAGTCACTATGGGAGCCATTGAAGGGAGAAGGACAGAACAGGAGAGGAAGAGGAAGATCGGGCCCTGCAGCCTTGGCGATGCCTTGCAGGAGCCAGCAGAGAAATCCAGAATGTCAGGAATACGAAAGGCAGGTTTTGAAAGCTCTAAAGTAATTATCCTGTGACATTTGGGCATAATCGATTCCAGAAACCCCTTCATTTCTCAGCAGTCAGAGCAGTCCCCTCGCACTCATCCTGCTTCAAAGAGAGAGAAACAGAGACACAGAGACTGAGAGAAGGAGACAGAGAGAGACAGAGAGACAGAGAGAGACAGAGACAGAGACAGAGAGACAGAAAGAGAGAGAGAGAGAGAGAGAGAGAGAGAGAGAGAGAGAGAGAGAGAGAGAGAGAGATGGGAGGACAGGAAATAGCCAGACAGAGGGAGATAGAGACAGAAAGACAGAGAAAGTAAGGAGGGATAGAGAAAAAGAGACAGAGACAGAGAAACAGAAACAGAGACAGAGACAGAGACAGGAAGAGAGGACAGAGACAGAAAGATAAAAAGAGATAGAGACAAAGAGATAGAGACAGAGTGGTACCTGCACACTTTTGACACATGTAAGTGGGGTTCATTGATGGGAGACGCCCTGACCACTTCCCCTCTTTCTTGACCCTCCTTGATACTTGTGCAAACAGAAGTCAGCAGGGGGAGAGACCATTCTGGCCAGGGTCAACAGCCCATTAGTTCCAGGTAGATAACCCAGACTCCGGCTTATCACCGTCTGCTTGGGTGTTACTGCCTTAGCCTTTCCCAAGACCTTGATAAAAGAGAAATCCATTTAAACCACAGCCACTCTCCACATGCCCCAAATCCCGAGGGACAGTGTGCCACCATCTTGCTGAGGCTGTGTGGGCTCTGCTTGGAGCCTGGTCTGTCATACAGACCAGCATGGGATAGGCACAGAGCAAAAGACCTAGACTGAATCCCTGTTCTGTGTGTGGCCAGCCTCCCTGTGCCTCAGTTTCCTCAGCCACAAAAAAGGATGAAAATCTTTGCACTGAATCAGATTCAGTTCATTTCCATTAGACAAGTATTTATGAAATGCTTACTACATGCCTGAAGTCAGGTACACAAAAAGCAAAAAAAGAAACAGTCACTCATTATAATTAAGAAGAGTGAGTTGAAGGTGTGAATGTGGGACCATCAAAGGCATGGGACAGGTTGGAGAGATCAATGTTGGCTTCTGAGCCCTCGAAGACCAACTCAGAAATTAGTAGTGACTGGAGGCAGCAGCAGCAGCAGGAAGGGTGGGTGTAGGAAGAGCCACACAGGGTCTGTGACCTGAGCCAGACCTGAGTCCATGATCTCTAGGCCCTGGTTACCTGGTGGTGGAGGGACAAGTCCTAGGATCCAGAGGTGGAAGGGACCTCACTTGTCTTCTAGCTGAACCCTCAGGCTCATTTTATAAATGAGGAACCCAAGGCTCCAAGAGGCACCCAAAGTCACCCAGCTAGTAAGTGGTTCTGGAGTCAGAATTTTAAACCAGGTTCTCTGGGTCCATGTCTAAGACTCTTTCTATTAAGCCACGCTGCTGCCTTGAAATTCCTCAGCCTGGTATTCAAGACTCTCCAGAATCTGGCCTCAGATGACTCTACTCTCTCTTAATGAATGATTGAATGAATGAATCTAGCTCCAGTATCTTTTATTATAGCTCCATAAGTCACCCTCTTCACCATCACTGCCTCCCTCCTCACCATCACTGCCTCCCTCCTCACACTGCACCTCCCCCATGACTTTCCCACTTGGGCAAACCAGGATCATACCCAGTAAGTCCTGGAGCCCCCGGCCCCTCTAAGCCCTCTGGCAGCTTGTGTGCTGACTCTGATGGCTCTCCAGTTGGCCCCTCTCCTTCCTCCCCATCAAATTGGAGGTCCCCCAGGGAGCCCTTCCTCACCTTGGTGTCCTTCCCTCATCTCCCCCGTGGCACACCAAGGCCATCAGCAGAGAACCCAAAACATGTTTAAGGAATGTATGACAGCTGACTGAGCAGCTGTGCTCTAATAGAGAATAATTTCATTATGTGCCTTCCCTCAAGTGCCTGAGAAGACTCTTCTACCCTATACACTCCAGTGTCTTCTCCGCTGTTTCCAAGGCATGTAAGTACAAGATCTCTAATGGCCTGTTCAGGTCAGGGTTCAATCTGTGACGGGGCTCTGTCTCAAGGAAATCTGATATCTGCCTGCAAATGCTAAAGTATCTCACTCCCATTTCCATTCATTGCTTCTGGTCTGCCCTCTGTGAACAAGCTGGACCAACTCAATCCACGTTCTAGGTGAGAGCTTTGCTATTAATCAGCCCCACCCTCTGAGGATGTATATGACCTGGTCTAGTTCCTTACACATTTTGGTTACCCAGCCCTGAGCATGGAAAAAGGAGAAGGAGAAGGAGGAGGAGGAGGAGGAAGAGGAGGACAGCAACAGCAATGAACATCTAATCAAACTTCATTCCCCTTTCACAGATGAGAAAACTGTAGTCTCTCTCATTAGAAAGTGAGCTTCCCGAAGGCAGAGATGATATTTTTGCCTTTATTTGTCTCCCTAGTACTTAGAACAGAGCCTAGCAAACAGAAGGTACTTAATAAATCCTTGTTGACTGTTTAAGTCTAGAGATCTTTACTGATTGCTAACAGCTTTGGTCTATGGCCCCCTCATTGGGACAGAGGTGTACAGTCCAGGGAAAGGAAGGCCAAACATGGGAGCAAGTCAAAACCATGGCCAGAGATGGTCTCAGGAAAGGCAGTCATGAGGGCCATGGAGCTGATTGATTCTTGGCAAAGGAGGCCTTCTTCTCTATATCAGGAGGGAGGAGGGGGTTTGAGAGACGATCGCACCACTCTCCCAAATCAAATTTCTGATGAGTCCGGTAGAAACAGATCAGAAACACATGCGGTAAATTTGCCCGCAATTACACACGGTTTGGAGAATTCAGGCAAAAAACAAACAAAAAGCCCAGTTTGAGACATGCAGAGGGTGTTTGTAGCCCAACCTGGATTGGGGCAGAGAGATGAGGAGGCTGGGCTAGGGCAGCTGCTTTCAGAGGTTAGCACCTGGGACCAGCCCAGCTTAACCACATTGTGTGTTCAAATATATCCATGATGGGAGGAGCCAAGATGGCAGAGAAAAGGCAGTGTCTCATCAGAGATTTCCCCCAAACCTCTCTAAATATCTTTAAATAATTACACTAACCAATTGCTTAAAAAAAAAAAGAGGAAATAATTACACTAAACAAAATTCTAGAGTGGTGGAATCCATAAAAAGATGGAGTGAAATCATTTTCCAGCCCAAGACAACTTGGAAGTTGGGCAAGAAATATCTGTCATATCTGGGTGAGAGTGGCACACAGGCCAGACTGGAATAGACCAGGCCCCAGAAAACCAAGAGCAGGCCTTGGGGGCCAGGGAATCAGCAGCCGCTTCCGGAGCTGTCAGCCCACAGATGGTAAAGGGGTCAAACCACTGTTCAGAAGGAAATTATATGGGTCTCTTTGCTGGCACTAGGGGCAGGATTCTATTGCTTTGCCCTTACTCAGATCCAGGTCACAGTCCTGGGTGGCAGTCCCAGGGTGAGGAGGAGCACTAGCACTAGTACCAGATATTTTAGCTGCAGTGGAAAAGGGACCTTCCCCATTTTAGTTCCAGGGCAGAAAAGAGTGCTTCTGGTAGCTCACAGACCAGAGCACGGGCCAGGGGAGTAGTAAATACAGCAATCCTTAGATTGTGTCGCCTTGGAAGAAGTGAAAACTTACCGGTCCCTAGAAGTAGCTTTGAAAACAGATGCACAAAACCCCTGAAGCTTGAGACGGTACACCCTGCCCCTTGGAAACAGAACCCCACTTTAACAAAGAGTTGAAAGTCAAGAAATATGAATGGAAAATGAGCAAACAACAGAAAAAAAATTCTGACCATAGAAAGTTACTATGGTGACAAGGAAGATCAGAATATACACTCAGATGACAATAAAGTCAAAGCTTCCACCTCCAAAGCCTGCCAGAAAAATAGGAATTTGTCTCAAGTCATGGAAGAGCTCAAAAAGGATTTTGAAAATCAAGTACGAGAGGTAGAGGAAACTTGGGAAGAGAAATTAGAATGATGCAAGAAAACTATTAAAAACAAGTCAACAAATTGGTCAAGGAGATACAAAAAAATACTGAAGAAAATAGCACCTTAAAAACAGACTAGATCAAATTATGAAAAAGGTACAAAAAGCCAGTGAAGAAAAGAATGCCTTAAAAAGCAGAATTGGACAAATGGAAAAGTAGGTGCAAAAGCTCACTGAATAAAACAATTCCTTAAAAATTAGACTTGAGCAAATGAAAGCTAATGACTTTATGAGAAATCAAGAAACAGTAAAACAAAACCAAAAGAATGAAAAAATATAAGGCAATATGAAATATCTTACTGACAAAACAACTGACCTGGAAAATAGATTCAGGAGAAATAATTTAAAAAATTATTGAACTACCTGAAAGCCATAATCCAAAAAAGAGCCTAGAAATAATCTTTCAAGAAATTATCAAGGAAAACTATCTTGATATTCTAGAACCAGAGCATAAAATAGAAATCGAAAGAATCCACTGATCACCTACTAAAAGAGATCCCAAAATGAAAATTCCCAGGAATATTATAGTCAAATTTAAGAGCTCCCAGGTCAAGGAGAAAATATTATTAAGCAACCAAAAAGAAACAATTCAAGTATCACGGAGTCATAGTCAGTCTTAGCAATTTCTACATTAAAGGATTGCATGGCTTATAATATAATATTCTGGAGGGCAAAAGGAGCTAGGATAACAACCCAGAATCACCTACCCAGCAAAACTGAGTGTAATCCTTCAGGGGGGAAAATGGGATATTCAATGAAATAGAAGACTTTCAAGCATTCTTGATGAAAAGACTGTATCTGAATAGAAAACTTGACTTTCCAATATAAGACTCAAGAGAAGCACATAAAAGAAAGAAAAATCATAAGAGGTCTAATAAGGTGAAACTGTTGACACCCCTACATGGGAAGATGATGCTTGTAACTCATAAGAACTTTATCATTATTAGGGCAGTTAGAAGGAGGGGGCACAGGTATGAGTTGAATATGAAAGGATAATATCTAAAAAATACAATTTAGGGGTGAGAGAGAAATGTACTGGGAAAAAGGGAAAGGGAGAGGTAGAACAGGGTAAATTATCTCACATAAAAGAGGCAAGAAAAAGTTTTTACAGTGAAGGGGAAGAGGGGGTAGGTAAGGGGGAGTAAGTGGGTCTTACTCTTACCAGAATAGGCTCAAAGAGAGAACAACATACATAATTGTGTATAGAAATCTATCTTACTCTACAGGAAAGTAGGAGGGGAAGGGGATAAGAGAATGGGGTGATAGAAGGGAGAGCAGATTTGGGGAGGGAAAAGTCCGAAGCAAAACATTTTTGAGGAGGGACAGAGTGAAAGGAAAAAAGAATAGAATAAAAGGGGAGAAAGGATGCAGTGAAATACGATTCTCAATAGTAACTGTGAAAAAAAATTTGAAGCAAGCTTCTCTAATAAAGGCCTCATTTCTCAAACATACAGAGAACTGAGTCAAATTTACAGAAGTAAAAGTCACTCCCCAATTGATAAATGATCAAAAATATCAACAGTTTTCAAACGACATAATCAAAGCTATCTATAGCCATCTGGAAAAATGCTGTAACTCATAAATGATTGGACAAATGCAAATCAAAACAATTCTGAGGTACTACCTCATACCTATTAGACTGGCTAATAGGACAGAAAAGGAGAATGACAAATGCTGGAGGGGATGTGGGGACAATGAGACATCAGTGTACAGTTGGGGCTATGAACTGATTCAACCATTCTATAGAGCAATTTGGAACTATGCCCAAAGGCCTATAAAACCATGTATACCTTTTGACCTAGTAATACTACTACAAGGTCTGTATCCCAAAAGAGATTAAAAACGAAAAGGAAAAGGGCCTGTATAGACAAAAACATTTATAGCAGCTCTTTTCTTGGAGTAAAGAATTAGAAATTAAAGGATGGGGAATGGCTGAACAAATTGTGGCCTGTGAGGATGATGGAGTACTACTGTGCTATCAGAAATGATGAGCAGGATGCTCTCAGAAAAACCTGGAAAGACTTGCATGGACTGATGCAAAGTGAAATGTACTATGTACGAAGTAACAGCAATATCGTGAGATGATCAGCTGTGAATGACTTAGCTGTTCTCAGCAATACAATGAGCCAAGACAACTCTGAAGGACTTGTGATGAAAAATGCTATTCATCCCCAAAGAAAGAACTGATGGTGTCTGAATACAGATGGAAGCAGACTTTTGAAACTTTCTTTGTTTTTCTTGAGGGTTTTTTTGGTCTATGTTTTCTTTCACAACATGACCAATATGGAAATGTTTTGCATGACTACACATGCATAACTTATATCAAATTGCTTGCCTTCTCAATGAGGAGGGTGGGGAGAGAGCAAGGGAGAGAATTAGGAACTCAAAGTTTTAAAATACCAATGTAAAAAATTGTTTTTACATGTAAGTGGGGAAAAATAAAATACAAAATAAATTCCAAAAAATATATCAATGATTTATCCACCAAACCCTTCTCCCTTCCCCCTAGAAATGCCCTAAGAATTATACCAGGCTGCAAAATAGCATAGAAACAAAATCTACAATTCCGAAGGACTTTGGTAGCAGCAAGTCCAGCCTATACCTGAACAAGAACGCCCTCAACAACATTACTGAGAAGTGGGCATCCAGCCTCAGTTAGAAGATTTCTCTTAATGGGGAGCTCACTATTTGCTATGTAGAAGGTAGTAGGGAAGAGTCCATGAAAAGGTTTGAAATCCTAGGAGGTAAATACTCCATGAGGAAACTGAGGCAGAGAGACTGGATTCAGACTCAGGAAGATGAGTCTTCTTGACTCAAGGCCCCGGTCCCTTTTGGGATTTTCTTCTACTGAAGTAGTTTGCCATTTCTTGTCCAGCTCATTTTATAGATGAGGAAACTGAGGTAAACAAGGCTAAGTGACTTGCCCAGAGTCACACAGCTATTAAGTGTCTGAGGTCAGATTTGAACTCAGGTCTCCTTGACTCCAGGACTAGCACTCTGTTCACTCACTGTATCACATAGCTGTCCGGTTCCCACACAGAGGGTGCTTAATTAGGGCTTGCTAAATGAAAGAGCCAAGGCCTCCTGACTCTCCAATCTAGCATTCCTACCACTCTGCCGTAGTGTTCCGATGACCTCTAACTGCCCTGGTCACAGCCCACATGGCTTCCTGGGCCTATCAATCAGCCTTCACATGACTGATGATTTCTCCTGTTTACAGGCAGCTGAGACCTCATCTCCAAGGGTCACATCTTGGCCTTGCACCCTCTATGACCAAAGGGCATCAGTAATGGCAGATCTCCTAGGTGCTGGCCTACAACCCTCAGCCTGGCCCTAGATGGCCTTGCCCTGATGACATGTACTAGGACCAGAATCCCTGGGTTCCTGATCTCTGATTGGAGGCATGAAGGGTGGTAGGAGAGGAGGAGGGGGAACAGGCAGCAAGGGGATTAATCATCCTCTCCCCCAAAACCCTAGGCCTGTGAACCCAAACAGAGAATTAGGAGCAATCTGGAAAGATTGGAATAAGGTGATGGAGCCCAGCTTGGGGAGGATGACCCAGCTGTACCCTGCCCAGCAGCCCCAACAGCATGGATGAGAAATGTTTGTCTTCAGGCAGGGCCTTAAAGTTGAGAAAATCAGAACCAGGAGAAAGCACAGATCAGAAAAAAAGAGAAAGAACATCAGAGATGAGAGGTGTCTTCAAATGTGGAATGACAGACCTTGGAGGGATTAGAACAGAGAATATCAGGCCGGGGGGGGGGGCGGGGGGAGGGTGGTCCTTAGAACAGGGAATGTCAGGCTGGGAGGGGCTTTAGAACAGTGAATGAATGGATAAACTCCTTGGGATCAGGGACTGTTTAGTTCCTTTCTTTGTAGGCCCAGTACTTAGCAGTGCCTGACCCAGTGCTTAATAAATTTATAGACTGACTGATGAGGAGGGCTGAACTAGGACCAGGTCCTGCAGCAAGGACCAGACCTGAACACTGATTGCTATCCACAGGCAGAGGCAGGTACCTCTTTTAAGAGCTTCCTAGGGAGGAATACAATTGGCTGATCATGTGTAGCTAGATGTTGTGGCTGTGCCTGAGGAAAGAATAGACTGGTGACCCAGGTCCCCCACTGGCCATCAACACAGGGACAGTGGGGAGCTGGAATGGGAGTAAGTACCCAAGAATGGGGTCTCCTTTCCAGCTTTAACCAATAACCTCACTGGCAGCTGGCCCCGAGTGCTCCATGAGCAAGCATCCCTCACCCTCAGAAACATCAGGGAATCTCTGGCTTATCACACCTGTGACCTGGGATGACTGATTTAGCTTCTCTGGGGCTTGAAATCCTACAAGTAAAAATACCAATGAGAGTGAACTCAATCTAGGCCCAGGCTTTCACAGTTTTCCATCAGGGCCCCCCAATAATCCTAGCAGGTTTTGGAAAAGGCTTCCCGTAAGGAGGGGTACATTGGGTAGATTACCACAAAGAAGGGTGGAGGGGGCTATCGAACAGAGGCCAAAGGCACAGGCAGAGCCACTCAAAGCACCTGGGCTGGGACAAGGATTATCTAAGTTTAAAAGGACGAGGCCAAGATCTTACAAAACACAGAGATCCAGGTTTTTGAGACCTGGTCATCCTTCCCTAGTCATGTGAAGAAGCACCTTCCATTCTCTTGCCCATGTCCCCATGGGATCCTTTTGCTTTCTACCAGGAATGAGCATCTTTCATTATGTAGAAGCCTAGAACATTTGGAATAAGCCTCATTCTTCATGTCAATTAAACTAAGTACAAATTTGCAGCCCTACTCCTTGGCTTCTGATACATTGACTGGTTTTGTTGAGAGCGGGACAGACAATTCTGAGGCCATATAGCCCAGTCTCTACCTGAAAAAGATTCCCCTTCACCACATTCCCAGTATGGGGTCAGCTGGCATCTGTAGTCCCTAGTGCACCTCATTCTTCCCTCCCTCTGCCCTGTTCTCTGATGTGGTCCAGTCTGGACCATAACCTTTAACCCTATCTATTCCCTACACTCTGTTTTAGCACTCCATGTTCTAAGGTCCTAGATAAGTCACTTAACCTCTATTTGCTTCAGTTTTCTCATCTTTAAAAGAGGAAAATAACATCCCCTAACTCCCAGGACTGTTGCAGGGATCAAGTGAGCTCTGTGAACTTCAGTGCGCTCTTTAAGTGCTAGTTCTACTTTTTTTTTTACTTTTCTCTTGTCTGATAAGCCTAGTTTTGATTTGTAATGTTCATGAGAAGCCTGTGGTAGCAGATAATTTTAGAACTTTCTCTGAGGATTTCCTCAGGCTCAGATAAGACCCAGATGTCTGGATTGATGGAGAGGACTATCTTTATCACATTACTGTCCTCCAAACAACCACGGGACCTAACTCATACAAAGAGTGTTTCCAAGAGAACTGATTTAGTAAAGCAGCACAGAGACCCAGGCCATTTGCTTTGACCATACCCTCCCTACTGAACACTAGAGTCAATTTCACCCCTCAGCTTTCATGCCTTTGTTTGTCCCGTTTACATTGTTACAATCATTGTATCTGCTTTTCTGGTTCTCCTTTCTGCCCCCCTGCATTGGTTCATATAAGTCATCACATGCTTCTCTGAATTTTCTGTAAGAGGCCGTCTAGCCTCATTCATGTGCCAAAAAAAAATCTGTTCCTGCAATATGGCCTTTGTCTGAAGATGCCTCCTGTCTCCCGAGGCGGCCCATTCCTTTTTGGGTTGGCTCTCACCGCTAGGACGTTCTTCCTTACATCAAGCGGCTTCCAGCCATTACAACCTCAGCTGTGCCCCCAGCAGAACAAATCAAATCCTTCCCTCTTCCATGTGGTAGCCTGGCTAGGACTTGAAGACTGTCTTACCATAGATTTTCCTACTCCAATCTAAACATCCCCAGTACTTCCATATACTCCTCATATGGCGCGATCACAAGGCACTTCCTTATCCTTGTTTTTATCTTAGATGCTGCCCTTGCCCATGGTGGGGGGCACAGAGGGGAGTTCTAAATTCACTGTCAGAGGGCCTGGATTCAAATCCTGACTCGACTATTTTGCCGTCCCTATGACTGAAGTGGGCAAGTCACTTAAACTCTGCTGGGTCCATTTTCTCATATTAAAGGTTGCATGGAATGGCCTCTAAGGGCCCTTCTAGCTCCAAAACCATATGACAGTCCTAGAGACACAATGCATGCATTGTCCTCATGTTCCTAGTGGGAAAACAGGTTCAAAGAATGAGTGGGAGAGATAGGTGGTGCAGTGATAGAATGCTAGACCTGGAGTTGGGAAACACCGAGTTCAAGTCCTGCCTCAAACACTTAGGAGTGTGACCTTTGGCAAGTGACTTCCCTCTTCTCAGCCTCAGTTTCTTTTTTTGTAAAATGAGGGGTTGACCCCCATGGCCTCTCAGGGGCCTTCTGAGTCTATGACGATTTGTCTTTTTCCAGAGCACACCTCAAGCATGACGAAG
Organism: Gymnobelideus leadbeateri; assembly: GCA_011680675.1. Taxonomy (NCBI): domain Eukaryota; kingdom Metazoa; phylum Chordata; class Mammalia; order Diprotodontia; family Petauridae; genus Gymnobelideus; species Gymnobelideus leadbeateri. Next base: position 272,491 of record WOXC01012171.1, on the reverse strand, counting down.
TAGCCAAGTCGGCATTCTAACTCAGAGTCAGAGGACTTCATCCAAACCCAGGGTTGTTTCCAACAAATCCCACTTTGGTGACTAGTGGAAGGCTGATCAGGAAGTTAGGGGAGGAGGATCAATCTTGCCCTCCCTCAGTTCCCTCGGAGGGAGAGACCTCCAAACAAGGAAGACGAAGAGGCTTAAATCTCATGGTTGTCAGGCTCTTTCCAGGTCCTGAAAGTGAAAAGTGTGAATGCCAGGAGGCCATTGATTGCACACCAAACACACACACACACACACACACACACACACACACACACACACACACACACACACACACACACACTCCTATATAAAAACTGCCTTGCCTGAGCCTGAGCTGGGATCCTCACCCAGGGGTGTGTGTGTGTGTGTGTGTGTGTGTGTGTGTGTGTGTGTGTGTGTGTGTGTTGTGTGTGTGTGTGTGTGTGTTGTGTGTGTGTGTGTGTGTGTATTTGTGTGTGCCAAGCAGGATTACTAGAGACAGCTGGGGACCCTGAGGGAAATTAGGCTGAGTCCCATCCAGGGCCCCAACCAGGCAGCCAGGGAGGGCTAATTCAAGAGGGATGGGGAGCTCACTCCCTGGCCTCTCTCCTGTCATCCTCACAGATGGCTCCTGGGGTGCTAGGGCTGGGACCCCCCCTCCCTCTGTGAGCAGAATCCCTTTGACATGCCCCAGGATTTACAATGTGAAATGCTGCTATTTTCCCTCCATTCTGTCTCTGCTTCAAAGAGGTCCCGCCTGGGCTCCCAAGGCAGGGATAAAGGTGATTTCTGGGAGGAGACAGATGAATCAAGAGCCTGACACCCAGCCCCATTCTTTTTCCTCTCCTGATCCATCTGTTTATTATTGAATGGGCCTTTCATCTGTCCTCTGGAGGAGCTGTCTTCTTTCCTGAAACAGTGTCCCGCTTAGCTCCTCCCGAGAGGCTGCTTGGCCCATCTGCTTCTGATCTAGGTAGGGACAGCTGAAATCAGGGGTGCAGCTCTGGAGGCCTGGCTGGTTTCGGGGGCAGTGTCCATGTTCTGTGTTCAGTTCTCTCCTGGAAGGGATAGTCCTTCGCCAACCCCAACATGGGTCACGTAGAAACAAATGAGCTGGGAGGAAAGCCTTCAGAGATCACCTTGGGCACCGGGAAGAATGGGCAGAGATGAGCAAGGTCCTAGAACCATGGGTAGGGGGATAGGGCAGGAGCCACATCTATTAATTATTCCATCCATCAATTACTCAGCCAGGACTGTGTAGGACAAGAGAGGGGCTGTAAAACCTTGAAGAGAGGCAAAAGAGGCTAGTAGAGTCTGTGGCTGAACTGAGAACATTAGAGCTGGGAAGGGTCTTAGAACAAAGAGTCCAAAATAGCACAGCTCAAAGGGGCCTTAGAAGACAGAAGGTCAAAGCTGGGAGGGAACTGAAAATTATAAGATGAAAACAACATTAATTCCATTCAGCACAATTTTATATTTCTACAGTACTTTAAAGTTTATCAAAGCTCATCACTCTCTGAGGTAGGGATACTAACATCCCCAGCTCATGGTTGAGAAAAGTTCTCCGAGGAAAGAAAGATCCCCAAAGAGAAAAAGACTCACCCAAGGTCACACAGGTAGTAGGGGGAGGATCTGAGCCCAGGTCCCTGACTCCAAAACTTGTTGAGATAAGGGAGGGGATTCTCCAGAGCATCCCACCTCCACCCGAAGTCTCCACTGCCAGGAACCATATGAGAAAATACTGAAGTTTCAGTGAGAAGACCTGGATTCAAGTCTCAGCTAGAAATTTTAAACTGTGACTTCATGATAGCTCCAAGAATCAAACCCACATCTCCCCACTCCAACTTCAGCATTTTTCTCATTACATGACACCTGGCAGTAGGTGAGGGGTCAGGTGCTTGGGAGACTGCCCCTCCCAACAGGAGCGGAAAGGATAAGCCATCTGGGTGCCCCATCCCTAGAGCCCATCAGAATGTCCTGGCTGTGACCTTGCCCAAGGCCCCTGGAGACCCTAGAATCCACTAAAGCAAGCCTCCTCTCTCTCTGCTCTTCCCCCATCTTCTGGGCCTGAGCCCAGGCCCTGCCCTTGCTCCCAAGTGCCCCAGAATGGATGTGGGTCCCTCCCTTCTTCCCTGCTGTTAGAACAGGGATGAGGAGGGCAGCCAAAGAGACTCCTCTTGGTGGGTAGGCATGCCGCCCCCTCGGCCGCCTGTAATTAGCATGGTCTCTCGGCAGCCCCGGTTCTGATTTTGTTTTCCATTCTTGCATTAGAAACTTCCCCACTGAAATCTTGGAGAGGAACGAGCCCCAAATACCAGCCGTGTTGGGTGGGGGAAGCCAGAGGAGGAGACGGGGCCAAGGAGGCATCTCTCCAGATCTTAATGTGGAGACCATCCCAGTGCAATGGAAGTAACTGGTCTTAGGAATCAGGAGACCTGCATTTGAGTTCTGAACTTGGAGAGCTTAGCAAAGGAACGTTGCTAGTTATTTTCTGAACAACCTCAGACAAATCACTTTGCCATTCTGGGACTCAGTCTTCCCCTCTGTAAAATGGGGGGGGGGGAGGGCATGGAATAGATGACTTCGAAGGTCCCTGCCCCTGCTCTGGTGTTCTCTACCCAAAGGCCCTCACAAGAATGATGCTGGGACATCTCCTGTGTTCACTCCAATGTGCCTCTGCTGGGAACATCTGAGTGGTTCTGTACTGCCCATCACACTCAAAGCTCTTAGCCTATCATTCAAGGCTTTCCACCTTACTTTCCCAGGCTTATCTCACAGTACTCCCTTCCCCCCTCCACATACCATCCACACTGGACGATTCTCTGACCTCTGAACAAGATCAGAGCTCTCCTACTGCCATATTTTAACCATACTGTTCCCTGTGCCTGGCATGCCCTTCCTTCCCTGTCAGATTCCTCTTCAGCTTTCAAAGTCCAGATCAAATGCCCTCTCTTCCAGGAAGCCTAGCTGTGTCCCTGGACCCATAATGACCTTCGTCCTCACACCTCAGTGGTTGAAACCACTCAGATGCATAATCACCAATGAAATTCTAGATGTCCAGCTTCCAGGCCTGTCCCTGTCCCTCCCCCATCTCTGGACCTCAGTTTCTCCATCTTTAGGCCTAGCCACTCTGCTGTGAGCTAGCTGTGTGGCCTCAGAGGAGAACATTGCCTCTCTGGTCCTCATTCTCATTCCATGTCTGCCATGGAGACCACCCTGGGAGATCATAGGAAGTAGGCCGTCAGCACTGGAAGGGCCCTTAGTGGGAGTCTAAGAGCAATGGATTGAGTCACAGAATGTCAGAGCAGAGAGGGGCCTCAGAAATGGTGCAGCCCATACCCCACCCTCCCGTTACCCAAGGAGACAGTGAGGCCCAGAGAGAAGGCAGTAACAGCCCCAAGGGCCACTGAATCAGGTGCAGAATGGAGGCTAGACAGTTAGGCAGGAGCCTTCTCCCTATGCTCCTCACTAATGAGGGGCTTGGATGGGAGGCTCTCCCCTCAGGTCCCCTCCAGCTCTGACGTCCAGGGTCTGTCATCTCCGGGGTGGTCTCTGAGAAAGACACACACCCAGCCTTGGGAGGGAGGCAAGAGAGGGAGCCAGGAGCAAGCTGAGCGTACCCTCTCCCATCAGGCTGAGGCCAGCATGAGTCCGGCTCCACTCCTGCCTTTGGGAGCTGCTGCCTACTGTGGTGTGGACAGCTCAGCCTCAAGCTAGGAAAAGTCTTTCCAGGAACAGCAGGAGCTGTGGCCAGAGCCATGCCGTCTGGAGGGGTGGTGGACTGGAAAAGGGGAGCTGCTCGTGCCTGGGACTTATCAGCCATCAGTCATGTCCATTGGGCACTAACTGTGTATTTAACACTGTGATGGGGGGAGATATGGGGGTGGGGGCCAGCAAGTATAAGGAGGGAGACCTTCTGAAAGCTTCTCCAAGCTGGCTAGGGAAGCTGGGCCTAGAATTAACCCAGAGGTGGCCTTGAGGGTTAGCAAAATATCCTCATTCATAAAGCATCAGAGGTAGGTTAGTTAACATGTAATAAAATAAAATATTATTAAAAATAAAAAAAGAAATGAGTTGGAACTGATAATCCAACACCTTTTATTTAAAAATAAAGTTTAAAAGTAAGTATTTAACCATTCACAAAGCCTTTTACATGATATTAAGACCTTTACAGTTTATAAAACTTACTTATACTTCTAACATTAACCATTGGACCATTTACAAAGAATTTTCATTTGACATTAAGCCTTATAGAGTTTGTATATAAACTCTTCAGCTAACAATAACTGTTCATCCATTAGTTAGGTCATTTCACTAGCCCACTGTTTAACATTCAGTGGATTTGATTTTTTCATTGTGATTTGTTTAGTAACTTTAAACTTAAAATATAGTTTTAAATAATGTTTGGACTTGTCTGTAAAAAACAACAACAACATTCAGTGGACAACCTTACACAAAATTGTATGTACTTTACAGTTTATAACTTAAGTATTCACCTAAACCTATGTTTGACAGTTTACAAAAGTCCTTTTATTTAAAATTATACAATTTATAAAATCTATTCCCCTAATATTAAGTCTGTTCCACTTACAAAGGTCTTTTACCTAATAATATGTATGTGGTAATTGACAAAGCTCTTAATATTAAGGCTAGCACTTTACAGTTTACAAAGGGAATCCCAGGATCATGGATACAGAGCTGGAAGGGACCTTGGGGGTCACTGAGCACAACCCCTTCATTTTACAGATGAGGAAACTGAGGCCCAGAGAGATGAAATGATGTGCCCAGGGACACACAGTAAGTGTTGGAGGAAAGATCTGAGGTCAGGTCTTCCTGATTCTAAGTACGGAGCTGTTGGCTGAGCACCTGACCCTGAAGTAGGCTCTCCACCGACTCTTCCTCTCATTAAATACAAAGCAGCTAGGGTGAGGAAAGGGGGGGTCAGGAATGATCTCTTGCAGCTGTGGTCTAAAGGAAGCCGAGGGGTTAGAGAGATGGAAGCTTGGCATGGCCTTAGGGGCTGAATCTTCAGCCACCTTGCCAGGAAGATATGCCGAGGAAGAGGAGGAACATCAGGAAGACCACACACTAGGAGGAGAAGCCTTTGGAGCCAGTCCCAAGGGGACCAGGGGAACAGGAATGCTGTGCAGACCCAGGCTCTGGGGATGGAGCCGCAATCACCCAGCACAGCAGGACCTCCCCTCGGGCTTCTCTTGCCCTTTTTCAACCACAGCCACCAGACCAAAGGAGCTTGTATATCAGCCTGTGGCTGCTGGTGTGGTCAGTGGAGGCCTGGAGATAATGAGGCTGAGGTTAGGGGTTTGATTTTAGCCCAAGTAGGTTAGCCTGGCTCTGTTCCCTGGTCACATCCTGAGGCTTGACACTGGTCCCATACTGGCCCTGCCTCTGGTCCCAGACTGAGCTCCAACCATGGGTATAGTCAGCATCCTGATCCTAGCTCCAGCCTGAGCTGCCCCCAGACTAAGCCCTGACCTCAGGCCCAGACTAAGCCCTGACCTTAGATACAGAAAGAGCCTTTAACTTAGACACAGACAGAGGTAAGACCCTGGCCCCAAAGTGAGCCCTGACCTCAGTGACAGACAGAGCCCTAATCTTGGACACAGATATAAACCTGACCCTAGCCCCAGACTGAGCCATGACCTCCATCCTATATAGAGCCCTAGCCTTGGACACAGACTGAGTCCTGGTCTTAGACAGACAGAGCCCTGACCTTGGTCCCAGACAGAACCTTGACCACAGACAAAGATGGAGCCTTGACTGGATATACACACAATCTTGACTTACATCCTAGGCTGAATTATAACGAAGGTCAGAGATCAGCCATTAGTTACAGGAATGACCATATAAGGGAGGGTGGCTGCCCCTGACCACTGCAAAGGACACATCCTCCTGACTATACTTTAGGAACATGGGCTCCATATGGGAAACTTAATGCAGTATTTCTTCTTTGCTTTTGGAGCTAAGAATTTTAATAAGTTCTGTATTGAGTGGCCGGTGGCAGGTGGGACATCTCCCTCCCAGTCCCAAAGCTGCAGAGCACATCACCAAAGGGCCCCCCATGACCAAAGGGCCCCCCCAACACAACAATAAAGCCAAGTGACATTCACTCAGACAGAGACAAAAGCCTGAGCTTGGCCCCAAACTGAACCCTGACTCAGTCCCAAATAGACAGTGACAGAGTTTAATGGTTTTATTGATTTAATTTCTTTTTTATTCTGAAAATGAATACCAAACAAAACAGGTGCTTCTAAATACATAGTGTTTTGGAAGAAGAGGCTGCCTTTCCTGGCTCAGCCTCTGCTTTCCTGGCCTTGGCTATCATGCCTCAGCAGCCTTCTCATCCTCAAAGATGCCTCCCCCCTCTGCAGCCTCCTCCTCCCACTGGTGACTTTCTCCGTTTTGAGGAAGAGCCTAAGGTAGCCATCTTTCATTCCTCTCCTGGATTTGCTTCTGACCCCCTCCACTGCCAAACCTCCCCCCTCTTCCCACCTTAGCATCTTCTCCTCCCACTTCTTTCCAGCTCCCTTATATGCATTGCTTCCTCCCAATAGAATGTAAGTCCCTTGAGGGCAGAGATTGTCATTCTTTAGGCTTGTATGCTTATCTCCATCACAGTGCCTGGCACACAGTAAGTGCATAATAAATGCTTGCTATCTTGCCTTGACTTAAAGAGAACTATTGCACTCTAAATTGTAAACCTTGTTGTATACTGCTTGCTTTTTTTTTCTTGTGTGGATGATAAATTCCACATGTAACTTTCAAAGCTGTCACGTTCCTCAGGGCTTCCTTCTAGTCTTCCTCTTTGTCTCTTCTACACTTTTTTAAAAAAAGATTGTTTCAATAAACTTATTTTCTTTCTTCCTTTATTAATTAATTAGTTTGCTTGCTGTAACTTCCCTTTTCCTATCCTCTCCTCCCTACTAAAGACAAAAAATGAAAAACAACCTAACAATTAGACAGTCTAACAATATAGACTCCTAACAATATAGACAGTCAAACAAAAATTCCTGCACTGTCTGGATCATCCTGCATCCTGAGTTGAAGAGTGCCAAGAAGCAGGCCCCACCCACTTCATTGTTGTTCCTCTGAACTGGCATCACTGGTCACTACATCCATCAGTTCTGCAAATCAAAGCTGGGTTTGGTCATTGTATAACCGGTATTGCTTACTTTCCTCTGCCTCAGTCCCTGGCTACTCTGAAACCATTCCTTTCATCATTCCTGATGGCCCAAGGGCTGCCCCTGCACACATAGGCTGTACAACTGATGGGGACCCTCTTAGTCTCCAATTCTTTGCCTTAACAAAAAGGAAATGCTGTAATTATTATTGTATCTCTGGGTCCTTTTCCTCGTTCTTTGATGTCACTGCTGAATGGTTTTTAAAGTACTCTGTAGACATTAATTCGTGTGGACCTCTAAATAGCCCTGTAAGGGAGGTAGTATGAAAAATGAGTCACAAGATCCAAGATGAGATCAAAGGGACACCTAGCTCAAGCACCCTCATTGAAGGAGGCAAGGGGGATGATTTGTCCAAGGCTGCACCACTGGTAGCACCAGAAATGGGATTTGAACTCAGATCCGGTGCCCATTCCCTTGGACCTTCATTTTACAAATGAGGAAACTGAGGTTTAAGAGAGGGACTCAATTTGTCCAAGGTCACACAGCTTGCAGACTGAGGAGAGCCAGGTGCCTCATCTCCCCGTTCAGGGCTCTCTCTGCTTTGGCTGGGCCCCACTGCCCTCCTCCAGCTCACTCCTCCTTTCTCAGGTCTGAGAATGGCTGCTGTGTTGGGCCCAGCCTGATAGACAAGGCCAGACTTGCTTTCCCTCTCCCTCGGGGGCCATAAGCCAGCCTTGTCTCCGAGCCTTCTACAACCCTATCCATCAGCCTAAGCTGACTTTGGGGGCCCAGGGGATGAAGTCCTGGGAAGCTCCCAGCACAGCATTTAGGTCCAGTTTCCATCCCAACCCATGCTTTAGGCAGGGAGATGTGGACCCCAGCACATCCCCGTTCCTTTGGATAGGATGTCCCCAGCTCCGCCACAGAAGGCATCGCAGGGAGGGCTCCCCAAAGCCACAAGGCCAACATCCCAGCCACACACAAGGCCCTTTTGGTTTTGCTGCCCAAAAACTGGGCTGTCTCTCCATCTGTCAAGCACGATCCCTTCCCAGGCTCCTTCAGAACAAGCTATCTTTATGAAGCCCAGGGACTGCCCTTCAACCATTAAAATAACACCTCCTTAGGACAGAGCCGCCAACCACAGGCCGGCACAAAGGGACATTCACACACTGCCTGGGATGAAAGAGGCTGAGCCTGGGCTAGAGGCCTGGAGCGTTCATGCAGCTAGGGTGCTTCACTAGGAACTGGGGCTAGGGGAGAAGCCAAGATAAGAACTAGCTTAGAAATAGCCCCTGCTTCTCCATTGCTTGAAGATTTTAAAAGGACATTCTTCACGACAGCCCTGTGAGACAGAGAGAACAAAGATGATTTTCCCCACAGTTGAGGGGACGGAGGCCCAGCCAAGGGAAGGGACTTGTCCAGGGTCATACAGATAGGGAGTAGCAAACCTCAGATTTAAACCCAGGCTGCCTAATACTAAGCTTGGGGTTCACCCAGCAGGCTACAAAACCTTCCTTCTTCATGTATAAAAACAAAGAACCCTTGAGCCTAGCTACAGAGTCTCTTACACAAACAGCTTGCCCTGAGTGGCCACGCTGGGCCAAAGCTGCTGGGCACAGCGCTCTCTGGGCATGACTGACTCCCCGTCTGGGCTCTCTGACCTATGACCAGAGCAAAGAAAGTTGCGTCTGTTTCCAGGCCTAGAGAGAGCCAGGGCTCCCATGGTGGGGGAGGGAGGATGCCAGGGGCCAGGATGTGGGGCTCTGACCCTACACAATACTCCCATTGTAGTGAGATCAGGAGGCAGTGGGGAGCCCTGGGAGGACTGCCAAGAAGAACCCCTTCCAGGACTGAGTGAAGCATATAAAGAGGAAGGATGGGCTGGCATTGTGACCTTGGAGGGGTTGAGGCCCCAGGGAGGAAGTCACTGGAAAATGGACCTGAGATAAGTGGATCTGGGCCTGAATTCAATATCTGCTATTGCATATCAATCCATCAAATGGCCCTGGCCAAGTCATTTCACCTTGTTTTCCGGGTGGGAAGGGAAGGCAAGGGAAAGGAAGGGAAATAGGAATGCTAGATCAGATGGTCTCTAAAGGATGTCACAACTCTAACACTCCCTGTTCTAAGGTCCCTCACAGCTCTGACGTTCCCTATTCAAAGCCTCCTCCCAGCTCTGACATTCCTTGTTCTAAGCTTCTTGGAGTTTTGATGTCCTCTGTTCTAAGTCTCCTCTCACCTCTCAGCTCTGAAAGCCTCTGGACCTTCCTGATCCCTAGGCCCAGAAATGCCTCCCCATTTCATTTTCCATGACGTTCTGTGGTACCCTGGCACCTGCTGCCACCATTTATAACCTTCTCTCTCATCGCCCCCAAATCCAAGGACATAGTTTCTTTATTTTTAATCAGTGGCCAGAGAACTTTATGAGACATGCATTTAAAAAATCTTATTTGAAGGTAACAGGTAAGGATTGAGTATTTCAGTCCATGTCTGGATACTTTCACAATTACCTGGAAAGGGCAGATGCATTTTCCCCCTAAGAAGTGGAGGATATTACTGGCTCAGAAGAGAGAGGCTTGCCTTTTAGATTGCTGTTGCTGCTTGTCCTTCATTCTTGAAGAGGACCAGTGAAATCACAAGGGTGGTGGCTTTCCTTGCTCATGAAATGGATTTCAGTGAAGTAGAGCTGTGCAAAGTTAGTAGCCTCCCTCTTTCCTCCAGGGTCACTGACATCCAGTGTCAAGACAAAACTTGAGATGACTAGTGATGGCTCAGGACACAATGGACAACCTTGGCGTTTCTAAATTAAAGTCTTTCCCAGGCCTCAGTTTGTTTGAACAACACTCATAAAAGGTAAAAAGCCAATTGTTTTTAATTCACGCAAATGTCTTTCTCTTCCCCTTCAGAACCCAGGATCAATCTACTGTGAAATCTAAATCAATTGACTCCGTTTTATCCTTTACTGTGTGAGCTAAGCCCTGCTTTGCTATAAAGTCTTGATTTAAGGGAAATATTTTGCTGGAGACTTTCCTGGGAAACAAAGAAGTGGGTATGAGAAGTTCCCCATTAAGAGTTCCTCATTCCTGTCTGGTGCGGGTAGTTTCCCACTCCCCAAATATGCACCACAAGTTTGAGACCAAGGGTTTGGGAGCAGAATATTCAGGCCTAGTGGAATGTTCTCTAGGAAATGTTTTCTAAAGGAAAAGGACTAGAATGGTGGGTGGATCAGGTGCCCACAGAATGTTGAGTCACTCAGAGGAAGGAGAGTCTCCAACAACGACCAATGTATCCTGGACAGTGCTTCAATAAGAATTCGACCAGATGAGGTGAGAAGGCTATTGAATGTACTCATGAAGGGAAGGAAGATCCATGGCAATAAAACCATGCCACCATTCCAGAATCCCAGGATCCTGGGGGCAGTAGGGTCCTCAGCAGCATCTAGGTCAACTAGACCCAATTAGCAATCCCCTCTACAAAATCCCTGACAAGTGGCCACCTAACCCTGGATTGTAGTGAGAGGAAGGCCACCATTGCCCAAGGAATTCTCTTCCACTCTGGGTCAGCAACAGAGTCTGTGGTCTAGTGGTGGTAGTGATAGTAGTGACGGTGATGGCAGTAGTGGGGGTGGTGGTGATGGTCTTAGTCATGGTGGTTCTTCCCTTAGGACAACCCAAAGCTTTCTCCTTCTGATCTTGTTCCTGCCCTCCAGGGCCAAGGACAGGTCCAATTGCTCTTCCCTAATTAAAGCCCATACAGTCATCACAGACAGTTGGCATGCCTTTCAAAGTCCTCTCTTTCCCACATATTCCTAGTACCTTCAGCAAGCACTCACACGGCCTGGTGTATGTCCTCTGCACGCTCCTCTGGACTTTCTCCAGCTTGTCTACATGGCCCAGAGCTAGACATACCACCCTCCAGATGTGGCCTGACCGAGGTAAGATCCTGCAGGACTCTTCTTTCCAAGTCTTAGGCATGACGTCTCTCTAGAAGCAGCCCAAATTCACACAAACATTTACAGGCTTTTATAATGCACTGAAAGGTGGCGTTGACTTGAGGATAGCCAATACCTCTGATACATCTTGCCTAGATGACCTTGGGTAAGTCACCAAACATTTCAATGCCCAGAGAACTCTTTGAAACCACAATTCCAGTTTGCAGAGAAAGTGCCAGCGTGCACTGGACCATCTGTCCCATCCTACTTTATACAGGTGCTGCCTATTGCCTGGAATCCCCTCCCTTCCCCCACCACCCCTCCTGGCCCAATCCTAATAGTCCCTGCCATCACTGAATGGTTTACAAAGAGCTCTCTCCCCCCTTTTCCAACCCCCAGCTTGCTGTCCAGATGCAGCCTCCTCTAGGAAGTCTTCTCTCATGGCCCCCAGCCCATAGCAATCAAACCTTCCTTGGAATTCCTCCAAGGCTCCCTCTAATAGTCTTACCTACCCTTCCTGGGAGCTATTTGGAAGCAGATTCCCACCCCATCCCTTCCCTAATACCCCTTATTCCCAGCCCCCAGCCCTGAGATGCTGACTCATTCTCAGTCACTGTATTCTCACACAACCACACAGGCAAGCCAGGGAAGAGAGGCTTGAAAGAGTAGAAAAGTTGCCCCAGGAGGTCAGGTGACTTGTCTAAGGTCACACAGTGACTTGCCAACGCAAGATCCCGCATCTCTGTACATCAAACCCCATTCTCTCCTCTATACCCCATTGAAGCAGCCTCTGATGGAGCCAGAGTGGCTGCAAGGGGGCCCCAACATAAGCTCAGGAATTCAAGAGGAAGGAGGGAGGGATTCACGCAGAATTCATGAGCCTCAGTGGAGATGAGAGAGAGGGGTGAGGGCCCCTCTTGGAATGGGAGGAGATGCCAAGGAAAATGTTAGTTTTGCTCGTTCTCAGCCTCTAAGACCAGCCCAGATGGGGCCAGGCCTGACCACTCTGTCACTGTTTATTCAACTGAAGCTTCAGGCACTCAGCAGAGAGTCCACAGTGGGGGACACCTGTGCTGAACCATTGCCCAACCTGGCCAGGGGACCCAGGGAGGGACAGGCAGAGAAAGATGCTCCAAACCATCTCCTGGGAACCAAAGTGTGTGTGCACGAGGAGAAGGGGGAGCCCTGTGTTCCAGGCCTGGCTCTGTCATTAACTCATCCTGTGATTTGGGGCCGGGCCTTTCCTTTTCTCTGGGACAGGCAGAAATGACATGATTTGGTACCAGCGTGGAGGTGTTGGGGGAGAAATGGTGAGGAGTCAGTCAGGGAATGAAGTAGAGAGTACAGTGATGTGGGTAAGTGGAAGGCTGTAAGTGGCCACAGTACTAACAGATATGTTGGGTGTGGAAGGGGAAGGCTGCTGGATTCTGGTTTGGACAGACAGAGTTGAAGATGCCTACGGTACAGAGTCTGAAGTATCCAATAGAGAGAAGATTCGAGCTCAGGAGAGAGACTAGGGCTGGATGTATAGATCTGGGAATCATTTACATAGAGGTGAAAACTGAACCCATGGGAGCAGATGTGATCACCAAAGGGGAGAGGGCAGAGGGAAACAAACAGGGCCCAGGAAGGCATTTCAAAGGAGCCCACACACGGAGCAGCTGGGATATACATGAAGAGCCCTCCAAGGAGACCAGGGCAAACATTGGACAGACAGGGAAGGAGGAAAAGAAGAACCATGATGAAATAGTGCCATGGGAAAACAAAAACAGGGAAGGAGAAAGTAGTCAGAAAAGGGTGACCACTCCCAGATGCCAGCAGCTGAGCAAGTCCTTGTTCTTTATTAGTTCTTCAGAGCTGTCCTGTCCTCTGCTTACCACAACAGCCCTGTCAGGTAGGCAGTACAAGAAGCACTAAACCCATTGCACAGAGGGAGAAACTGAGGTCCAGAGCTGTTTAAATGGTTTGCACAACTCACTAGGGGCAGAGCTGGTGGTATGATGATAAATGTTTAACAAGAGACTCTCTAAAAAAAATTTGTGGCACATTTTTAAGTTTAATTTGCCTTATTAACATTTTTCTTCAGTCATTTTCTTAAGTCTAGACAATAAATAAAGCCCTGATTTGTAGCATTTGCTAATCTCCAAGGTGTAAATGAGAAAATTCACACACAGAAAATGTAACAAAAGGCACACCCTTGGACAGAAGTCAGGCTAAGGTTAGGCTTTTTTCTGCTCTTCAATTTAATCCACCAAGCTCCATTAAGGACCTCCCAGCTGTAAGGCAGGGATTCAGGAGGGTCACAGAATCTCAGAGCTTGCAGGGCCCTGAGAGGCCCTGGTCCTCTGCTCCAACCCTGATTTCAATCAGAATTTGGATGAGGATGTGCCGGGGTAACCACCCAGCCTTGGGCCAAGCCCATCAAGTGCCTCCCTTCAGGGACAACCATTCCACGTGGGCAACACGGTTCATCAGAAAGTGTTTCCTTCTGCCTACTTGAATGTCTGGGCAATGAGCCCAGTTCTATCAGGCCCAAGGCTTCCCGGTGGGCGATGGGCCAAGCCAGACCAACCTCCCAGACCTCAGTACTTCTCTTATGGACTTGGTATATCCTAACCTAACCTTTTCATCCTTAGATGAGATGTGTCTACATGTCTGCCCTCTGAAATGGGGAGCACCAGAGACCATCTGTACCTCTGTTTCTGAACCTCAGCCCTCTCCTCCTTCCAATAAAGTCCTATTCAGGCAGTGAACACAGAGGATTCTGGGCAGCCAGAGCTGATGGCATCAAAACAAGATCTCTTTGGAGAACTGAACTCAGAGTCAGGAAGGCTTGGGTTTGAATCCTGCCTCAGATTTCTCAGCATATGATCTCGCTCGAGCTAGTCACTTACCTTCTCTAAGAACTGATAAAAAGGGGTAATAATAATAGCACTGGCCCAGACCCTCATTTCAGAGTTTCTTCAAAGATCAAATGAGAGAATGACTGTACATAGCTTTGTAAACCTTAACAGGTTAAAGCAATGTGAGCTATTATTATAATAAAGGTAGAGATCTGTGAGATAGTTGGGAGCCTGTGATCAGTCTGAGAGCTCTCTCTCTCTCTCTCTCTCTCTCTCTCTCTCTCTCTCTCTCTCTCTCTCTCTCCCTCTCTTTCCTCTCTCTCTGTCTCTCTCCCCCTCCCCTCCTCTCTCTCTGTCTCTCCCTCCCCCTCTCTTCCCCCCCCCCCGGTTCTTTCAGTCTGGGGACCATTTTTCCATCAATAGACCACTTTAGGGCCTGTCCCCTGACATTTACCGACAATCATAAAAGGCCAGCCTAATGATGGCCATTACATCTGAAGAACAGGCTTAATGAATATTAAACAGCTGTGGACATCAAAGTCTGGGCAGGAGAAGAAACCTAATCTCTCTCCTCAAAGTGGTGTCTGGGGCAGCCCAGGCCAGCCAAGCAGTTGGCCCTTTCGGGGGGCTGTCAGGAACAATTCTGAGGCACCCACAAGGCACACTTTGAGCAAGACCTTCTGGCCCCGAGTTTGTAACGTCTAATAAGCAGGTCTGCCATTATCTCCTCCCGGGCTGTCAATCAGGCCTGACTCTGGGAGGAAATGCTGGTCTAGTAAAATGCAGGTTCTCTGGGTCCCTCAGCCCTTCAGGGCTCAGCTCTGGGAAGACTGCTGGCCTTAGAGTTGGGAGAGTGACACAAGACCACAGAATAGCCGCCTTCATCCCCAAGGCATTGCAGCTGCCACAGAAAGTGAGTGACTTTGCATCCCAGGACCAGTTCAGTCACCTGCTAGCATTGGGATGCTTCAGAGAACCTCATCTTGAGGGGCAGAAGGCCCCTCAGAGGTCATCTGTCTTACCCCCACATTTCACAGATGAGTTAACTGAGGCCCAGAGAAATGATCTTAAGATCCCATCACAAATAAGCACCAGAACCAGGATCTGAATCGGGTTCATCTGACTAATTCTAACTTGTGGTGCCCCCTCTTCCTTTCCTTCTCTGGGACGCAGGCTGGTCACTGGTAAAATGAGGGGGCTGAAAGAGATGGTCCCCTAGCTCTGGTTTGGTTAAACTACAGCGAGGCCAACACAACCACAACCACAGGGGTAACACAATCACAAGAAGTAACACGACAGTGTGCGGCACAATATGGTAAGTCCAGAACCCCAGAGAAAGCTCCCTGGAGTCAGAAGGCAAAGGTTGCTACTGATGAGGGCAGTCAGAGAAGGCTGCATGCAGGAGGAGGCCCTGGGTGTAGGCTGTGACTTTGAAATCCACAGGTGCAGTGTGGAAGGGAAAACCAGGTGAGGAGGATGGGGGAAGCAAAGGTGGCAGGAGGGCACAGGATGAGGTGAGGTGGGAAGGGGCTGGGGGGGGCACCCAGTCGGGATGCAGCCTAGATCTTATGTAGCCATGAGATACAGAAGAATGAGATGGGAAGGGCAATGTAGAATGAGAACCAACATTGATACAGGGCATTTCAAAGCTGGCAAAGGACAGTCTCGCTTGAGTGGAGCAGAGGCTGCAGATATCATTATACCCATTTTGTAGATGATGAAACAGGCCTCAGAGAGGAATGAAGTAACTTGCTCATGGCCACACAGCTAGTCCTCTCACCGGCAGGTCACCACCGAGTCCAAATCCAGCATCCTCACCACTTGTCCCATCTTGCCCTTCTCTGATCTAGCAGCCTGAAATTTCTATTACTGATAAAACCGTGTTCCACAGTGCCCCCCTCTCCTGCGCTGGTCAGACCACATCAGAGGGCTGGGCACTGAAGTCTAGGAGGGACAGAGGGAGACCAGAATGGAAAGGATCTGGAGTCAGTGCCTATGGTGATGATGAAGGGAGTGGGCATTTGTAGACTCTCTGCTGTGACATCTTAAAGTACCTGAAGGGCTGTCAAGTGGGAGAGGGCCTAATTAGCTCATTCTGGCTGGCCCCAGGGGAGCAGAATCAGCAGTTTGGAGGGACCCTGGGACCTCAAAAGGAGAAGGTTAGGACTGGGAAGGACCTTGGACCCCATTGAGGCCAATCTCTTACTTTACAGATAAGGAGACTAAGACATGATTAAGGGAAAGCAATCGCCAAGGTCCCACAGGCAGCAAGGGCCAGAAGTAAGGTTTACCTCAAGCTTCCTTGGTGCAATGCCCCCTGCCTATGGCTCCCTAGCATCTGAAGGGTTAAAGGGGCTGAAACTCTTCTGAAGGAAGCCACACACTCCCTCCCATAGCTGGGCAGCCGGGATGTGTAGTACGGGCCCACATGCCGCCCATTACCATTAATGAGAGCTCAGTGGAAGAAATCTCTCCCTAAGATGGAAAACTTAACACCCAGTAAATATTTATTGATCACATAGAATGCTGATTAACTCTTTCCCCACTGGAACTTCCCTTCCCCCCCAGGGCTGCTCAGTGTGGGGCCCCACAGTGTGGTAGAAAGAGCACCCCTTTCAGTATCAAGGGGCCTGTCTTAGACTCCCAACTCCAATTACAATGAGGCCCCAGAGGTAACAGAGGCTGAGAGGTCAAGCCTAGCCTTCTTTTACAGATGAGGATGCAGAGGCAGGCAGCTAATGCATGCCTGAGGTTTAATTTGAACTCAGGTCTTCCTGGCTCCACATTCAATGACCCATCCATGGCACCCCCAGCTGCCTCTAGCCAACCTATTGCAAATAATTCTAACAAAGGATTCCTTTGGTCCATACACTTGGCACTCTTCACAGATCTACTGTTCTGTCATAAGGCAGCAATGACCCTCCAATGCCAGCTTTCCGCATCCAACATCTAAAGTCTCCCCAGAAGAACAGTTCCCGTCAGTAAGCTTCTATTAAGCACCAATGAGTGCTGAGAATCGAAAGACAAAAAATCAAAGTCACCACCTCTGTTGATTGTCTCCAGCTCAGCCTGCCTATGGTTTGTACATAGTTACATCCATGTTGTCTCCTTCATTAGACGAGAAGCTCCTTGAGGGCAGGGACTTTTTGCCTTTATTTATATCTCCACTGGGCAGCTAGGGGATGCCATAGTGCAAGGAATGCTGGGTCTGGAGTCAGGAAGACTTATCTTTACAAGTTCAAGTCTGGCCTCAGACACTTACTAGCTGTGTGACCCTGGGCAAGTCTCTTCACCTTGCTGGCCTCAGTTTCTTCATCTGTCAAATGAGCTGGAGAAGGAAATGGCAAACCACTCCAGTATCTCTGCCAAGAAAACCCCACATGGGGTCATGGAGAGTAGAACATGAACCGATTGAAGAAAGATCTTAGCACAGCGCTTAGCACATAGTAGGTGCTTAAATAAATGTTCTTAACTGACTGACTAGAATATTCACCCTGAGACATCTAAAAGCATCCAGCAAAATTAAATAACACTACCAAAAAGGAGGTTTTAGGAGATAGGGAAAGGGGGCAGCTGGGGTACAATGAATGGAGCATCAGCCTTCAAGTCAGGAGGACCTGAGTTCAAATCCGACCTCAGACCAAACACTGGACATTTCCTAGCTGTGCGACCCGGGGCAAGTCACTTAACCCCAATTTCCTTGCAGAAGAAGAAGAAGAAGAAGAAGAAGAAGAAGAAGAAGAAGAAGAAGAAGAAGAAGAAGAAGAAGAAGAAGAAGAAGAAGAAGAAGAAGAAGAAAGGGTGATGGTGATAGTGATGATGATGATGATGATGATGATGATGATGATGATGATGATGATGATGGTGATAGGGAAGGAGAAAAGGGAGAATGGGCTGCTCAGAGGTCCCTCTCAGCTCTGACATTTTTTGTTTGATGTTCTAAGGGCCTTCCAAGCCCCAAACTCTAAGGTTCCTTCCAGTTCTGATGTTCTATGTTATAAGCCTTCTAGACCTGTCATTCTATAGTCCGAGGTCTCTCTGACATCCTAGGTTCTAAGTTCTAAGGTCCCTCCCCACTGTGACATTTTTAGCTCTCTGTTCCTACGTGCCTTCCACATCCTGTGAGTATGGCTGAGTGAGGCACACAGGCAGGGGGCCAGACTCAATAATCACACCTTGCCTTGACACCATTACGTTCATCCAGAATGAATTATATTTGGAATCCTCCCCTCCTCTCCTCTTCTCTCTCTCTGTCTCTATGTGTGTCTCTCTCTATCTCTCTGTCTCTGTCTTTCTGTCTCTGTCTTTCTATCTCTCTGTCTCTGTCTCTCTGTCTCTCTTTCTCTCTCTATCTCTGTCTCTGTCTCTCTCTCTCTGTCTCTGTCTCTCCGTCTCTCTCTGTCTCTCTCTCTGTCTCTCTCTGTCTCTGTCTCTCTCTCTGTCTCTCTCTCTGTGTCTCTCTATCTCTGTCTGTCTGTCTGTCTCTCTCTCTCTGTGTGTCTTTCTATCTCTCTCTCTCTCTGTCTCTCTCTGTCTCTGTCTCTCTGTCTCTCTCTGTCTCTGTCTCTCTCTGTCTCTGTCTCTCTCTGTCTCTCTCTCTCTCTCTCTCTCTCTCTCTCTCTCTCTCTCTGTCTCTCTCTGTCTCTCTCTCTGTCTCTCTCTCTCTCTGTTTCTCTGTCTCTGTCTCTTCCTTCCAGGCTCAGCCCAGAAGCCCCTTCCGTGGAGATGTCTTCCCTGATCCCTGTCTGCTTCCCAGTCCTTTAGGGAAAAATGCTTTCTCTCTCCTCAAATTTCTCTCCTGTATAAGAAATATCTGCAGAATTGAATCAAATGCTTATTATTCTACTTCGTGCCTTTTCCCATATGAGCCTGTCAGCTCCTATCTCTAACACTCCAGATGGGGTTTTGAGACTAGAAAGTCTTGAGGGAATGAGTCAATGAATGGATGTGTAATGACCTTGAACAAGCCCCTCCCCTCTTCTGGGCCTCAGTTTCCTTATTTGCAAAATGAGAGGATTAAACTGGATGGGACTGGGAAAAACTACAATGGGTGGCCTCTGGAGGGAGTGAGCTCCCTGTCTTCATGCAGGGGCTGGATGGCCACTTGTTGGGGATGGCGTTGAGGGGATTCTCCTTCAGCTCCAGGGAGAGACCTTCCAGGACAAAAGTGGGAAAGAGGGAAGATTGTTCCAAGGCACCAGAATTCCAAGGGTGCTGACAACCTCAGATTCCTCTGGGAGTTTACAAACAATCGAGTTTGTCTGTCATCGGTGAGGATAATTATTGGAAAGAGGCAGCTCCCAGATTGCCAGTCCTGGCCCCTCCCCAAGCCCAGGGCAGTCTCCTGCTAGGGTCTGGGTCTCTGATGTTTCTCTTGCTTCCTGCTTCTGTCAAGCTCTGTGAGCTCATTCTGAGCACGGAGTCTAACACCCTTCAGGTTGTGCATCCCAGCCTTGGGGCCTCTAGAACCTCCCCTCCCCCTCCTCATACACATAGCCCAGTATCTCAGGAGCTGAATATACAGAGAAAAGAAGGCAGGGCTGATTGGTCCAGGGGGAAGTGCTCTGGCTCTGCATTGACTTACCAGCGTGGCCTTACACCAAGTCCCTGCAGCTCAGCTCCTTTCTCCACAAAAGGGACAAGAAGGCCTCACATGCTCCTTCTAGCTACAGTTAGGATCCTGCACAACTCGTTCTCTTCCTAGCCCAGCAAACACACAGCAAGTTTCATTCTGGCTCAACCTTCCCTATCCCTAAGACAGTGTGACTTTGGGGGAAAAGTCTGACACATAGGAAACCAGAATACCTTGTGCCCAAAGCTGGCCCTCCATGGGGCCAGTGCAGGAGAAAGAGCGAAAATCCTGGCTCTGGTATTTATTACCAATGTGACTTTGGACAAGGTCACTTAGCCTCTCTAGGCCTCAGTTTCCTCATCTGTAGAAAAGTGGGGCAAGCACAGAGGGAGACCCTCGACTAGCCGATCTCTATGGTTCCAGGCAGAGCTTTGTTCTACTTGGCCCCAAAGGGTTGACTGGAGCTCTAATGAGACTGAGGGAGGCTGGACAAATGTCAAGGATGTGAGTCGTCCCCCTGGGAAGAGATGGGCTTGCCCTCCTTGGAGGTCCTCAGGCAAAGTCTGGCTGCTTTTTGGTGGGGATATTGCAGATACTCGCTGCACAGGTATGGCTCAGAGCCCACAATGCTGAGGCCCATGGATAGTTGAGAAGACAACACTAGGCCTCTGGGGCCCTGCTGAGGGGAAGCCTTCTGCCTCTGGCCTGGGGGGCATGGGGCACCTTGGGGGCTTGAGAGAAGACAGCCAGACACTGCCCAAGACAGCAAAGAGCACCGGGCTCACAGGGGAAGGAGGCCTTGCTGCTCTGTGCCCCCCCTCCCAAGCCTGGCACTCCCCCATCCCACGCAGCAGAACTCAATTAGGACCCTGCTTACACACCAGTTTTCAGAGCCAAACCAAATTCTCGTAACCCCACACGGCTCCGGTTCAGCTGCGAGACTCACAGTTTCACATCCCCTCTGGTCTCCAGTCTGCAGCCCCCAACACACATGGTTGTCCCTCCCTCTCTGGCATTCAAGTGCACATGGCCGGGGAGGAGTAGCTGAACAGTCCTGAGACTCTGAGTGGGTTTATAAGGGATAAGAAGGGAGGAGAGGATGGAGAACCTGTAATTCAGAGACAGAAAGCCAAGAGGGTGGGAAGCTGGAAGGAGAGGCAGGGGTTATGGCTGATGCTGAAAGGTCCCCAGGGAGATGGAGAAATTACAGGCTCTTTAAATGAATTGAAAATGACTCCTCAACTGCCACCCCCTACAAGAGGTCAAGTAGAAGTTGGATTGAACTGGGCCCTAAGAGGCCAAGAGACTACCTGGCTACCTCGACATCTCAGTCTACCTCTCCACTTAAAACAGGGTTTGTACCCCAAAGACCAAGGTTTAAACCTGCCTCTGCATGGGCCTCTGGCCTCAGTTTCCCTATCTATAAAATGAGAGGGCTAGATTCATGCTAACTCTGAGGACCCATGATCCTAAGGCTTTGGGCGACAGGCCACGTCCTCGGGTCTCTGCTCTGATATTTTCTGTGCTAAGGTCTCCCTCCTGCTTTTACATTCTCTCTTCTCAGGTTCCTCTGAGTTCCTCAAGCTGCCTGCCATTCATCCATCATCTGCTCAATGGGAGAGAATAAGGTCCCTATCCAGTATCCTTGGAAGTTCAAAGAAAATTCTTGGAATGGTGGCCACAGGGTGGCCTTCAAGACAAGAGGCAGCATCATAAGACTGTTAGGAGAGCCTCCCCACCCCTCCCCACTGCTGCACCCCCCTTCCTGTTCCCAATCCCCTGCTCCAAATTCCTGGGCTTGCTGTGTGATCTTGGGAAACTCACGTCCCTTTTTGTTCCTCTGTAAGAAGCAGATTCCCGACCCCTATTCCCAACCCTCTGCTGGATTGGAAGGGCAGCAAAGGTCTGGAAGGAGATGGAGGCCCAGCAGAATTCCTCCTTCACGGCCTGGCATCAGCCTAGGAAAATTACACTCTTTGCCTTCCAGCTGATTCCTCGGGCAATTACCGATTCATGCCTCACCTAGAACTCGAAGCCCCCCAAACCAATGGGAAAATTTACTGGCTGTCTGTAACAGTCAGCCAACCCAGGACCTCCAGGGCCCCTCACAGGCAAAAATGGGCACGTGGGCCTTCTCTAATAACACACGTATTCCAGGCACGAAATTGTGGTTGATGGCACAAGGAGCTGGAACCCCCTCCAGCTGGACCTACTGGGACTGAGGGAGGAGGAGTGATGGAGAACAGGGGCCTCTGATCAATCCAGCTTTCTTTTTTGGGAAATGTCATTTCTTAATCATAGGCTGAACCCCCTTCCTTCTCCTGCTTTCTTAATGAGTCTCCTGGAATGGTATGAGAGCTGTTTCCTATATAACAGAACTGAGTGGACAGTACATGGCCTCAAAGATCCTTGGAATCGGCAGGGACCTAGAATCATCAAAGGGCAGCTAGGTAGTGCAGTAGACAGAACTCTGGACCTAGAGTCAGGAAGACCTGAGTTCAAATTTGACCTCAGACACTTACTAGCTGTGTGACCCTGGGTAAATCACTTCACCCTGTTCATCTCAATTTCATCTGTAAAATAAGCTGGAGAAGGAAATGGCAAACCACTCCCGTATCTCTGCCAAGAAAACCCCAAATGGGGTCACGAAGAGTTGGACATGACTGAAAACGACTGAACAAGAGAGTCATCAAATGAGGCAAGGGTCTCCAGGAGACTTTGAGGCCAAGACTTTTTTTGAAAGAACCCAAGGCCTAGAAAGAGAGGCCGGGGTCATGAAGGAAGTCAACAGCAAAACAGACTCAGATTTCAGACTTCCCACTGGATGCTCTTTCTCTAACAACATCTCTCAGAGATCCCAGAGTCCAGCACATCCCTAAAAAAGGATTCCCCTTCCCAGAACTTCTAACAAGTGGCCATTTGGACTCTGCTGGAAGACCCCCAGAAGCAAGGAGCTTACCACACCCCTCACTGCCAAGGCAGCACATTCTCCCTTGGGACAGATCAGCCTGCTAGGAAGTATACCACAGATGGAAAGCTGGGAAGGGGTCTATAAGACCCAGGAGGCCAAACCCAGCCTTTTTTTTCAGGTGAGGAAAAGGGAGTACAGCAATTAAGTCACACAGGCAGGAAGTGATGGAGCAGGCTTTTGAACCTTGGTCCATAAGTCCAAACACTAAACTCAACTTATGAAAAGCTACAGCCTTCCTACAATCTCTGCCCATTCCTCTTAGACCTGCCCTCTGAGGCCAAGCAGAAAGAGCCAAATTCCTCTGTCTTATCAGTCTTCAAATAGTCAAACACAGGTCTCATGTCTTGTTCCTCTCAAACCCTACCAATCTTCTCCTGAATGACGAGTCCCTCACCAGCAATGTCTAAACTCCTCATCCTGGCATTCAAGGCTCTCTAGGAGCTAGAGACAACATTCATTCCCAGCCTTAATTTACATTGCTCCTAGATCAGCACCTTCACCTCCTTCCCCCGCCTTACTGTCCCATCCCACCCCAATCCTACCACAGGGATTTGGGTATTTACCCAAGTCATTCCCTCAATTTGGAATACTCATTAGCTGCTCAATTGCCAAAGGCTTCCTCATTCTTCAAGTCCCAGCTCCCCTCACCTCCCCCTCTGAAGCCTCCCCTAATACCCCCACGCCAGTGCTCACCACTGCTTGTCCAAGTTCTTAGACCACAGGCTACTCGTAACCCTCTCACTAAGTCCTCAGCATAACACTGATTGGGGCAAAAGGTCAAGTCATACACTTGGGCTCAAAGAATCAATTTCACAAGGCTAACATGGGAGCGGCCTGATTACATTGTCTGGCAAAAGATATGAAGGTTTTAGGGACCTACAAGCTCAGCATGTCTCAGTCAATAAAGCTAAAGGGACTTACAGAAGCAGTGCAGTGTAGTTCAGTGGGGCCCTGGTCTTGGAGTACAAAAGATCTGGGTTTGAATCCTGCCTTGAACCCTTACTAACTTTGTGATCAGAGGCAAATCATGTCATCTCCTCTAGTCTCAGTCATTTGATCCATAAAATATAGGTGATGGTAAAATACCTGCAGGCCTGACCTCCTAGATATCAAATGATATCATGTCTGTAAAGGGCTCTGCAAACCTTATTGTATTATACAGAGACTGGCCATTATTTTAACGTCTGGGGTGATCCCTTCATCTGGAAGACTATGTTCAGTTTGGGTCAGGAAGGATGTTGGTGTGTCTGCCAATGTTCAGAGGAGGGCAGCCAGCTTTGTGAAGGACCCTGCACTCATGCCATATAAGGAATGAGTTGAAGAAACTGAGTGTTATCTCAGTTTTTTTAAGCCTGGAGAGAGAAAAAGACTCAGGAAGGTCATGAAAGCTATGTGCAAATATTCAGAGGGTTGTCATAAGGAAAATATATTATATGTGTTCTACTTGGGCCCCAAAAGCATGACTAGGGGCTATATTTGAGGGGAAAGGAGGGTGGTAAGGGGTAGGGTAACAACATGATGTAGTGAGCTCCCTGTCAAGGGAAGTCTCCCAGTAAAGGTTAGATGGCCATGTAGCAGGCAGACCAGAGAGGTGTTTCTTGTATAGATATGAGAAACAGTACAAGGTTCTTTTCTACTGTGGGATTTGCAGATTTTATATGGAGTTTTCCATTTTTTCTTGATGTCAGGTCCATGAGAGAAAGAACAGTGAGCTTTCTTTCTCCCTCTTACTAACTCTAACAATAGAGATGTCCCTCTAGGTTGAGAGCACCCCCAGAGGCCCCTTATCACATTTCCACCCTCCCTGCTTGCCTTCTAACTCTTCCATCAATCCCCTCTTCCCTTCCCTCTCTCCTTGTTTCTCTGGTCTTTGCCTCTCATCCTGACATTCTAGCATTTTCTCTCCCTCTCAATCTACTTTATCCCTTCCCTCTCTTTCTCTATCTCATATCCTCTTTCTTTTTTCCCTTTTTCCTCATCTCTTTCCATCTCTCAGCTTATGTTTCTCTCTCTCTCTCTCTCTCTCTCTCTCTCTCTCTCTCTCTCTCTCTCTCTCTGTCTCTCTCTCTCTGTATCTCTCTCTCTCTCCTCCCTTCCTCCCTCCCTCTCTCTTCCCCTTGGCCTCTGTCCCTCCCTCTTTCTATGATTTCCCCCTCACATTCCCTCTCTTCCTTTCCCTCCCTCCCCTCCCTCCTGGGCTCCCCAGTGCCTTGCCTCTGCCCCAGCATGACCCAGCCTGCCCGCCCCAGCTCCTACACATACAGGTCCCATCTGGTTCCCATTTCAGCTCGAGTCTGCGCTACAAGGTTCCCGGGATCTCCTGTTTGTTTAATTTGGGGGAAGGCAGGGAAAATCCACTTCATTCTCTAGGTTTATTGATCCTGGGTCTGGCCTTCTCTCTGTGACCCTCCCCAATCCAGGCCCAGCTAGGCCTTTGGTTCAGGTGCCCAGGGCAGTGCCAGAAGGACATTTTGTGGGGGAGGTAGATAAATGCCTGCAGGTATGGAATGGGGGCAGCACAATGGGGGAAGCTCCTGCCTGGGACAAAGGTGGCTGAATCATGAGCCCTTTTGGTCATGAATTCCAGATGCTTACAGTTGGGAGTGCCCTTAAAACACAGAACATGGAATTGGAGAGCAGAGAACAGAGAATGTTAGAGTCAAGAGTTACTTTAGAACAGAAGACAGCAGAACCGAGAGGGCCTTCAAAAAAAAGAGAGGCCATCAAGGATGTTAAAACCTAGAACAAATAATGTCAGAGCTAGAAAGAGCCTGAGAAAACCAAAAATGTCAGAGATGGGCGGCCGCCTTAGAACATAGATCATCCCCACTGGGAAGGACCTCTGAACCTAGAACAATGGAACTTGGGGGGACCTCAGAATAGAGAATGCCAGAGCTGGGAGGAATCATAGAACACAGATCATGGAATATCAATGCTTAGAACACGGCACAAAAAAAAAAAGAAGCAAACTTTCAGATGAAGGAGGTTTAGAACATTAGATTGGGAGAACACCAAAGATTAGAATACAGAACAGAGACTGTCAGAACTCAGAAGGAATCATTGGACAGATAATAGAATAGAATACTGCAGCTGACAGGTTCCTTTGAGAAATAGTCCAACCCCCTCATTTTACAGAGAAGGAAACTGAGGTACAGGGGAAAATGTCTTGCCCTAGGGATGGAGAACTATGAATCAAGACTGGAACTGAGGTCACCTAACACCTAGCACAGGGTTTATTATGCCATCTCAAGATGTCTACAGCATAAGGCTCCCTTTGTTAAGTTATTTTCAGTCGTGTACCCCATCTGGGGTTTTGGCAAAGTATTACAGTGGTTTGCCATTTCTTTCTCCAGCTCATTCTACAGATGAGGAAACAAGAGACCAACAGGGCAAAGTGACTTGCCCAGGGTCACACAGCTAGTAAGTATCTGAGGCTAGATTTGAACTCACAAAGATGAGTCTTCCTGATTCCAAGCTCTGAGCTCTGTGCACTATGGCATCACCTAGCACACCCACTTTACAAAGGAAACAATGAAGCTGAGAGAGCAAGTCCCTTCGGTGAAAGGGAGGGGGCCTAAGATAAATCTCTAGAAGTCTGGTTGGAGCCAGGCATGGCAGCAGACACCTTATTTATGCCTTACTCAGGAGATAAAAGGAGTCAAGGAAGTTAACTGAATAGAAGAGTGACCCTATCAGAGTGGGCCTTAGGAAGACGGGCTGGAGAGAGGATGTGCTGGAGGTCAGACAGCTCTTTAGGAATGGCCTGGCAATGGCCTGGCCCAGAAGAGATGAGGACCGAAGGGAAAGGGGCCTGGACAGAGCCTGGGGAAGAGATGACCAAGAGACAAAGCAGGAAAACTGGGCCAAACGTGACAGATGATTAGATGGGGTTGGGTGGGAGGAGTGAGGAAGGGCTCAAATTCTTGCTGATTTGAGCCTGGGCCGCTGCCAGAAACGGGGAGGCTGTAGGAAAGGGCAAGCTGAACCAGGGAGAGAAGGCTTCCAGGCTGGGATGTGGGGAGTTAGGAGGAGTCGTGGCAGGGCCCGCAGGTGGAGGGGTCCAGCAAGGAGCAGGCCATTCAGGCTTGGCGCTCAGAGGACAGGCTGAAGGTGATGCCGAGAGGAGATAAAATGATGAAGGTAGAATAACGTATAGGGAGGGGGGAGGTGTAGAAATGGTGCTGCATTTGGAGACAGAGGGCCTGTGTTCAAATCCCAACTCTGCTACTACCTTCCCAACCTTGGGCAAATAAATCCCAGCTTCTCTGGGTCCCAGTTCCCCCATCTTTTAGATAAGGGGGTTGAGAGAGGTAATCTCTAAGCACTCAAGGCTCTAAAGTCATTGCCCCCAGCAGCTACCAAGTGTGGGAGCCAAGATTTGGACCCAGACGTCCTGATGCCCATCGGCCTTCCCTGTATCCAATGATCTCCACTGTGGCTTCCAGCTCTGGCCATCTAGAAATCTATGAGCCCATCCACTCTTCCTCCAACCCTTCTTCCTCTTGATGTCATTCATTTACACTGGGAGAAGGGCCATCACCGGCCCATTGACCAGACAGGGAAGCCGAATCTTCCAGACCTGAAGCAACTTGTCCCAACTCACAAGATGGGTTAGAGAGTCAGCTAAGAAAGAACCACCCCCACCTCCTCATAAGGGTCCACTGGATTCCCCGCCTCACCCCCCCACTCTCAGCAAGGAGAAGCTCCCTTTCCCTGGGCTATGGAGGAGAAAAGGGAGAGGGTAAGGGGAGAGGAGGAAGCTGGGGTCAGAGATCCCGTGGGATGTGAGGGTCTGCAGACAGCCTTCCCCTCCATCCCGACAGGGCTACGAGACCAGCCAGCCTCCCCACCCCAAGCCTCCCGACTCCTTGTTTCTTGCCACAAGATATAAACTAATCTATTTAGTTAGAAAAACATGGTTTATTGGGATCTGAGTGATTTGTATTTCGTTCTCTACCACAAGATGTAAACTAATCGAGTTACGGAGAGCTGCTTGGTTTAAGGGAATCGAGAGCAATTGCCCTCCAAGGCAAGCCCAGGCCCCAAAGTGCGCCTTGTCCTTGGGTTTTCCTCTTATGGTTCAGTTCTGCACAACTGGCCCTCAGGCTATCATTCACTGTTGACCCCAGGGCCCTGTAGGATATGAGAGATCCAAGCACCCTAGCCCTCACCTAGGATGGGCATGGGCCTCCTTCCCCAAGGCCTGGACCACCCCCAAACTCACTGGAGGTGACCAGGAGAAGGGAGGCCATGCACTGAGGGGAACAAAACCACCACAATGGATAGCAACATTTCCTGAAGTTATCAATACATTCCAAGTCATCATGACACAGTTCACAGGGGGCTGGGGCCCACACCTAGCTGTGCTCTGGAGACCCCCTGGGGCCAGATACTGGGGAAGGGGCACAGAACTCACCGGAAAAGGATGGGCCTGAGTCTCACACCCACCATTGACTGCCCCAAGTGGGCTCAGACTCTGGGCCCAGGGAGGAGCCCTCCAAGAGCATACAGCCGAACCCATGTTAGGTCAGGGAGTAGAGGCTTCAGCCACCCCATGCTTGGATTCTGATCCCAGGCTCCCCAAGCCTGAGTGCCTGATAATAACAGTTCAGATTACAGAGCGCTTCAGAGTTTGCAAGCACTAAATATGCCTGATCTGATCGGATCCTCATGACAGCCCTAGGAGGTAGACATTGCTACTACCCCCTTTTTACAGATGAAGAAACTGAGGCTGGCAGAAGTTAAGTGACTTGCCCAGGGTCACACAGCTAGTGTGGTTTTCCTGACTCCAGGTCCAGCACTCTATCTACTGTACTACCCAGGTGCCTATCACAACAGCAATAACAAATTCTCTCTCTCTCTCTCTCTCTCTCTCTCTCTCTTATCCATATCTCTCTCCATTTCTCTCTCTCTCTCTCTCTCTCTCTCTCTCTCTCTCTCTCTCTCTCTCCCTCTTTCTTCTCTCTGTCTCAGTCTGGCAGAGATGGGGCAGCTGGGGAGGGGTCTGTGTCAGGCCAGGAGGATCCTCAGGCACTGGGGGAGTTGTTAGTCTTCGAACACCCTGCCACAGTGGAACATTATCAGGGACATACAAGAGGAAGCGTGTCTTGGTGAGGTGGGCCAAGAGCCTGTCTGCAGGAGCCCCTTGCAGTATTGGCTCTCTTCCCTAGGGACTAATTCAGGGTCCTTCCAGACTGGGAACAGATAAAGGTGAAGGAATACCATGACCATATCATCCATGGAAGAAATATAGTAGAAAAATAATTTCAGCCACTGCCCTTGCCCCACCAGCTGTTTTGCCCCTTGGAGGCCCAGGAATCTTTCTCTTGGGGGAAGAGGGGAGATGGATATCAGGGATAATTCCATCATGGTACCAAGGCTCCAGAATTAGGGCCTAAGGCCTAACTCTTCATCCTGGCATTCAAGGCCTCCAAACTCCAATCCTGGCCTACATTTCCAGTTTTATCTCATACAACTGACTTCCATTTACTCTATATCCCAGCAGAAATGCACACACAGTCAGCAATTTCAGGAACAAGTTTTACCCTCCACTTTCCACTTGACCAAGTCTGAGCCATCTTTCAATGCCCAACTCATCACACCTCCCCCGTGAAGCCTCCCCTTAGCACCAAAAGCCTCCATGACTGCTCCTTCCTGGATGCCAACATCACTGACGCTTTATCCAACACAGGGGCACAGACTCCCCAGCATTGGGAGAAACCTTCTTATATCTGGGTATCTTTCCTGTCCATCTAAACTAGATGTTCACCTAGGTGGTGCAGTAGAGAGAGTGCTGGGCCTGGAGTCAGGAAGACCTGAGTTCAAATCCTACCTCAGACATTTACTAATCACATGATCTTGAGTAAGTCATATAATCTGTTTACCTCAGTTTCTTCAACAGTAAAATGGGGACAATATCACCTGCCTCACGGCGTGGTTATCAAATGAGATAATACTCACAGAAGATACTGTGGCCCTGCTCTGACCTCTGGCCTGTACAGCACTGAGCAAACCTACTGAAGGAACCGTAATACTTGAAAAGCAGAGTCATTGAATGACTCTGGCTTGAAGGCAGAAGTCATGAGACCTTGGGTCAGTCACATCACAGTTGTGAGGGAGAAACAGAGTATCAGTACCAGAAGGGACCTCAGGGATTATCTGGTCCGACTCACTCATGTGACTGGGGAGGAAACTGAGGCTGGGAGCTGGGAAATGCCCAAGGTCATGGCCAGAACATGATAGAAGAGGAGCATGACCCAGGCCCTAAGTTTCCCCCACAATCGGCTTCCTTGTCCTCAGAGAAAGGATGAAAAACAAGGGTTGGTTCCCTTTCAGATGGTCTTTGGAGAGCCCATGGGCTTCCCAACCAATCATACCCTGAGATTCTGGAGTCCCAGATAAAGATTCCATTGGCATCCAAGCTTGGGGAAATAAGTGGAAATGCTGTGGGAAAGGGCCACGGCCAGGTTTTTCACTGCTCAGCCTAGGCCAGCCCCCAGTGCCCAGCCCAGCTGAGCAAGGGCCAGCTACACCCCAGGCCCTCTCCCACAGAGGAAGCCAGGCCTCCTCCTTTTCCTCTAGATCTCAGGTTGGTGGCCTGGGTAAGTCAGGCTGCCCAGGCAGTAGGAGGTCAGAGCCTGGCTGAGGGGAGCTGGGTGTCAGAGGATGGTGTGCTGGAAGTAGTGGAAGAAAGGGACCTGAGCCAAATCGCTTAGCCAGGGGCACTTTTAGCAGCAGCCAAGCAATTGGATAATTGAAATCAGGTCCCCCGGGTGAACACTGGCATGTAAACCAGAGACCTTCCAAGACAAACAAACAAATCAACTGGGGGACAGGGAAAGGAACCCTGTGCTGGGGGTTGGGGGGAAACCAGCACCTCCTTAAGGAGGCGTAGCCCAAACTGAAGTCTAGATTGGTTGCCCATATGGAAGAAACAGAGGCAAGGTGGTGCAGGTGAGAGCTTGCTGGCCTAGAAGGCAGGACACCTGGGTTTCTGCCCTAGCTCTGCCACTAATTAGCTGTATGACCCTTTCCCCTTTCTGGACTCAGTTTATACATGTGAATGCCAGTCCTGGAGTCAGGAGAACCTGAATTCAAGCCCTACCTCTGACCCTTACTAGCTGGGTGACCCTGGGCAAGTCACTTGACTCCATTTACCTCTGTTTCCTCAACTGTAAAATGAGCTAGAGAAGGAAATGGCAAACCACTCTAGTATTTTTGCCAAGGAAACCCAAAATGGGGCCACAAAGAGGCGGACATGTCTAATTGACAGCAAAAGAAATGATGAAGCTGGATGGCTTGACCTCTAAGATTCCTTCTGTGCCCCCAAGACAAAGCAAGGAGGACTCTGACTTCCTCTTCCAGTAGGTTATAGTGGCATGGGTGTGGCCGTCTCAAGCATGACTGACTCAGGAGCTGATTTGTCAATCGATCAATCAATCAGCCAACCCTCCAGCGTTCATTAAGCTCTTTACATATTCCAGTCACAGAGCCAGGTGCTGGACACCCAAAATCAAAATGGCCAAGTCCCTGCCCTATCGGAGTGTCCACCCTACCAGAAAAGCTTTCAGACAAGGACAGGAACCACAGTGTTCATTCTCATTTGCTTATCTATAAACGCTCCTGCAGTTCCTGATAGTCAGCTGATGGGGCAGTCTGGGGAAAGGACTCTGGTCCTAGAATCGGGACGTGTTCAGGCCTGTCCAACTCTTCATGACCCACTTGGGCTCATCTGGGAAAGAGAGCAGAATGAGTGCCATCCCTGCCTCTGAAATCGAGCAGATTGAAGTCTGGACCTCTCCTTTGCACCCATCACACTCCATTGGCCTTAGAGTCCCTGTTCTTTTTTTCCTTATTTTTTTTATCTTTTTTCTTTATTAAACAAATGCTTTATTAACTTCTGTTTTACATCATTCATTTCCGCCAGATTTTGAGTTACAATCATTTTTCCCCCCGTTATTCCCCTACCCAACCTCCCAGAATAGCAGTCCCGCAAGATATCGCTTCCTCCAATCTGCTCTCTCCCATACCTTCTCCCATACACCCTTTGACTTTTCCATTAGAGGAAGGTGAATCTTTGTGTCCCAATGCCTGCACATCTTATCTCCCAATTATAAGCAAAAGAGTATTAATAATAGTATTTATATATATTTGAAACATTTAATCTTAAGACCTTGACTTTCAGATCCATTTCCTTCCTCCCTTGTCACCCATTCCCTCTGGGGAGATAAGTAATTCAGTATATGTTGTACATGTCTAGCTATGCAAAACATTATCATAGTAGATATATTGTACAAGGCTGCTTATAATTCCCTCCCACTCATCCCACTCCCCACCTGGTCCATTCCCTACATGATCCTGTCCCTCTTCTATAGGGGGTACTTCCAACCACCCCTCCCCCCAAGGATGCCCTCCCATCCATCTTCCCTCCTCTCATCCCCCTTCCCCCTATCCTGCTGCAGGTTGAGATATCCCATTTAGTATGTATGTCATTCTCTCCCTGAACCAAATTCAATGAGAATGTGGTTTTGCCTTTTTTGCCTTCCTATTCTCCTCCTCCCTTGCAACCACTTCCCTTGCTTCTTCTACATGAGATAGTTTACCCTACCCTATCTTTCCCCATCTCCTCTTGCCACTTTCCTCTCTCACCTCATATTTCATCCCTTGAGTATTCTCCCTTCCCAACAAATTCAACCTATGCCCTCTATCCATATATAACTGTAACCATATACACACACACTCACATATGTATTCATATGACCACACCCCCTTCTTCCATTATTTTCATAGTGAGAAAGATATCATCAGTCGCAGTTATTGCTTTTCCATCTAGGAATGTAAATAGTTCAACTTTGATAAGTTCCTTTTGATTTCTTTTCACTGATTACCTTCTTAGGCATCTCTTCCTTCTTGTGTCTGGATGTCAAATTTTCTATTCAATTCTGGTTTTTTCCTCAAGAATGCTTGAAAGTCCTCTATTCCACTGAATGACCATATTTTCCCCTGAAACAAAATACTCAGTTTTGCTGGGTAGGTGACCTTTGGGTTCATTCCCAGTTCTTTTGCCCTCTGTAATATCATATTCCATGCTCTTCGATCCCTCAGTGTAGAAGCTGCCAGATCCTGGGCTATTCTGATTGTGTTTCCACAATATTGAAATTGTTTCTTCCTGGCTGCTTGTAGTATTTTCTCCTTGATCTGGGGATTCTGGAACCTGGCTATAATATTCCTGGGAGTTTTCTTTTGGGATCTTTTTCAGGAGGTGATCTGTGGATTCTTTCAACCTCTATTTTGCCCTCTGGATCGAAAACATCAGGGCAGTTTTCCTTGAGAATTTCTTGAAGGGTGATTTCTAGGTTCTTTCTTTGATCATGGCTTTCGGGTAGTCCAATAATTTTTAAATTGTCTCTCCTGGATCTATTTTCCAGGTCAGTGGTTTTTCCCATGAGATATTTCACATTGCCTTCTAATCTTTCATTTGTTTGGATCTGCTTAACAGCGTCTTGATTTCTCATAAAGTCATTAGCTTCCATTTGCTCCAGTCTAACTCTGAAGGAATGAATCCCCTCAGTGAACTTTTGAGATTCTTTTTCCATCTGGCAAATTCGACTTTTTAAGGCATTCTTCTCCTCATTGCCCTTTGGGCCTCCTTTGCCATTTGAGTTAGTCTATTTTTTAAGGTGTTGTTTTCCTCAGTCAGGCTGTTGACCCTCATTTCATACTTTTCCTGCATCCTTCTCATTTCTTTCCAATTTTTCCTCCACTTCTCTTATTTGATTTTTAAAGTCCTTCTTAAGGTCCTCTATGGCCTGCAACCCGCTCATGTTTTCCCCTGGGGCTTTTGGAGCAGGACTTCTGACCTCACAGTCCTTTTCCTGCTCTATGCCCCCAAAATAGGAGTCTAGGGTTGTATTTTTCTGTTTCCTTTGCCTTGGCATGTTGCCACTTAATTGCTTGACTTTTGGGCTTGTTGACACACTATGGCTTTAAGGCCAGCTAGAGGAATTTTCATCCCGAACGTGTGGGGGGCAACTTCCATTTCTGGAAAGCTGTAAACCCACCCACGACTTCCACCCCAGATCACAATCCAGATCCAGGGAGGTTATAGCAAGAGCGATTACCCCCCAAGACTGATCGCTGGATCTCCCTACGGTTCCGCAGGCCAGGAGCTGGAGCTGCCTCTGAAAACTACAAAATGGCGTATCTCCTCAGCGGCTTCTAGCCCCCAGGGGAAGGAGCCGACGCATTCCCCAAATACCGGTCCCAAAGTCCATAGGACACTAACCTCTTACTTTGTCCTAGGCATGTCTATGTTGATAATTCTGGAGTCACCACAGCTACTGGTGTTCTGGGGTTCCTCCAGCCGGTTGTTGGCCCTGCCGCCCTGGGGCTAAAACCTCAGCTCACAGGGACCTCAGCTCCGGCTCGGCTCGGCTTCCTGCGCTCTGCGCGATGCTGGCTCCCAGACTGCTGCGCTGGTCCTTTCTGCAGGGCTGCTGGGCTGTCCTCAGCCGCAGGTTAGCTTCTCTGTGTCGTTCTGTGGGTGCTGGGGCTCCAGAAGCTTTTCAGAGTCCCCTTTTACATAGTTTGGGGGGAATCTGGGGGCAGAGCGGCTTGGATGAGCTGTTTCTACTCCGTAGAGTCTCTGTTCTTAAGAACATGACATTCTCCTGGAGGCAGAGACTGCATCATTTTTCACGCAAGAATTCCAGGCATGCCAAATGACCGCAGGCAAGTCACTTTCCAACTCTTGGCCTCAGTTTCCTCACCTGTAAAAGCTTCCCTGGGTGAGCCATGGCCATGTATAGTCTTGCTCACCTCCCTCCCCGCCTCTTTCCTCCTGGGGAGTGGAATCCAAGTTCTCTGGGTCTAAGCCCTGGGGTGTGACAATCTCCCCTGGAAAGGGTTTAGGGAACTGGGCTGGGAGGGGTCAGGGATGATCTGCCCTAAGCCCCAACAGAGACAGGCAGTCCCAACAAACACCATTCCAGCTTCTTGGGGCTAAGAGAGGGCGGGGAAGGAGGGATGGTGAAAAACCTGATACTCCAGGTTCAATTCTCATGAAATGAGCCATTCTGTAGACTCGCCACTTTTGCCCCCACTGCTTTCTCTCACAATGATTCTGTGGAGGGGAGAGTATCATCCTCCTTCTACAAGTGGAGACACTGAGGCTCAGGGAGGGCCCCTTCAACTGGGGAGAGAGAAGATAATCAGGAAAGGATGCATGGAGGAAGTGTGTGAACACATTCTGGGCAGAGAGGACAGGCTGGGCAAATGCATGGAGAGGGGAGCAGACCAGATGAGGTCAGGCGGCATTGCCTGTGCAGTTTGGCTTGACCACAGAGGACATGAAGGGGCTCAGTGAGAAACAAGGTTGGAAAGGCTGGCTAGAGCCAGACCATGTCTTTTTGGGGTCATTGATCACCCCAGTCCCTTATAGACAATAAGTTTTAAGGCTCTTGAGTCATGGGTCAGAGCTGTGCCTTAGGAAGAGCTCATCTGAGCCCCTCTCTTTGAAGGTGAGAAGCTGGAGGCTCAAAGAGAAGGGACTTGACAGATCGTTCAAAAAGCAATTATTAAGCACCTCTTCTATTCAAAGTGCTGTCCAAGACAAGTCACTGTCGAAGCCAAGACTTGAACTTGAGGTCTCCTGGAGTCAAAGCCCTGTGTCTATACCCTATGAGAGCACAGTTCCACAAAGTATCTAACACTAGTATCTAGGACACTGTCTACTTTTTTAAATTGCCAAACTGACAACAAACCCTGGCCCTGAGGGTTAAAAGGTAGTGCTTGAAGCTATGAGTCACTTGTTTTCAGAGATCAACAAGGAAAGCTTCCTCTAGACACATTCCTAGGGAATCTGATGGGATGCTGATCAGGATGGCGGTGAAGGCAATCAAGGTGAGGAGCTGGAGCTCTAGCAGTCCAATGATGGGCAGGAGGAGGGCTGCAAGCCAGTGCAGATGGTCACAGCTGACTCAACCCAACCTGATCCAATGAGACTCGAGGACTTAGGCCCTGGAGGGCTGGGTAGACCCAGGGCCTGCTCCCTTCTGCATCACTAACCACCTGTGTGGCCACACACACATGATTCCCTTTTGCTTCTGAGTTTCACTTATGAAATAGGGACAATGCTACTTCCTCCCTCATCTCTCAAGTTCGTCTCTGATGTTTCTTCTTCTTCTGATGTG
Organism: Gymnobelideus leadbeateri; assembly: GCA_011680675.1. Classification (NCBI taxonomy): domain Eukaryota; kingdom Metazoa; phylum Chordata; class Mammalia; order Diprotodontia; family Petauridae; genus Gymnobelideus; species Gymnobelideus leadbeateri. The sequence goes on along the minus strand of WOXC01012171.1, from coordinate 236,839 downwards.
GAATAGAAAGCCCTCAGGCTTCCTGAAGGACTCATCAGCAGGACCCAAGCCCTGACAGCTCCCACAGGCAGAGAGCTTTGAACACAGGCCTATACTGTGAGTGTGTGTCTCTAAAAGGAGAACCAGAGTGGCCAAGGGGTAGACAGCGAGGGCATCCTCCAGACACAAGACAAACTGAATATAATTCCTTATGCATTTCTTAAATACTTGCTCCCCTGTGGGGATATAGAGACTGAAGTAAGACAAGTCCTGCCTTCCATGGGCTTCCATTCACAGAATCCCAGAACCTGGGGAATGGATGGTCCTCAGCAAACATCAAGTCAGCCATTGTTTGAACAAGGACCCTCCTCTCTAGTGGTCCCAATAATAGATCAGTCATCCTCAGTGGCAGGGGGGTGCCACCATTTCCTGAGGCAGCTGGGTCAACACTGTCTGGAAGAGATTCAGTCCGCTTCTTTGTGCCTCCCCACAGGGCTCCAGGTTCTGTCCTCTGGGCCCAAGGAGAACAAGGCTGATTTCTACTCTATGTGAGTCTGAGTTCATTTCCTCCCAAAGTCATTCATTCTCCAAGCTGACTTCCCATTGCCTAGACTCAAGGCCCTCCAAGGTCCCGGCCATCCTCATTCTCCTTGGGAGAGTGGGCAGGATTGAGCTAGGCAAGGTGGTGGAGTGGGGTGGGGCATAATCCTCACTGAGCCAGGAATCCCAGGAGACCTTCTGGCTGAATGTTGAGCTGAGCTAGAGGCCCTCACGCCCCATGCAACCATCTGGTCTTGAGCCCCAGTACCAGGCTGAATCTCAGTGACTGACCCAGGGTATCCTGTCTGCTCTCACCTGGGACAGGCAAACCCGGGCAACCCCTTCCCTTGAGGGGCTTCCATCTGGATGTGGAGGCCAGTAACAGGCACACCCATACGAGTAAATACAAGGGCTCACATAACCACACACACATACAAAGGGGGGCAAGTGGAATCCCACAAATAGGCACATAGCCAATCATGGCCACACACTGCCAGACTCTCTCCCTGCCTTTGTCTATCTCTCTGCCTCTGTCTCTCTGTCTCTGTCTCTCTCACATAAACACCCCCACAATCACACATTTATCCAACCACAATGACGCACACATAGAAACTAAAGACTTTTATACAAATACACACACAGACACAATGGCAGAGACCCACTGTTGGGGAGCTCACGGTGTGGGGGGGAGACACTGTGTTTATGAATGGGCCCATAGAGCAATAGCAATGACAATAGTGAGCTTTTATATAGTGCTCACTAGGGGGCAAAGAACTTTACGTGATGTTTCTCCCGTGAGTCAATGGAAGGAAGCCTTAGAGGGAGGTGGGCACTAGATACCCTGTGGCCTGAGTATTCCTAAGTCAAGCCAGGACTCGAAACTTGAACCTCGGGCTACAATTTCAGGGAGCCTTTCCTTCAAACATACCACCTAGACCCCCAGAATCCCAGGGTGGCGATAATAATAATAATAAACAAAAGCAAAGCACTTTACAATGATTATCTCTGGGAGATAATGCTGTCATCATCCCAATTTTACAAGGCAAACAGAGACATTGCGGTGACTTGCCCAGGGTTACACAGTTATTACGTGTCTGAGGCCAGATTTGAACTCAGATCTTCCTGATTCCAGACCTGGGCTCTATTCACTGTGGTACCAGCTTATATCAGATAAGGGATGGGAAATCAGCTAGGAAACCCTACTCAGTGACGTCTGATGCTGGCTCTAGACCTCAGGGGGGCCTCAGAGGCAATAGAGTCACACCTTGTTTTGCAGATGGGGACACTGAGTCCCTGAGAGCTGAATACTGTGCAAGGTCACACAGGGAGTAGTGAGTGGTGAGCTGGGATCAGACCCAGGATCTTTGCACCACACTGTGCTGCCCCAAACATCCCTGACTTAAATACCCTGGATGATGGAGAGCTCACTACTTCTAGAGCCATCCCACTCCTCTTGGGGCTGAGTTGCCTTAGGAAGTCTTCACACTGATCCTCAACCTGCCTTTCCACAGCCTGGCATATATAAGGACCATAGAACTAGAGCTGGGAAAGTCCATGGAGGGCATCTAGGCCAACATTTTTAATTTATAGATCAGGAAACTGAGGCTCTGACATGCTGAATGAAATGCCCAGGGTCACCTAGGGAGCAGGTGTCAGAGAGGGGATTTGAACTCAGTTCTTCCTGATTCCAAGTCCAGAACTCTGGCCACCATGCTGTACCCAGTTGAGACATCCAGACATAGAAACAAACTGTGTTTTTCTAGGCGGTGGTTGAAGGGCAAGGCAGTAGTACCTTAGTTTGAGCAAAGCTGTACATGGACAGAGTCTGAGATGAGTCCAGGTCAAAGGGGAAGCAGAGGAAACAATCCTGTTGTGAGAGGCCAAAGGCATGGGTTTTCCCCCAATCTTGAGCAAGTAACTCTCCCTCCAGGGCCTCCAGGTCTCAAACACTAAGGTCCCAAGAATCTCTGAAAGCCTGTGATTCTCAGGAACTCACAAGAAGTGCCCACACATGTGGGGGTGCCAGGCTAAGCCCAGCACTGGCTATGAGACTAGCCTGGCATTCCAGGTTGATGCCCCTGGGCCAGCTGACTCACCCCCACCTTCTGCTTGCCAAGTCTCCCTGGCGATGAGTAAACAGTGAGCGCCCCGCAAATCCCCCGGCAGACATCCTCTCCTTCACTTGGCTTTCCTTTTCCAAGTCAACAAGTCAAAATCCATCTCCCATGAAATGAAAGCCTGGAGCTGTTGAGAAAATCGGCCCTCATAATGCCTTTCCCTCACCTTCATGCCCTTCTCCCCCTGCCCAGGGCCACCAGCCCCAGTCAGACCCTGCCCCTGCCTCCTGCTTTCAGTCCCACCCCTCTCTCATCCATCCTTTCAACAGCAGCCAAAATTACCTCCCTAAAGCACACCTGACCACATCACCTCCCTGCTCCAAAGCCCTTAGGAGCTCCCTGCTGCCTCTGGGATCAAGCTTTAGATTCCTCAGTCTCAGAAGCCACAGGCTAGCTCCCCTTCCCAGTCCAGTTGACTTTCATCAGCAGAGACCTCACATGCTACACCCCCATCGCATACGGTGACCTGCCCTGCTCTTCCCGAGGTCCTGCTCTGCCCTTTCCAGCAGCTGCCTCCCCATCCGTCAGGGCATTGTCATGATTTTCCCCTGCTCCTCCCCTGGATTCCTGGTAGAAATGATCCAGATCCCTCCCAGAGCTCAGCACAGAAGCTGGCGAAAGGGAAGCACTTAATGCATGCTTGTTGACTGGACCAAGAGGCCCCAGGACAAGCAATGTCCAAAAGAGCCTGTCCAGCCTCCACTCACTTGTAATTGTTGTTTGTACTTTGTTCTCAATGAGGACCATAACATCAGAGGGGTGATGCCATGACAAGTAAGTGAATTGGATTACAGTGAGGCAGGGCTGTGCAAGGTCACCAGCCTCACTTTCTCCTCTGGAGCCATCTGGGTCAGGTGGCTGGATATAAATCAGGACGACTGGGGATGGCCCAGGATGTAGTGGGAGACCTTGGCCTTTTCAAGCTGAGGACTTTAACAGGTCTCAGTGTGACTGAAGCAACACCCATTCAGTGATTAGGGTTAGGAAAGAAATGAGGCAAAGAATGGCTTACAGTGTGGATACCAAAGGAGAACAAAGGGAGTATCATGAAGTGAGTGCTAGATTTTGAGTCCCGAGGACCTGTTCTGGAATCCTGGCTCTTCTACTGTCTGTATGCCCCTGGACAAATGATTTAATCTCTCAGGAACTTGGCTTCCTCATATACAAAGCAAGGTTCCTAGACAAGGTCATCTCAAGGTTCCTACAAACTCAAATTCAGTGACCCTTAGAACCCACCTTGGCAGACCCCACCCCCATCCTTTAGGCCAAACTGTCCTGACCTTAAGCCTAAATCTGCTTCTGCCTCTTCCTGGTTACTCCTGGTTTTGGGTGGACAAGGTGAATCTCTCCCCCACCTGACAGACCTCCCAACTGGAAGATAGCTGTCACATCCTTCCCCCCAATATTCTCTTCTCCAGGTTCACCATCCCCTACTCCCCCTTTCCCAGCCTGATCCCATGCTTCCAGACTCTCTCTGGCTTATTCGTGCACTTCCTAAAATGTGGCTTCAGGACTGACCTGATTCCCCAGATGGGCCCTGACCCTCCCAGGTCTCCATGGAAGAGCTTTCTGTGTGATCTCTCCTCAGCACTTAGGTTCCCATTATCCGTGGGCTGGGGATAGAAGGCAGACTAGGCAGATAATGAGCTGACATCTGTCAGCTTTTCCCCCTTCCCTGGGAACAGCCAGCCAAGCCCAGCCTGGAAGCAGCCCCCTCCCTGAGGTTGTCTCTTCTGGGAGAATGACAGTCTTCAACTTCAACCCACGTCCAGCCTCCAGGCAGTCATGACCCCAAGCCTGAGCTGAACCGTTGGGGGCAGGAGGTTCAAGAGGAAGCCACTAATGGTTTAAACCTCATTTGACTTCTGTTTCCCTTCAGAGCCAGCCTGACTTCCTTCCCCTGTGTCCCACTCAACCTAAGGAAAAAAAACCCAAAAGGGAAGAGCATCTTTGGACCATTCCCAGGCACTGCCACCAAGGCAAGGCCAGGAATCCACCCAAAGCCTTGTCATCTGTCTAGTCGGCATGCTGGCTGTATAGATGAAGAAAGGAGGTCACGGGCTAGGAAGTGTCAAAGCTGGGATTTGCTCTTTCCCTGGAACTGAATTGCTTCCTGCTCGGCCACAGGTCCTGAGGTAAGAGAGATCCTGCCCCTGGGTAAGGCTGCCCCAGCCCTGGGTGCAGGAACAGGGCTCTAGGCAAGCTGCTGACAGGGTGTAGGGCCTGGCTTCTTTCTTCTCATTTCCTGCTGACACCAGAGACTCCTCCAGGAAGATGAAAAGAAGGCAGGGGCAGAAGGAGGCGGAGGCCGGGGCCCTGGTGATCGATGGAGAGATTCTCGCCTTTGAAGACCCAGCCTCTTAGAGCAACAGAAGATTTAGGGAAAGTGAAAAGGCATCATCACTCACAGGGGAGCAAGGAGCCACTCTGACTGTGGGCCCAGCAGGCTAGGCCCGCCCAGGACAGGAGCTGCTGCATTCCCAGGGGCCAAAGATGGCGGGGCAGGGAGCCTTGGCTGAGACAAGTTTTTGGGAACAGGAGAAGAGACGGCTGGCAGCCCAGCCTGTGAAGCCCAGCTATCATGTTATCACAGCTAGGAATCCTCCTGATTCCCCCTATTATTGCTACTGAAAGGCATCATGGAATCATAGCTAGAACCCTGGATTAGGCCTCAGAAACACCGAAAGTCGAATGCTGACTTGGACCATGCCACATTGGCCTGCCTCAGTAGCCCCATAAATGGGGATAATGACAAGGTCTCCCTCCCAGGAGGCTTGAAAGAGTACATGCAAAGTGTTTTGCAAACTCTGGCTCAGTGGGCTCTGGGAGCTAAGGTTATTTTTATGACCCAAGCCACACATACCTTACTGCTAAGTGCTAGGTTTGCCCATCTAGGACTGCTGACTTTCATGCCCCAAATACCAGTCCTGAGTTGGTACATGTGCCCCTTCTTGGAATGCGAACCCCTTGAAACAGAACCCCTTGAAACAGAGACGGCTTGACTTCGGGCTTCATATCTATCCTCAGTGCCTGGCACAGGACAGACAATAAAGGCTACCTGAGCTATTGGGTGGCTGGGGCTTAACTAGGCCAGCTCACTAAAGGCCTGTCTGATTGGATTGAATTTCAAAGGACCTCCCGGCCCCCAGCCCTGCCCCCCCATGGGGACAGCCCTCTGGTAGTGAGCCTCTAGGCATTCAGCCAAGGGGTCTCTGGTAACAGACATGAAGAGATTACTGACTCCAGAGTCCCAGACTCTGACTGCAGACCCACCTCTTCCCTGTGCTTGCTGATGCTGAGACACACTGGGTGCCAGTTTACCATTCAGCTGGTGGGCTTTCATTGCTCAGGAGACAGAGCCCAACCCAAGTCTCCTTACTCCAAGGTCAGGGTTCCTTGTACTCTAACACACAACTTCTCTAGGGATCTCTGACCTAGAAAGTGCCAGAGCTGGGAGGGACTTTTAGACAGGGGATATCAGAGCTGGGAGGGGCCTTAGAACAGGGGATGTCAGAGCTGGGAGGGACATTAGAACAGGGGATGTCAGAGCTGAAAGGGACTTTAGAACAGGGGATGTCAGAGCTGAGAGGGGCTTTAAAACAGATGTCAGAGATGGGGAAGGGTTGTTCCAACATGGAATGTCAGAACTAGAAAGACCCTCAGTCAATAAGCATTTATTTATACTCCTCAGGGCATGGAATGCTTGACCCTGCAGATACCCATTTTTACCAAGGAAGCAGCTGAGGCTCAGAGGGAAGGGATCTGTACTGTGGCCCAGCTGGGCTGCTGTGCCTGTTACACCCCCAGGTGAGGGCACAGTTTCTACAGTTGTTTCCATGGCCCAGCTTGCACCCCAATTCTGGAGGAGACAGCACGTACCCCAGGGATCCCTATTTGTGGTCTGTCCAGTCTGTGTTTGCACAAGGTTGTGTCCGAGCTCAGCCCTGGCTCCAGTCTGCTTGGATTTCACCACCAGACACTCCAGGATCTGGCCAGGCCAGTAGGCTCCTGCCTGCTTATAACATCTTGCTCTTTGGATCTTTTGCTGGGCGGGGACAGTCCATTGATGTTTTAATATTATTTCTTTGAGCAGGATTGCTTCAATTCTGATTAGAGATGCCTTTTGGCCAGCAGCCCAGGGGTTTGAAAAATCCCATCATCTTCTTCCAAGACACAGGGAGCCAAAAACAGGATTGCTTCTGCCATCAGACACAAGCGGGACTAAGGGAACCAAGGGGACTCCACTGGGTGGGTGAGCATTGTTGGAGGGTCAGTGGGAAGAGATCAGGGCTTGGTGTAAGGACTATGGGTTAAAATTTGGGATCTGGGTACCTGATAAGCAGCCTGGCCTGGTAGAATAGACAGAAGCCAGGATGTGGGGTCAGAAAAGAAACAGGTTTTAATTCTGGCCCTGACATTTGACCATCATACAGTCTTGACCAAGTCACTTTCTTTCTCTGGCCTCAGTTTCCTCCTCCATCCAATGAGAGGGTTAGACTAGATAAATCACAGAAGTGGAGCTTGAAGACATCCCAGCAGCTCCCTAGTCCAATTCACAATAATGCCCCCTGGGCAAATAGTAGGATGTCTAGCCTCTGCCTGAAGGCTTGCAAGCAGGAGGAGCCCATCACCTTCAGAGCCAGCTCTCAGACTCTGGGACAGCAGTCTTTGTTAGAAAGCCTGTCCTGACTTCCAGGCCCTTTGCAACTTCCACCCATAAGCCCCTGTTTGTTGGTTTAGGGCTAAGCAGAACAGAGCTCATCTCTCTTTCACAGGACCATCCTTCGAGTGCCCCCTTGGTATCCCTTGCTTGTCCAGGGCTTGGCTGGAGGGCCACTCCCTCCAGGCTACCTTTCTGGAATTATCCATATTCTCTCCCTCCTCAAACCATTCTGTAGACATTTATAGGCTCATAAGGGTGGGGCCAGAAGGGATCTTACAAGGCTTTGAATGTATCTACCTTATTCCACAGATGAGAAAACAGGCCCATTGACATTAAGGGACTTACTGAAGACCACATAGGGAGCCGTCAAGGCCTGTGATTCCAACCTTAGTCATAGGACTCTGAATCCAGTCAATTATGAATCACCAAGCATTTATTAAACACCTACTGTGTGCCAAACACCAGTGTCAAATGGTATCAAAGGCTGAAGAGAGGCCAAGAAGCTTTTTTTGGGGGGAAAAAAAGGCCATTCAGTTTCTTTGGAGGCAGGGGTCTGAAGCCAGAAGCCAGACTCCAGAGGGGCTAGAAGAGAATGACAAGAGAGGAAGGAGGGGCTGTGAGTACAGACAGACAGCTTTCTCAAGTTGAGATAAGAGGAGGAGCCCTTAGGAGGGCTTCTACCTGAGGGTCACCAACCAGGTGAGGGGCAGAGCAAAGGAGAGATGCCCCAGTGGGTGGCAGGGAGGCCCCAGGAGACAGGGCCATCTGAGTGCAGGACCTCTTTTTCCTCTATATAATGACATTTTCCAGCCGTGAAAAACATTAAAGGCCACTTAGAAATGTAGTGCTCACCACAGCTATGTTGGGTCCCAGCCCAGAGGAGGCGTCCCGGGCCATGAATGACACTGTTTTGCCCAGAATGCTCCCTGCCCCCAGCACTACCTCCAACATCCCACCCACCACTGCCTGGGCCTCCACACTGCTCCTCTTGGCTCCCCACTGTCCAGATTAACCCCTCCTTGAGCAGCTCCCTGGTCACCTCTGGACCTTGCTTATAATGACAGGGACCCTCATTCACCTGCTAGGGCTCTCAGACCAGAAGCTGACCTTTACTCTGTGACTGAGTGTACTCCCAGCATATCCAAGGTTGCTTCTCCTGCCCTCAGTCTGCCTGGGCTAAGAAATGAGCGTTCTCCTTTCTGAAGGTAACACTAAGGAATGCAGGGGAGGCAGCCTGCTCTGTTAGAAACTCAAGCCTCATCCCTTAGTCAGTGGACAGCACAGAGCAGTGGGCAGACTATTGGGCCTGGGATCAGGCAGACCTGGGTTCTATTACTGTTTCTCACTTTGCCTAGCTGTGTGACCTTTGACAAACCTCAGTCTCCTCTTCTGGAAAATGGGGACAAGGATCCCAGCAGCACCCGTGTGAATATTGTTGTAAGGTAGGGATAATGGAAATGCTTTCCTTGAAAGAGGACTGTGAGCCTCAACCCCCTTGGTCTAGCTCTCACTCAGTAGAGGGAATCAAAGAGCTTTAAAGACCAGAGAGAATTCTGGGGATTTAGAACTCAAAGGCCTCACCCAACTGCTAGACACAGCAAAAAAGGAAACCCAGGCTCAGAGAAGTGAAGTCACCTGCCCAGGCTCACACAGCAAGCTCATTCTCCTGGCTCCCAGCATGCCCCTGGTTGTCCCACATCTGGAATTCCCTTCCTCCTCCTCTCTCTTTCCTGTCTTCCTAGCTTCCTTCAAGTCCCAGATAAAATGACACTTTCTCCAGGCATCCTTTCCTGATTCCTCTAATGTGAGTGCCTTGCCGATGTGGATTATTTCCAGTTATCCTGCCTGTAGCTTGTTTATACCTAGATGTTAGCATGTTGGCTCCCCTACTAGAATGGGAGAGCTTTAAGTACTGGGATTATAGATTTGCCTTTGTTTGTATTCCCACTTTGCCACAGTGGATGGCACATAATAAGGATTTAGTTAAAGTTGACCAACTAAACGCTTGTTGACTGACTCAATAACCTAAAATAAATGGAATGGTCTAAATGAGAGGCTATAGCCCCATCAGATAGGAGGCTCTGGAAGGGCAGGCCCTGAGTCTCATTCAGAACAAACTCTCCAGCATGATCACCATTCCTTCAGCCAGGAAAGAGAAAGTTAAATTCTCCTTCCCCAAACCTAGGAGGCAGGAAAGAGAGGGTGAAGTCTGGTATAGTAGCCCCCATTGGCCTGACAGCCCCAGGTTCCTGAGGGTCAGATTCATCACTGTAGCCACCCTTAGAGCCTGAATTAGGGAGAGACACAGGTGTCCCTCCCCAGAGGAGAGACTTGAAGGGCCAGGACAGTCTTGAGCCCCCCGCCCAAGACTTAGGGCTCCCCACAAAGCCAGAAAAAGCTCCAGACAAGGCTGGGATGGAAGAGACAAGAGGCTGGTCTAAATGGCCCCATCCTCCAGGAGACAATCCCTTTAGAGAGATCTGGGGACATTTCTAGGATTGCGATTTGCTTTCTCCTGCCCAAGCAGGATGAAAGGTATTTCCCAAATAAGGCAAAGATGTGTTGTTGGGGTTTCCCTTCCCCCTCCAATGTATTTGTATGATCAAAATTCAATTCAGTAAAGGATTCATTATGCCACATAGAATGTGATAAATGGAGGGCCCTTAGAACACAGACTGGTAGAACCCCAGAGTTAGAGAGGCCAGAAGCATTTAGTCCAACCCATTCCTAAATGAGAATCCTCTCCCCAAAGAGACAGTTCTTCATCTGATCTCTGCTGGAATCTCCTAAGAAGGGAGTGCCCAGTGCCCTGGGCAGACCACCCCACTTGAGGACAGCTCTCACCACCAGGAAGGTTTTCCTTTCTTTGAGCTGAAATCTGTGTTTGGCTCCTTCCCTCTCATGGCTCCTGGTTCTAACCTGTGAGGCAGACAATGCCACCCCCACGCGCAGGTCTCCTGACTCCCTTCTCTTTAGTCTTTTCCCCAGACTGATTAGGCAGTGACCACCTCCTGCCACTGCCATGTAACAACTGCTTGCTATAGGCAAGCACCAATGGGTTATTAAAGCTTTGGACTCTGGGGACCTTGGCCCTGCAGGTACCTGGCTGGCCCTGACCGGTAGGAGGTGGACTCACCAGAAGTCTGAGGAGGCCTGAAGAAAGAACCTGAGAAAGGCGGCTGAAGCTGGCCAGGTCAAACGTTAAGCCAGACTTAGGAGACCAAAGGCTCCCCAGGTCAGGACAGCAGCCCCCTCACCACCCAAATCATGCCTCTCTACCTCAGCCCTATCCCTGTCTTTCTGACTCCAGTCTCTAGGAGCTGAGACCCCACGACCCAAAAGAGACCTAACTTCAAGCCCCATATTCCAAGCCACAGGGGAGAGCTGAACCCAAAGGTGAAAGGTTACTGAAGCATTGGAAAGAATTAGCTTGGTTCTGCTTGGGCCCAGAAGGCAGATCTAGAAGCAAGCTGTGCCAGAGGGGATGGAACTTGTGGGGGTGGGGAGGGGTGGAGGAACTGAAGAAGGCAGAATTCTGCTAGATTTGAGGGTCTATCAGTATGATAAAAAGCTCAAATGGGCTGAATTGGAGGTCACCAGAGGTCCCTAAGCAGAGGCAGATGAGGAACTGTCCAGGAAACTGTGCCCAAGGCAGCCATAACAAGAGCTAGGGGCATTTCTAGGGGATTTTAAAGTTTGCCAAGAACTCTGCCTAAATTATCTCACAATAACTCTGTGAAGTGAATGCTTTTATTAGAGTCATTTAACAGATGAGGAAAATGAGACTGAGAGAGGTTGCAAGGTAGATGCTGTAATTAATGATGATAATGACTGACCTTTATGTGCCTCTTTAAAGTTTACCAAGCCCATTGGATGTGTTCATTTGCCCCTCACAATGATGATGCAATTATCCCCATTTTACAGATGAGGAAATAGAGGTCAGGACAGGGCATGGGACTTGCCCAGGCTCACACAGCTGGTAAATACCTGAGGCCATATTTGAATGCCACCCCCTAGCAGTCCAGGCCAGACTAGCTTTCTCCCTCTCCCTTCCTGTACCTCAGGATCTTCCTTCCCCCTGTCTCTGCTCCTCCTTGGTGCCTCCACCTTCCTGCCCTCCATGGCCCACTCCCATCTGCCTCAGTCTCTCCTAACCTCCACCCTTGAATTGACCAGACATTTTATAGGGACTTTCAGGACCCTGACTCCAATTCTCTTCCCCTAGAGGTCTTTCTTGGTTCTTCCATCTATCCTCCCTTCCTCAGCTTTCCCTCCTCACTCTCCACCTCCAAGGATCCCTAGACTGTCAGGGCAGGATGGGAGGGAGGAACTAGCCCAGCCTTCTCTCTCAGCCAGCAGCCCCCAGGGCAGGGAATGTCCAGACTCAGGCCCCTGAGGTGGCCCATTCTCTAGACAGATGGCTTCCACTGGCAAGGAGACTTTTCTTATAGGGATTAGTAACCTGCCTCTTTGCAGCCTCTCCCCAAAGCCCAGAGTTCTGCCCTCAGGGCCAAACAGGACTAGAGTGAAAGCTATTCAGAATCCAGAAAACAATGACATCATCATGTCCATGAGGCCCATGGACAGCAGTGGCAACCTAATGTGGTAGAAAGGGCATGGGCTCCAGGGTCGAGGACCTGGGTTTAAATCTCACTTCATATTACCCTATGTAAATGGAGGCAGGGACTCAAATTGCTTTGGTCTCACTTTCTTCCTGTTCAATGAAGTTCAGCTAGTTGGTGCCCTGAGGCTTGGGTGTGCATAAAGCATGGGTCTGGAGTCCCTGAGGGTGCCAGCATAATGGCGGGGCTGGCACACATGCAGAGTGCCTCTGAGGGCATCTCCTCACATGGAGCTTCTTCCAGGAGAGCGGTGATGACAGGGACAGGGAGAGACTGTAGAGCATTCAGGGACACTGGCTGCTGCCCCTGTGCTGGGGGGGAAGGGGGTCCTTCCAAAGACAGAGCCCCAACCAGCCTCTTCTGTTTTCTGCTCATGGTTGGGATTCCCCAGATGGGGTAGGGTGACAGGCATTGCTGTAAGAGGGGAGGCCCACAGATTCAGGACTCTGCCTCACTGTCTCTTCTTGGATTTTAGGTGAAGGATCTTAATTCGGAGACTCTAACCTGATGGGTTTTGAAAGATCAGGAGAGTGAGCCTCCAGGTCTGTATTTGTGCTGGGCTCTGTAGCCAACTCATCAGTGCCCCCAAAGTTGGAACTTTGGGGACTAGTGCCCTGGGGAAAGGGAGAGGGGCTGGTGCCCTCAAACTGGGAGGAAACACGTGGGCTTCTGGGATGACCTTCTTATCTTCAAAGTGAATTATCCCTTTGTAAAAGCTTTGTCGGATATGTTTACAAATTCAGTTGTCTCCAACTTTTCTGACACCATTTCACAAAGATACTGGAGTGATTTGCCATTTCCTTCTTTAGCTCATTTTACAGATGAGGAAACTCAGGTAAACAGGGTTAAGTGACTTGCCCAGGATCACACAGCTAGGAAGTATTTGAAGTTAAATTTGAACTTAGGTCCTCCTGACTCCAAGCTACTGTCCCTAGTTTAACAAGTGCTAAATGGAACTGGGAGTCACTGGTAGCCATGGAGGCAGAGGGGGAAGGGGGAGATACACTCACAATGAGGGTTTGAGCCAAGATCATTTGAGAAAGAAGCCCTCAAACCCTCAGGTATACCCCTAGAACCTTGAGGGAGGAATGTAGTTGTTCAGGAGAGGGAGCCCAGAGCATCCCGGATACAGTGGAATGTCAGACCCCCAGTAGGAAGTCCCTTCGAATTCTAAACCTGCTATCCTATCATTATTCTCCCCATCGTACAAAGATGGAGAAACCACAGCCCAGAGAAGCAAAAAAATTACTTGTCCAAGATCACAAAGTTAGCAAGTGGTCTCAAAGCCAGACCTCTTTCTTGTTCCCAATTCTGATCCCTGGGCTCCCAAGTGCCAAGGGCCCTCTACTCGACCTCAGTCATCCATCCTTTCTCAGTTCCCGGCAGCCCATCAGGACTTCCTACTTGTCCATACATGGCACATGGCATCAGTCCGAGAGCCAAGCCCTGCGGCAGGCCTGGCCAGGGTGAGGCCAACCCAGCCAGTCGGGAAGAGGCAAGTTGGAGAAAAGGGGCATTGTTTGAGGAAAAAGAGCAAGGGGGCTCAGGACACAAGAGGTAAAGTTTTGTTCAAGGAAATAGAAGCTGCTTTCTTCCCTCAAGCTGGAGAGCTAAACCAGCTCCTTTGGCACAGGGCTCTCCCTGTCCAGGAGGGAGAGGGAGGGAGGGAGAGAGAGAGAAAGAGAGAGAGAGAGAGAGAGAAGGAAAGAGAAAGAGGGAGAAGGTAAGAAAAAAGAGACAGAGACAGGAACAGAGAGAAGCAGGTATGCAGGCAGGCTGAAATAGGAAGAAAGACATATCAAGAGAAAAAGAGAAGGGCAGAGATGGACAGACAGACAACCCAAAAGTCAGACAAGAGCTACAGAAAGTGCCCTTTACAGCTCTGTCAATGTGGCTGACTGCCCAAGAGACTGTAAGTTCCTCTCCTGAGGCCTGGGATGGCTTGACTTTTGCCTCAAGGTCACTCCTTCCTAGCACAGAAGCAGGCATTTAATAGATACTTTAAAAATATGTTGACTTGAATTCATCTTTCAGGGTCATAGGTTTAGAGCTGGAGAGGACCTTGCAGGCCTGTGGATACAGCCTTCTCATTTATAGATGAAGAAACTGAGATCCCCCAAAGGGTAGATCACCTTCCCCAAGGTCACAAAGGCAGTTATTGGCAGAGCTGGGATTGGATCGAGGTCACAGGGCCCAGTTCCCCGGCTCCCAATCCAAGGTTCTTTTCATGGTCTCTCTGAATCCCTGGCCCCCAGCAGGCTGATCTAAGGATGACTCAATCTTAGCCAAGGCCAGATTTTCTCTGTATTGGTTTCCTGGAGCCTGTAGACTGGTTGTGAAACCCAAGGGAGATGACCCAGCCTTAGGACACGGGGCCCAAAGGCCTGCTGCTGTACCTAAGATATGACGGGGCAGCCAGGATGAGCCATGGAGGGGCCCGGAGCCTCCAAAGCCTAAGCAGGACAGCAGGAAATTGAGCATGTGTGATGTGCAGAGAATTCACTTTGCTCAGTGGGGCCCATTCTCAGCCTCTCATGACCTTACTGAGATATTCCCAAGCATCCCCAGCCAGAATGTGGCCCTATGGCCTACATGCATAGACCCAGAGCACAGAGTTCTGGCCTTGGGCTGAGCAGCCTCAGCATAAGGCCTCCGGCAAGCAAGGTCCCCTTTCTTGGCCTCAGTTTCCTCATCTGTAGAAGGAGGGGGTGGGACTAGGGAGCCTTCTGGTTCTAACCCCCCAGGATCTTTTCTGGAAGGGACCTTGGCACATCTGATTCCTCTTTCTGCCTTCACATACACCCATTCCAATGCCACTCCAGGACAAACTGTGCCCAGACAGAACGAGCCACCATAGGAAGTAATGGATCTCTGTGTCTGGAAGTCCCAAGCACTAGTGGACCCGCCCCCCGCCCCCCACCGAAGGAACTAAAGACGTGGTTCTCCCATCCTAGAAATCAGATTAGACAGCCCTGAGGGTCCCCCACAAAGTACCTTGTCCTTATTTTGCACGTATTTCTGTCTACATGCAGTTACCTGCCAATACCTACCCCCCAATAAGTTCCTTGTGGGCAGCAACTTTATATCATCTTTGTATGTTCCTAGGGGTGAGGGCAGGCCAGTGACCTCTGCTTTCCAGAGCCCACCTAGATAAGGTCTTTGCCAGGGACTAGCCACCAGAGATGACTGCCGCTCATGCCAGGTAACCCTAGGCAGGCCACTCCCTTGGGGAGGCCTCGGTTGCCCCATCTATCAAAGGAGAGGTGGATTAGGTGACTTCCAAGGCCCCTTACAGCTCTGGATCTGTGGTCTCTTCCCTAAGGTAGGAGGGGCAGCCTTCTGCACCTGAGGCATCTCCTCTAAGTCAAGGCCATCTACCCCCAGCATGCTGGGCTCCTCTTCCAGACCAGCAGCTCTGCAAACCTAGAAAATGGTGGGGGTGAGAGCTCGGACTCTGTATATGCTGTTATGGACACAGCCAAGGCTGGACCAGCTGAGGGAGGAACCAGCCCCAAGAGAGCCTATTCCAGCTTCATCTCTCAGTGATCCCCTGCACTGGCTGAAGTACACATACCCATTCAAGCAGCGTTTACTAAGCCCCTACTGTGTCTCACATGCTGCTGAGTGCTGTAGTGGGAAGAGCCTTGGCCTCAGTCAGAAAGCACTGGGCTCTGACTGCCAGGGGACATTAGGCAAATGCCTTTGCCTCTCCCGGCCTCAGTTTCTTCCTCTGGTAAATGGCCATGCTGATAGTTCTACTTCCCTTCTCCTGGGGCTGTCATCAGGAAAGTAAGCACTTCTGATCCTTGACACCCCCTGGGAAGCACATAGGTCATGGACTATGCTCCCCTCTGTCTTAGCTTGGCTACTAATGTACTGGGCGACTGGTCAAGTAGTCTTTCCTCCTCTCTGAGACTCAATTTCCCTATCTGCAGAATGGGGTTTAGACTGGCTGTTGTGATTCTGTGAGATCTAAGGACAGAGATAGGCAAGTGGGACAGGGTATGAGGGAGCTCCCCCCCAAGTCTGAAGGAATTCAGGGACATGGGCAGGGAGCCCAGAGGGGAGCAGCCCCACAGAATCTGCTGAGAAATGCAGGCCACTCCAAGGGGGTGAGTGCCCACCCCACCCAAGGCCCTCATGGCCTCAGGGACCCTCCTGAGGTTTCCCCTAGATGCTTACATAGTAAGTGCTTAATAAATGTTTGACTATTTATTATTGACTAGAGAGACAGGAGGACACATGCTACCTCCTACAGAGACAGAGACAGAGACATAGAGAAGGAGTGAGAGAAAAGGGACAGAGAGGGAATCTTTGCAGATCCTGAGACATAGAGAGAGGAAGACAAACAGGGAGGGACAGAGATCTAGAAAGTGAGAGAGGAAGAGAGATAGAGAAAGACAGAGATGGGATGGGAAGACAGAGAAAAGGACAGAGAAGTGAGGGAGCCCCAGTGAATGGAGGCAGAACCAGGAAACAGGGGAAGGAGAGTGGAAAGAATTCTGGATGTGGAGTCCAAGGATCTGAATCTGAATCCTACCTATGACCATGGCAAAGATCCTTCTCTGGTCTCAGTTTCCCCATTTGTAAGATGAAGGAGTTGCCTTGGATGGTCAGAATTTCAGAGAAAGGTAAAAACTAAGGGACCCAGAAATAGACAAAGACAGACAGAGAGAGTGAGTCCTGTGATTCTTGGTCATGTGGTAACCTAGGCCAAGCCCTCAGCTCCCACAGGCATCCTATGGATGGACCCCTTTTAATGTCAACCTACTCTCCCTGCCCTGAGACAAGACTGACCCCATTAGCACTCCCCAAGCAGAGGGGGTGGAAACAGAGACGCAGCAGTGATTGTAACAGCTATTCCAAGAGAAAACAGAAGGTCGTGATTCTCTATCCATAAGGTAAAGGCACAGAGACACAGAGACAGAGAGAGAGAGACATAGAGACAGGAACAGAGACATAAAGACACTGAGAGACAGAGAGACAGGCGGAGGTGGAGACAGTGAACAAGAAAGAGACAAACAAGCCCAGATGAGAGAGCCCGGCAGATAGAGGAGAGGGGAGTGGGAGGAGGGAGAGCCCAAGTGGGGACCTGAGCCCAGGCTTCCCAGGGTGGGAATGGTCTGGGTCCCTACAGGCAGAGAGGAAAGCACATTCTTGGAGCCTTTCCTCTTTCTGCTTGCAGCCCCCGCCAGCCCAAACCGGCTCCCATGGCAAAGAGCTCCAGCTCAGACTGTCCTGGAAAAGCTTTCCTGGAATGTATAGGCTTAACGAGCCAATTCAGTAATTAATGGGGATGAAAGGGGGAGGGAGGCCTCGTTCCATTACAGATGTAATAATTGCCAGAGCCATTGGGGAGGGGGGGCAGGGGGCTTTTGATCTCTGAGTTAGTGCTCAGAACATTTTCCAAGCCTGAGGTCTCAGGAAATCATAGAACCAGCAGTGTCAAAGCTGAGAAGGCTCTCAGAACCTAGAACAAAGAGTGTCAGAGCTGGGAGGGGCCTGAGAACAGGGAATGTCAGAGCTGGGAAGGGACTTAGAAAGGGAGTGTCAGAGCTGGGGTTGGGGTGTCTTAGAACAGGGAATGTCAGAGATGGGAGAGGACTGAGAACAGGAAATGTCAGAGCTGGGAGGGGACTTAGAAAGGGAGTGTCAGAGCTGGGGGTGGGGCTTAGAACAGGGGATGTCAGAGCTGGAAGGGACCCTATAAAATAGATTTTCTGAGCTGAGCAGGCCTTTAGTGACCAGCTTACCTAATCTTAGTTCAAACCCTTAGAAAAAACAGTAAACCCAGAAACATACTGAGAATTAGCAACTCAGACCCAGGTCTCTGGATTCCCAGGCCTAAGCCCTGCCCACTGCACCACACAGATGAAATCCCCTTTATTTTCTCAGAAGCTCCTGAGTTCTGTCTTGCTCTTGCTTTGATGGGGAAGGCACACCAGGCCAGCTGTCTGATTCCCCAGGACATAGAGGCAGATAGACAGAGAGATACATATATACATTCTTCCTTAGATGCATAGATAGGTGATAGACAGGTATACAGATAGACATAGACACACATAGTACACACAGATGTGCATTTTTTAAAGAGAAAGAAAACGAAACCCTAAGCAAAAGCAGAGAAGTGAGGAGGCCAGTGATGTAGCCTCCCCCTGTGGGATGAGCCCAGCTCTCTGCCTTCTCCCTCTCTGATGGGCATGTGCAGGGATCATCCATGGATGCAGGGGAAGACAGCCCCAGGCTGGACAGCAGGCTGTTCTTCTGTCTTTGATTTTTCTTCCAGTACTTGAACAAGGGTTTGAACTCAAGTGCCCAGAGGTAGGCCAGTGGTTCTGCCCAAAGTCCTCGGGCAGAGGGCAGGGATAGGGCACTCCCCACCCAGTGGGGTAGCTAAGGGAGGTGAAGGGGGGTAACTCAGTAACTCCAAGTTGTGGCTGGCCTCAGCGAGGCCTGGGGAATGGCCTCTCTGAATTGCAGACATGAGGAGCTCAGCCAGCACTGGGTAAATCCTTTCCCAAGTCCAAAGCCCAACTTGATACTCCTGATCCAAATGGCCTGTCCCCGTTGGAGGCCCATGTTCTCCTCCAGGCATTCCTGCCTTAAGAGTCAGAAGGAGCCTCAGGAGAGGGTGGCAGGGCTGAGAAAGGGTGGAAATAAAAGCCAGCATTGACATCACTTGGTCTCTGGGAACATCCCCAAGGCCTCTCTGGAGATGCCAGGCTATTAACCATGGTAATCCCTCTGCCCAGGACCTCCCTGTCCCTAGCCCTGCCTATAGGACCAGAGCCTGGTTCCAGGCCCCAGCTGCTGTTGTCAGTCTGGCGTTATCCCCTAGCCCTCAGCCCTGCAGGCCCCTCCTAAAACCAACTAAGTCAGTCAGTCCCTCAGTCAACAAACATTCAGTGTTTTCTATGTGCCCAGTTAAACTTTGGAAGTCTCCTATCGGATAAGCCACTGACCTAGAAATTAGCAAATGAGAAACTGTTAGACATGAAAGACTTAATATAACCCCTTTATTTTGGAAATGGAGAAACTGAGGTCTGGAGAAAGAGTCTTGGACAATGGACACCTCATTCATTCATTCATTCATTCATTCATTCATTCATTCATTCATTCAACAAAGAGTTAAACACCTGCTGGATAGATAGCCCTGGGATGAGCACTAAGAGAAAGGCAGCTTCAATCAGCCTCAGATTCTGGTCTCTGGGAGCTCAGTTCAGGAGGGGTTACCTGTAATGTCACTATAGATAACAGATAGAATAGGATAGGCTACCCTAAATATGAGAGAGGTGCAAATCCAGGGCTCTGTGCTCAGTGGAGAAGGGTCTCTACTGGTGGGGGGAGATAAGTCTAGATCAGGGGAGACTTCCAGAAAGAAGTGACATTTGAGCAGGGCTTTAAAGAATAGATAGGACTCACCATTTTACCCAAAGGATGGGAGGGCATTCCAGGCAAAGGCGAAGAGGCAGGAGGGTGCAAGGTATGTTGGGAAAACAACAGAGAGACCCAGCCACGAGTGGTTGTGTTTGCAGAGTTGGAATGCTGCAAAGAGGCAGATGTAGGCCTTGCATCAGGAAAAACTTCCTAGCAATTAGAGAGATATCCCAAAATAGAATGGCCAGCTTTGGTAGGTTGCTAGAGGTCTTCCAATGAAGCATGACTGATCTCTTAGCAGCGGTGAAATAGAGATTCTTGGTCAGGGATAGGTTAAAGTTTCTGAGGTCCCTCCCTAGCTGTGCAGATTCTGAGATTGTGTGGCTCAATCGCCTACTCCATTGTCATCTCTGAAGGTCACAGTGAGTGCTGGCCTGGACCAGACAAGGACTGAACCCTCCTGTGACAGCAAGAGGGATAAGCCGGAGACTCCTTTCTGTTGTGGCCCAGTTAGATCCAGGATGCAGCTGTCAAAGACCAATGTGGTCTCTTTTCCTACGTTGTACAAAATCATGGGAGGAATCTTAGTCATTCCTGGACCCCTCTTCTCATCCTCTATACATCCCCCATCAGAGAAGATGTTGGGCACATGCCCCCAAGATGAAGCAAGGTTGTGGGCAAAGTCCTTCTCCTTCCATGTCCAGCCACTCTCCCCACCTTCTGCAAGTTTCAATTCTTGTGCTGAGACTGTCAGTCAGTCCAACATGCATTAAGCCCCTACTCTGTGCCCCGTGCTCAGCACTGGGTCCCGAGACAGCAGCCAGTCTCCCTCACTTGTCAAGTGCCCCCAAATCCTCTGCTTCTCTGATAATCTAAACTCTAGGCCCAAAAGGGAAAAGGTTTGAGAGTTAAGGATTAACAGCAGAAAGGGATTCATTGGGGAGTTCTGGATTTGCCCTGGGACCTCTGGCACATTTGCAATCTGATGTCTATTTTCTAAACCTCAGTTTCACAGGATCCAAACTCAGGGAAATGACCCACCAGTCAAAGCTGTCCCAACACAGAGTGGGCTGCCTCGAGGCTTTCTGAGTCCTCCCTCACAGGAGGGGTGAGATGAACCCTTATCAGGGCAGTGTCCAGTGGACTAGGCCAGATGGGGCTGAGGTCTCCTTTATTCTGTGAGCAGTCAGGGGAAGCCTCATGGCAATGGTAAGGTCTGGCCTGGGCTTTGAAGGACAGCCAGGCTAATGGACTGATGGAAGGAAGAGAGAGGGAGGGGATTCCCCGTCCAGACAAGCAGCCTCATTTCATGGGCAGCCTCTCCAAAGTGTTTGTAAAGACAAAAAGGAAGCCTTGAAAACAAGAGAAACCCCACAACAGGCTATGGTGGCCTCGGGCCCTGGGATGTGTGAAACGATAAATGTCACTTGGACAAATATTTGGAACTGTTTACAAAGGGGTCTATTAAATCCTTTGGAAAGTCAGGGCCTGGCCGAGAGTTTGATTTCCACAAGGCAGCCCCAGCATAAACAGCAGAAAGAAGGGTGGGCAGCCTGACTACTTTGACATCTGGGAGCTCGGGTGGATGGGGGAGGGAGGGAACTGGCAGGGGGCCAAGCCTAGCGGCCGGTCCAGGTGTTGGAGCAGCTCTGAGCCCATCCTCACCAACATCAGAGGATGCGGCCCTAAGGGGTCCTCTGGACCGTGGCCCTGTGCCTTTCACCCCTGGAACAACTGCCCCCCCATAACCTCCTAGAGATGGCAAGGAGGAGGAGGGTCCCTGGTGATTCTTTGGGCCTCAGAGTGGGCAGGGCATAGGGACCCTCATCTGCCCCTTGTCAGATGTTGGATGTAGGGAGTGAGGCATGGACTGGCAAGGGAACAGGAGGAAGAAGGCAGAGAAGTCATAGGAGTGGGAATGAGGGGGTCACCTGTACTCCATTCTGGGTAGGAATCTCAGCTTCAATCTCCTTGAAACTGAGCCATCTCAAGTGACAGGGAGCTCACTACCTTACCAGGTAGTTTGTACTACTTTGGGACAGCTCGCAGGACTAAAAAGTTCTTCCTTATTTTGAGCCTAAATCTGACTCCCTTCCCCCAAACTGACTCTATCTCTTCTCCCCCAAACCCCAAACAATGTACACCTGGGTGCACACATGTACACACAATACACACATGTGTGCATTTACACACATGTACACACGTGTGAGCAGTTTCACATTTCTGCACACGTGTGTGTGTATACACATATGTACATAAGCACGTGCAGACATGCTTGCACTTATATACACACCCTTTTGGTTTTTCCTCTAGAGCCAAAAACAAGTCTAATCTCTCTTTCCTTCACATGACAAGCCTTCATCTACTCAGTTACAGCCAACATGCTCCCTCAGAATCTCTTCCTTCCCAGTCTGAACATCCCCAATTCCTTCAACTAATCTCTTTTCACTTGTTCTAGAAGTCAGAGGGAGCCATTGAAGGGTCTAGAGCAAGGAGGAAGCAGGGTCAGGCCTGTGCCTTTAAAAATGATCTTGTCAGCTGTGTGGAGGATGCAAGGGAGAAAGTAGAAGCTGAAAGGAGAGAGGAGACCTGGGAGAGGATTGCAGGAGTCCAGACAAGAGAGGGTGAGGCCTGGACTGGGGTGGGGGCCAGAAAGAAGGGATAGGGACTAGAGATGGTGGGGAGGGAGAAACAAGAAGATTTGAATGAGCGGATGCAGATGAGGGGACACAAGAGACCACAGGTAGAGTCGAAGAAGGGGGGTCCCACCGAGGTGGCCAGAAGAGCAGCTTCTGCTGAGGCTTCCTGCCTTCAGGGCCCTTTGCTGGGAGCTGGGAGAGGAGGTGCCATGGAGCCCACAGTCACAGGCTTGTAGCATCCAAGGTCTGTAGCTGAACCTGCACAAGGTCGCTCCCAGTCTAGGGAAGCTGGCATTTCTCCACAGAGACACAAAATTAGAATTGAGGTCAGCAGCCAACCTGGGGGGCTTGTTTAATTTAGGGAACAGCCAAGAGGGCTTGAATTCAATCTCACAATCAGGGTGAAGAAGAGAGACCGTAGGCTGTTGACCACCACCTATATTTACTTTGCTCTCATTCAAATCCATCCAAGCCGTCAGGCCCCAGTGAGCCCGGCCACCCCCTCTGAGTGCTGCGCTCCTCCCCAGGGCCCCACACATGGTTCTTGTTTGCTGCATTTAGCAGTTTTCATTTATCCTGCTCAATGCTAACAGGCTGACCTGCAAACAGAAGCTCTCGCCGGGTGCCCTGGAAGAAACCCAGGATCCTCCAAGAGGAAGGGGGAGTAGGGGGCAGTCAGTCCTAGACAGCCGACTGCAGAAAGTCCTCCGGGTCAGAGGGTGGTCGTGGCTGATTCCAGCCAATGGCAACCCTGTGGAGTTGGAGATGATGGCCCAGGAGAGCCTGTTACTGCCCAGGAGAGCTGGTCAGGGGAGCTGGGAGTTGGGGCATCTGCCCCAGGGGGAGAGAAGGCATTTGGTGGCTACATTCATTCAATCTACAAATATTCATTCACCATTTCTTATGTGCAGATTTCTGTACAGCAGAGAGCTAAAGTTTAGATACCAGCTCTTGCCCTCAAACTGAGCTATCCCAGGAGGGGGATCAGAACTCAACGGGGATAGCTGTGATACCCAAGTCGGAAGGCAAATGTTCAGAAACTGTCAAGCATGTTCTAAAGAAAAATGATCTATTATTATTAAGCTACATTTAGAAAAATGCCCAACAGAGAACCTTGAGTCTGTCCTTCAGGCTAGAGGCACTGGGGATCCACCAGAGACTCTGGAGTAAAGGAGTGACATGGCCAGACCCACGTTCTATGAATATTGTATGTGGATGACAGACTAGAGAAGGGAGAGGCCAGAGGCACTGGCTCCTAGAAATTAGGGAGAGAAAGGAGTAGATGGGAGGGCTGCTCAGGAGGGAGGAAGGACCAGATATGGCAGTTGACTAGAGGTAAGAAGGTAGGGGAAGGGGGAGGGAGGTGTAAGGGGGAGGAAGAGGGAGCTGAGGAGGCTCAAAGGTTTTCCCAGAAGTGATGAATTTGTTTAGCTATATTAGCTCCCCTAAGATGGGGAGGGCTTGGGTCCTGAATCTTCAGCAGAGAGGATCTCCCAAAGCCCCAGGAGAAGGCCCAGACCCCAAAGCTGGGCCTGGCACAAATTTGTATGGTCCTTGATGTCTTCTGTCAGAAGCAATGGGCCAAGGCTGGGCTCTGGAAGGGTCCCTGCCCAAGCTTCCAGCCCCAAGTCTTTACCTAACCTTATTATAGAAGGGAAAGGCAAATCCCCCCTTCAGAAAAAGCCTACCTCCGTGCTGTGCCTCTGTCCTCACTGGCACTGGATGCCATCCATCTCGTTAACTCTCTTTAAGGCATCATTTCCCCTCCAAGCTGCTGGCCTCAAGCCCCGAGCAGAGTCTCAGTCGGGGGCCATGGGGAGAAAAAGGCTGCTTGAAGTAATCCAGCATCCCCCCCAGAGCCCCAGTGAATGGCCTGGCTGATGCTTGGTTGGGGGGGGGGGCTTGCTTCCAAAGGCTCCAGAGCAGCCGCTGACCAAACAAGATGGCCCCCCCTACAACCTTCATTAAGGCTGCACTGGGGGGGCCCGGTAATCCCATCAATAGAGACAGCCAAGCTGGTCCGCCCAGCTCCTGGGGCCCAGCGGGAAGAGCCGGCCAGTGAAGGCAAACGCACTGAATTGAACAGCTTCTTCTGGGGAAGTGAGGCCAAGGCATGGGGGGAGGACCAGGCTGTGGCTTTAGAGCTGGTCCTCGAGCCCAGCCCCTGAGCTTGAGAGAGGATACTGGGTGAGGTTTGGATAGAGAGGCTCAGTTACTTGTCCAGACTGCACAGACAGGGTCATGGAACCACACACCTGAAGCTTTCAGGGCCTGAGAGGTCAGCAGGTCCCAGGCCCCCATTTTGTAGAGGAGGTGAAGGTCCGGCCCCTCATGGATCAGAAGAAAGGTTTTGACTTTTCCCAAGGTCCCACAGGTTTTAAGTGGCAAGGCCTGAATCTGAACCCAGGGCCCTTGATTCTAATTCCCATCCACTTTCCACCAAGTCATAGGATACAGAGTATCAGAACCAGATGGACCTTGGAGGCCATCGGGATTAATCTCTCCCTTTTAAGGATGAGGAAAACTAAGACTTCTCCAAAGTCACCCAGGTAGTGAATAGCACGGCCAATACCTGAATCCCACCCTCTACCTAGGCTCTTGGTCTACCTGCAAACAGGTCACATGAGATCAGAGAACCCCACAGCCAGTGAGGACCCAGGAGGAGGTTACCACCAAAGGACCTGAACGCAAACCTAGCCATGCCACTCCTTAGCTGGGTGATCCAGAGCAAACCTCTCCTTCTCTGGGTCTCAGTGCCCTCCTCTTTCAATAAAGAGCTTCCGAAGTCTGGCATTAGGGTGGTCCACTGAGCCTTTGTGAATGGGACTCCTTCGAGCAGCTGCCTCCAGACTTACAAAGTACTAACCCCGTGAGCATCCCATAAAGTAGGTAGCAAAGTATCCTTATCTCCATTTCACAGATGGGGAAACTGAGGTCCAACACTTAAAAATCAGAGTTTAGAATTAAAGGGGTAGAATGATGCAATGGACCCGAGTTCAAATTCGGTCTCAGACAGTTAACACTTGCCAGCTGTGTGACCTTGGATAAGTCCCTTAACCCCAATTTCGATAAAATGAGGGGATTAGACTGGACCACAGGTTTGTCATGGACTCCTTTGGCAGTTTGGAGGAACCTACCTCCCCCTTTTCAGAATCAGATTTTTAAATCACAAAATGAAATCCATAGAATAGCAGGAAACTAAGCCTACCAAAATGCCACCAGCAAAATGCAGTTGTCCCTTCCATATCACAGGAGTTGAGGGTGTGGGGACCCCCACAATATGGAAAATCTGCAGGAAAGTTTTTGTTCCCCCCTTCTCTCCAGAGAAGAAGTCTGAATTTTTCCTTTTCTTTTATGGGGTGCTGGGATTGATATCCTACAATACCATATATGTGTGTATGTATGTACATATTTATAAATATTATGCATTTCTGAGTTTCTAAACTTTTCCTGTGTTATCTGCTGGCCTCATGTGTCATCTGTGGCTTCCACAGAACTCCCCCCAAACTTCCTATTTAATTTCTTATGCCAACCCATGATATAGTAAAACCACGATGGGGAAAGGTGTTACTGTTCTTTCCCGGACCCCAGGTGAAGGAGTCTCTGAGGTCCCGTCTGATCTTGGTCTGGTCTCTCTCTGCCAAACTGCCCTGCCTCACAAAGTCATGAACTCTAAGCTGCCTTCTGAGTCTAAGGATCTGTCCTAAGACCCTCTGAGGGTGGGGGGAGGGAGGGACAAGCAAGATCAGTCATTCAGGGATCCAGGCAATCCTCCTGTTTTCCACCGGATCTCAGGAGTGGGTCTCAAAGCCTGAGGATCAGGAAGAAACCGACTGGTCAAACATGAACTGCCTGTGCATCAGGTGGGAGAGAAGAGATAAAAAGCTATGTAGGGGATAATATTAAGAAACAAGCTTGGCAATAGGAACGTAAGCAGCTCCATGGGCAGACAAATATGACTGTCCTTGGCCCTGCCTGGGGGAAAAGGACATGGGAGCTGGCCCTGCTTCTTTCTTGGTAAAAACACGTGGGGCTTGGTCTTCACCAAGACCCATTTCACAGAAGAAAAAACTGAGGTCCAGAGGAGGAAAAGTGCTTGGGTAATAATAATAACATTAGCAAGTCTTCCTATAGCACTTTAAGGTTTGGAAAGCCCCCATGTACATTATTGTACTTGACACTCACGACAATAGGCAGCTAGGTGGCGCCATAGTGCACGGAGCACCAATCCTCAAGTCAGGAAGGCTCATCTTCCTGAGTTCAAATCTGGCCTCAGAAACTTACTAACTGTGTGACCCTGGGTAAGTCACTTCACCCTGTCTGCCTCAGTTTCTTCATCTGTAAAATGAACTGGAAAAGGAAACAGCAAACCACTCCAGTGTCTTTGTCAAGAAAATCCCAAATGAGGTCATGAGGAGTAGGACACAATTAATTGACTAAACAAAACTCACAACAACCCTGGGTAGTAGGTGTACTCTATAGCTGTATAGATATATCTCTATCTATAAAGATAATACAGATTATCTCCACTTACAGAGGAGTAAAATGAAGATGGTAGTGGTTAGGTGACTTGCCCAGGGTCACATGGCTAGTAAGTATATGCTGTCAGGTTCCGAACCCAGGTCTTTCTGACTTCTTTCTCCATTATGCTGCCTAACTGTCCAGAAGCTAGAGACTAGGGCCAACAGACCTGGATTCTAATCCTGCTTTGGGCTCTTAGTATATGTGTGATCTTATGGCAGTCACTTCATGGGACTATGTATCTTCCTGTAAAATGAAGATGTTGGTCTAGGTGGTCTCTGAGGTCCACTGCAATCAATCAATAAACAATTATTAAACACCTACTGTGTTCCCGACACTATGTGAGATGCTAGGGAGCCAGTCTATAGGTCCCTGATGAGGAGACTACACAGTGGACAAGGGGCTGTGGCTGGTTCTAGGCCCTGAGGTGGGAGCCAGTCCAGGGGGAACTCTGGTGAAGGTACTAGGTTGGCCTGAGGCCCTGGCCTGGCCACCAGGAACCCTCCCAGTGCACCCAACCACCGAGGGAAGCCGAGTTCTCTGTCCCACCATCCCCCATGGGGAACCAAGGAGAGATGAGAACACATTGGGGCTCTAACTGCTGAAATGAAGACTGAGGGAGTGGGTCAGTCACCAAGCATTTCTTAACCATTTCCTATGTGCGGGCACCGTGGTAAGCACCAATCACACAGAGACAAAGCCCCCAAAGTCTCTGATCTCAGGGAGCTTCTGTTCTACTAAGGGAGAGAACATGTATGCAAGTATATAGGATGTGTGGGGGTTATGAGGAGGTGATAGCAGTCAGGAGGACCAGGAAATGGGAAGAATTCAGGAATGGAATCAAAGGATTTCCTGAGTGCTTACTTAAGTACCGGGGAGACTGCTTGCAGACGGCGGAGACCTCCCACCCTCATTTTACAGAGGAGGAAACTGAGGCAGGGAGAGGAAGAAGCTTGCTCAAGGTCATACAGTTAGTCAGTAGCAGATTTGGATTCCAACCTGGGTCCTCAGACAGTCTGGTTACTGTGAGTTCATTGCCATCTCCCAAATGTGCTTGTGCATCACTCACTGGGACAGAATGTGAGAGGGTGGGAAAGCCAGAAGTGGGATGGGGGCCCAGCTCTAAGCCCAGACAGAGGGGCTCACTTGTACCAGTGCCTGTGTTCATGGATTGAGGGCAGGACAATGAGCCAGAGTTTCCATTCTCCCCCCCCTCCACTCCCCATTGGGCTACACTTCACCCCCTCCACTCAACAGATCACCACACAGACTCCAGGGACTCCCAGCCAGGGAGGAGCTGAGTTTCTTCCAGAGGCTACCTCACAGGCTATCCCACCAGACTGCCAAGGGCCCCAACGAGAACAGAGCAAGAAGTCCAGTCTCTGAAAACATCAGAGCCAGGAGGGACCTTGGAGCGTGGCACAGAACATCAGGACTGGGACAGACCTAACCCAGAACAGACAACATCAGAGCTGGGACCCAAGATAGACACCAACTAAACCAATGCCCTCATTTCATTGATGTGGAAACTGAGGCTGAAATGGAAAATGCCTTTTCCAAAGTCAAACCAGAGACCCAATGAATCATAAAATGGCAGATTATTGAGTTCAACCCCCTGAGTTTATAGAGAAGGAAACCAAGTCCCAAAGAAGGGAAGCTACGGCTTCTGACTCCAAGTCTGTGAAATCTAGAGACCAAAATAAGTCTCCCGCCCTCATGACCATGTCTCCTAAAAGCAGACTATCTGAGCTGGACAACACGTGATCCTCAAGCCAAACCCTTTCTTTTCCAAGGGAAGGAAGGTATGGTCCAGAAAAAGAAAGTAACAAGCTAGGGATCACAATGTGGAGTAGGCAGCTCCACAAACCCCTCCCCCCCAAAGCAGCAGGGATCACTCAGCTAGCTGTCCAAGCCCGGAGATGCAGGGGAGGGCTTTCACCTGCAACACTCCCCCCCCCCCCCCACCACACACACCTGGTAAGCCAACCAGGGGAGACAGAGCTGAGTGGGGCTCAAATCCAGAGGGATGATGACCCACTCCCAATCATGCCCGGACTTCAGATGCCCTGACACAAATGATTTCTTGGGCATCAAACCACAGCACACACCAGGTCTCTTAATTTTCTCCATTTCCTCATTTCTACATGAACATGAATCTATTTGATTCGCATATAAGGCCTACAAGGGAAGTCAGGTGGGTTTCATAGCTACCACTTGATGGATGGGTAAACTGAGACTTGCCTAGAAGCACCAAGCTTTTTACGAGCAGAGGTGAAACCCTCCAATTTACAGTGATGCACCAATCATTTTATCAGAGAAAATGGAATTGGAAGGGACTCGGCCACCATGAAGTAGTACCAGAACCCAGGTGCTGTGCTCATAGATGAATCAAATAAAATTATGTATTAAGTGCCTACTGTGGGTGAGGAATGAGGGATACAGAGATGAAATGAAAACAGTCCCTGCCCTCAAGGAACTTTTGATCATTTAGGAAGGTGATGCATACAACCTCGGTGGGGGAATCTTTCATTTTCGTCTGTGTTCCCCCATTGTCCAGGACAGCACTTTGCACACAGTAGGTGATGATGGATGGATGGGTGGATGGATGGATGGATGGGTGGATGGATAGATGGATGGATGGGTGGGTGGGTGGGTGGGTGGATGGACAGACGGACAGATGGATGGATGGACAGATGGATCCCAGCACCCTCGGCAATAAGGCCTCTCTCAGAGCTTCTGGGCCTCCTTTATCTGCTCACCAGTCCCTAACAAGCACAGGAATCCAACAAGAAGCCTAATTTCTCAGAAAATATTCCCTAAAAGATCAAAATACTGTGGCTTCTTTGGGACTCGAAGGAGAGAAAAGGAAGTTGGGGCAAGGTATGTCAGCAGTGTGAAAGAAGTAGGGGGTGGGGAGAGAGGAAAGCAGGAAGAAAGGGAGAAGATGAAAAACAAAAGTCATCTCATTTGGGTTTGTTTTGGAAGCCGAGCCCATAGGCAGAGGACAATCTCTGGGCTGGAGCCCATGGGACAAAGCTACAAGGAGTGAACGACCAGTTCTGCCTCAGGCTAAGGAGAGGGGTCATTCTCTGCTCTCCAGGAGAGAAAAATGTTGCCTTTCCCCCTTCAGAACCAAGAACCAGAGCCCTTTTTTAAAGAAGCTATTTTAAGACAGATTTTCCCACCCCCCAAAAATATTTTGCAATAACAGTAAAGCAGAGAGCAAAGTAAAAATAAAGTATCTGATGCACTTAGCAGATATTTTGGGGACAATAATGCATCACAGATGTGCACATCAAACCATGCACACATACAGGGCTGCGGGCACGCGTGCGCATGAACACACGCACACTCACACACGTGCGCACACATGCACACTCACACAGATACACACGCACGCACGCTCGTGCACGCTCGAAGGGTTTCACATTCCTGGCTCTCTCCAGACGCTTCACTGCCTGGCCAGCTACACACCCACCAAGGGCCAGTAATTGCTTCTTCCTGACTTAGCCTCACATCAGCCTCTGAGGATGGAGGACAGATTTCAGCACCTCTCTCCAGAATGATAACAGGACAAATTGGCCCAGGCGGATCCTTTCACAGGTGGTGAAGGCTTCAAAGATTAGGAAGCCGAAAGCTTGTCTGGTTCGGGGTGCCTGCCCCTCCCGGCTCCTGCAGCCTAGTCAGGGACCCAGGGGCTAGAAAGGGCTTCCTGGTGGGCTAGGGGAGGCGTGACCAGGGGTCGGAGCAGCTCTGCCCTCCAGAAAGTCACTCTTCCCCTCTCCCAGTCTCAGTTTTCTTTTGTGTCAAATGAGAGGAGTGGATGTAATCTCTGAGGGGCCTCCCAGCTCTTACATTGTGCATTCTAGATACTAGGGGTGTCTCCCATCCCTGACCTTCCCTGTTCTCTGTTCTAAGGGCTTTCCTAGTTCTGACCTTCATACCTACACACAACTGAGTCTGCTTCCAAGGAGACCACTTAAAGCCTGGAACCATTTCATGGAAGAATTCTCTCTGTTTCTGGGACTTTAGAATCAGCCCTGCCCCTTCTATGATGGGGAACAGGGATCTCTCATAGACAAAGAGCCCCAAACAGGCCAAGACTTCTCACTGGGAAACCTCCCACCCCCCACAACCACGTGGCCCCCAAGCCAGAAAAAAGGTAGAGAGCTAACTGTGTGGAATAGAATCCAAATGTCCATCCCAGGGCCAGAGGACTCCTAGCTGAGCAGGTCCTTGGAGACCATGATATCCATCACCTTATAAATAAGCTGAGGCCCAGAGAGGGAAAGAAACTTTTCTAGGGTCACACAGCTCTTGAGCAACAGAACTGACTGGATGAACCCACATCCTCTGACTCTCAAGCCATTTTCACAATGTTGAAAACAACCATCAGGGCCAAGGATGCCTGGAGGAAACAGAACTAAGTGAACCTGGAGAAGGCAAAATATTTTCCACCTAAGAAGCATGCCAGAGCCAAAGACAGCCCAGCATCGGCCTGAGGTGACCCACCTCTGCTGGCCTGACATGGCCCTCGCCACAGGCTCCAGCTAGGGGGGCAGTCGGTCATGCAGGACAAAGTCGCCTTTCATTTGGCCGAGCAAATTAATCTGTCCTTTTCGCTTCCCCAGGGAAAACACTGCATTTTTCTCTGGGATAACAAAAGCCTGAGTTCCCCCAGGAGGGATCACTTTCCTCCCCTGTTTCCCTGGTTAAAAGCTTGTAACCTCCCTGCCAGGGCCCAGCCCTTCTGGCAGATCAGGGCCTTGCCCCAGATTCAGCAGATTTTCTGTGTTATCATTACCAGGCCAGACTGCACTGAGGTGCAGAGGCCCTGCTCACCCTAGGAGGGCCCTATTATGCCCTCTGCCCAGCTCTGCAGGGGCTGCTCCCAGGGCAAAGGTGGGGTTGAAGGGCTCCCTTCCCCAGCCAATTGACCTCTGCCCACTGGAGAAACAAGGAGGTAGAGAAAGGAATGAGACATTGCCCACTTAGGGCTATGGGGACTTTAAATGGGCCTCTCAGGACATGCTGTGCTGCTGGCCTCACCTTCCCTTTGTTGGGTTCACAAATCAAAAGTGGGTTCCTGAGCTCACACATTTTTTCCACTCTTCTCTCAGAATCATTAACCCAGAAATGCTGGTTGCTATCTCCTTCGCCTTTAGCCACCATGGACAACTCGGGGCACCAAACCATTGGATAAGAGCAACCTACAGACAACTAATGTGCCCTGGGGCTCTGGAGCCCCATCCTGTACCCCCAGCCTCAACCTGGGTTTCCATGCCCAAGCAGCCTCTGCTACTGAACTGCGCAGCTCCTAGGATTTATGCACTCAAACCTGCACTCCTGGCTCCCTCCTTCTTAGGGCTCAAAATGAACATTCTCCCAGGCAAGCAAAGCCAGAAGCCAGTTATGCTCTCCCCTGCCCTGAGATGCTGAAACCCCATGAGAATCTGTCCTGTGTATGCAGGGGGCCCAAGAACAACCGTGCCAGCTTCTGTCCCCCTCCAAAGTCACTCCTATCATGTCCTCAGCTGCCCCTGAGGCTGACCAGGCTCTCCAGCTCCTGGACAGCTGGCTGCCGTGTCCTCTCCTAGAGGGGAGGGCACTTGAGTGCCCAGCTCAGCTCGTGCATGGTTAGGAGAAGGGAAAGTCAGGATCCTACCTGGGAGAAGTTGAGACCGTTGAGTGGGTGACACTGCTCTTCGACCCTCTCCACCGCTCCGGTACGCTTCTTCATGCGCTCGGCCTCCTGCGCCAGGTAGAGGTCCAGTACCGGGACGCCTCGTGAGCGCACATCCGTCTCAGTGAGTGAGTTCACCATGAGCATCACCCAGACCGGACGCTTGCGTTCCCAGTTTCCAGCAATGGCGTTGAACAGGTAGTCGGCATACAGGCCTTTGCCCCTCTGGTCTGGCGTCATCCAAGTGGGCATCATGAGTTTCACGTAGTCCAAATGGCGCTTGAGACGCCGGTAGAGCTCCCGGGGCAGCACGTCCTGGAGGTTCTCACCGTGGGGCAACAGCTGGCAGCTCGCCAGGGCCGAAATGGTGTAGGGGTCCGTGAGGTCGAGCTCAAAATAGACCCGGGCGCTGGCCTCAAAGGCTGCCTTCGAATTGTCCGGGATGAAGTCCCAGACTCGCGTGTATGGAACATGGATGGTACCAAACAGGTAAGCAGGAGGGTCCCGATGAATGGTCCAGAGAAAAGAGTTCAGGTCTCCCTGCTACCCCGGTCAGGGAAAAGAGAAGAGAGGAGACCAGACGATCAGGACAAGCAGAGCAGTCAACAAGCATTTATTAAGTGCCTTCTGTTTGCCAGACACTATATCAGGCAGCAGAGACACAATTTTAAAGGGAAAAGGCCCCTGCCCTTGAAAAATCACTCTATTAACTCAGTTGAACCCCATCACAGGGCTCTGAGGGGCACATCTTAGGATTTTCATTTTACAGGTTAAATTATACCCATTTCCTATTGCCCACTAAAGAGTACAAAGTGGTTTGATCTTCACAACATTCAATTAGTCAATTAGCATTTATTAAGTACCTACTATGTTCTATGCACAAGGTTAGCCAACAGAGATGCAAAGAAAGGAAAAACATTCCCTGCTCTTCAGGAGTACACAGTACAGGTGTTATTATGCCCATTTTATAGATGGGGAAACTGTGGTTTTGAGAGAAACAGACTTGACCCATGGCTAAAGCCCAGGCAGGTGGCTCATGAGAGGAAGGCACAGATGCTCCCTGTGAGAGCAGGCAGGTCTGGAGCTTTGGTCTCTCTGGTCTTACTAGCAAACTTGGGCAAGTCCCTTCAAAATGTGTGAAATGAGAGCATGGCACTAGATGGTCTCTAAGAAGAAGATATCCAGTCCATAAGAAGGGGGCTGAGATAGCTTCCAAATGAGGCCCCTGCTTATTGAGGCTCAATTTATGGGCTGGGAAGAAAGAAGGGGGGAGGTGGCTGATGATCTCAGGTAAAGATTAGACCAGACACCAGGGAGGAGTCTTCTAACTCTGAGGCTCTGAGATTCTCATGGGGGCTTCTAGGAAGATCAGCAGCTGCTGGGGGACATGAAAATGCTGAGCATGTGAAAATTAACGAACCCACAAGCACTGATATAGCACCTACTGCGTGTCAAGCATTGTGCTAGGTACTGAGGACCCAGAAATGAAAACAAACCATTTCCTACCCTCAAGCAGCTGCCATTCTAACATGCTGCTGATAGCCAACTATCAGCATAAATAAGACTAATACCAGGGTGGCTAAGTGGCACAATGAATAGAGTACCAGCCCTGGAGTCAGGAGGACCTGAGTTCAAATTCGGCCTCAGACACTTAATGCAAAAACTACCTGTGTGACCTTAGGCAAGTCACTTAACCCAAAATTGCCCTCCAAAAAGGCAAAAAAAAAAAAAGAATAATATTCAGGCTATGTCTGCGATACTTTCAAGTTTATGACATACTTTCTCCAAAACTAGCTATCAAAGTAAGGGATGTAAGAATCATTATCTCCATTTGATAGATGAGGAAACTAAGAAATGACTTTTACAGTTTATATTTTCCCCATGCCCCCCCCCCAAAAAAAAAAAGATTTCTCTTGTTCCCAAGATCCCAGTCAATTTCCATTATAAACTACCTGGACCTCAGTTCCCTTCTCTGAAAAATAGGTGTAGGTCTCTGACTTCCCTTCTAACTCTAATCCTATGATCTCTGCTTTCTTTTTCTGGATCCCACCTCTCTCAGGGTCCTTCCAGGGCTGGTGTGGGTGGGGAGAGAAAAGAGAATGCATTTTTTTCTAGGTTTGGGGTTTACAGGTTTGTTTGTTTGTTTGTTTTTCATGGAAGGAGCAGAGAGATTCATTGGCCATGGTTCCTAGGTTTGCTACCAGCACCATACAGACCTAGAGCAAGCCCTTTCTCCTGTGGAGCCTTCACCCACCTATAGACGTCCTCCCCCTCCCAAGTCCTTCCCTCCCCCATAAGGTTTCTCCAAGTTCTAAAATCCTGTGATTCTAGTGAAAGGGAGGGAGGGAAGGCTGAGTGATCTGTCTTGTAATCTTGGATCCATGGGTCTTCATGGGGGGTTGGTAAGGGGTGGAGACAACAATAATTCCATTTTCAGGGTACTCTGTTTACAAAGAACCTTGCATACATATCAGCTATCTCATCTGATCCCCAGAACAGCCTTGTGAGTTGGACAGGGATAATTATGCCCATTTTACAGCTGAGGAAACTGAGGCTCAGAAAATTCTGGTCACACAGAGGTAGCTGGCACCCAGATTTGGTGTTCTTTTCACTCTCCTAGACTAGAATGCTCTCCGGACCTTTTTGGAGGCCCCTCCCTGACTCAGGGTCATATATTAGAGCTGGAAGGAACCTTAGGTACCTTCTAATCTAGCCCCATCTTACAGAGTAAGATTAAATGATTTGCTCAGGGTCATATAGCTAATAAATCTCTGAGGCAAGATTCCAACCCAGATCTTCTTGACTCCAGGTCCCATGTGCTTTTCACTAAGCCCTTCAAAGAGTCATTTGAAAAACCCAAGACTGGGTCTGGCCCAGGGCAATACCCCAGAGAGCTGGAAGGGACCTCATAATGCTTCCAGTAGGAATCACTGCCCTAAACTACTTTAGCCCCATTCCTCAGCTCTGGGGCTCTTCCCTTTGGAAATCTCTTTTCCCCACCCCATTCCCACTTTAGAAGACTGATGGAAGGAGTGAGTGTCCATCCCTCCCCTAGCTGAAGAAAAGGGCAGGAGCCAGGGCCAGGGCCAGGAAAGGAAGCTAGGTGGATGAGGGGAGGGGGAAAGAAAGAAAAGTTTGCCTCTGGTTGGCACAGAAGGGAAATGACTGGGAGAGTGGAGAGGAGATGGATGGAAAGGAGAGAGGGTCAGAGTTCTGTCCTAAGGGAAATTTGGAGGAAGGAAGAATGGAGAGGGGAAAGCCACCCCCACACACACACACACACACAACACACAAGTCCTTATGGAAAGGAAACCTAGAGTTTAGGAATGGGGGCAATAGAGAAGGGAAAGGGTACTAGGATAGAGGGGAGACAGGCCCAGGTCGGAAAAGGTCTAGGCTGCAAAAGGAATGAGAGAAGCTGTATGGATAGGATTGGAGAAAGGGGGTCAGTCCAGAAATCAGGCTGAGGAGGAAAGTGAACCTTCACAGTTCCAGGCCCCACAGAGCCAGGCTGGGGTAGGTTTTAGGGTGGGATTTGTGTTTCACTCGGGAAGGGAAGTTGAGAG
Source organism: Gymnobelideus leadbeateri (assembly GCA_011680675.1). NCBI lineage: Eukaryota > Metazoa > Chordata > Mammalia > Diprotodontia > Petauridae > Gymnobelideus > Gymnobelideus leadbeateri. The sequence continues at coordinate 201,132 of WOXC01012171.1, read as the reverse complement.
TGGAAGGGGGACTGGAGGAAGGGGAGCCACCCTGTGTTAGTGCTAGCCCAGGATAAGAGAAAACTTGGGATGGGGTCAGAGAGATTGGAGGGCGGGAGGAAGAGGAGGCAGCCCTGTGCTGTTGGCCCAGTCTACGAACGGCGTTGGGGGAATCAGAGGCACCGGGGCTGGAGGAAAGGGAGACATCTCTGTGCTGCTGGCCCAGGCTATGAGAAAGTTGGGAGGACATTGAAAGGGGTGGGGGGAATGCCCCCAACCGGCCCTCACTCAAACTGTCCAGCCTACAGAAGTACAAATGGGGGCCAGGGCTGGGGTGGGAAGAAGAGGAAGGGACCCCGCTGGCCCGGCGGCTGCGAGGGCAGGGAGCCTCACCGATCCAGGCGGCCGGCACTGTCCTCCGGCGTCCAGCGGCTCCCCGGCCCCGGAGCAGGCTCCGCGCAGCAGCAGCATCAGGGCTAAGGCGAGCGCCAGCCCCAGTCCAAGTCCCGCCAGGCTCTCGGGCATCGTGTCGCTCTCGTCCCCTTATCGGTCAGTCTGTCTGGGAAAGGGCCGGAGCGCACGGGGCAGGGCGCGGAGAGAGGACACGAAGTCTGGGCACAGAGCGGACGCGGAGCGAGGGCACTGAGTGGGAGCAGAGAGAGGCAGGGCGCCCCTCTCGGAATCCAGCCCAGCCCGGAGCCCCGCTGCCGGCCCAGGGATGCTCCGGGCTCGGGGAGGGGCTCCTGGGTCCCTGCCCCTCCGTCCCTCAGCCCAGCCGGCCCCGGGTTCAGTGTTCCCTGCCCGCCCGCCTGCCTGCCTCACTCCTTTGGGGCGAGTTTGCGGGCTAGGGGCCGGGCGGGCTGGCGGGCGGCGCGGAACAAGTGCGGGGCGGGGCGGCCGGGGGCTGGGGGCGGGGGCGCCGGGGTCCCGGCCGAGCGGCCGTCAGTCCGCCCCCCGGGGCCGGGCCGCCCGGACGCCCCCTTCCCAACTTCAGGGGCCCGGCCGCTCCGCCATGCTGCTGCCGCTCGCCGGGGCCGGCGCCGGGGCTGCGGGCGGGCTCCGAGGCTCCCGAGGCTCAGTTCGCTGGGGCAGGCGGGCGGACAGACAACCCGGGCGGATCGAGGTTGGGCTGGGCAGGGCTGGGTCGGGCCGGCCCGGGTCTGGCTAAGTTGGGCAGGGGCGGCCCTGGGGCTGCTGGGCTTGGGCTGGAGCTGGGGGGCCGCGGGCCGGGCTGGGCTGGGCCGGGCAGGGCTGGGCTGGGCCGGGCCAGGGGCAGCAGCGCGCTCCGCTCCGCGCACAGGCTCGGCTAGGCGGGGACTGAGAGGCATGTCAGCGTGTCAGACACACACACACTCACACACACTCACACACGCGCGCGCGCGCCCAGGGAGGCAGAACTCCCAGCCGCTTTCCAAACTTCCCATCCCCTCCTCCCTCCTTCCCTCCCCGCCTCCCGCTCCTTGTCCCGGGCCTCCCCCCAGGCGCGCCCAGCCGGACGCTAGAGGGCGCGCCGGCCGCGGTCACTGTGGGGCCAGAGCGCTCTTGGCCCTAAGCCCGCGCGGGCCGAGGGCTCCCCGGGAAAGAAGGAGGCTCCCTAGACTCTAGACTGGGTCTGCTCTGCATCCCCCAGCTCGTGGGGCCCAGAATCCCACGAGATACTGAAGAAGGCACTGGACAACCACCACTTTTTTAGCTCCGAGGACGCTTAGAGATCAGCTGGCCTATCACACCTCCCTGAAAGGGAAACTGAGGCGGGGAGAGAGACAAGGGACATGCCTCCACGTTGGTGAAACGTCCCGGACCGGATTCCAGCACTCAGTATCGCGGCTGGGAAAGGCCTCAGAACACAGAATTTTGGAACTGAGGTTCTCTGGCCACAGCAGCCCACTTCCCTTCCAGAGCCTTTGCACAGGCTGTCCCCACCTCCCAGTCCGTCTGGTCCCTTCCCCTCTAGAATGCCGCTCCTCCGGGCCTCAGCCTCCTAGAATCCCAAATGCTCGACTTACATAGGCTCTAGCCTGATTCGCGTTATTTGCGTCCTTCTTCCCCTTGTCAATGTAACTTTGTATCGTTTGTAATTCGGTTATTTTGTATCTACCTCGTATCTATTTTGCTTTTATCTTGTTCCTCTTTCCCCAAAGGATGTAACATCTTCTGCTGGAGAAATTAATTCCTTTTTTGTCTTTGTACTACCAGTGTCTGCCACTGCCTGGCACTACCTGGAACATAATAGGTGCTTAATAAATGCTGGTGAAATTATTGGAAGCGTGAGCACTATCCTAGGAACACAGAACAGCACCACCCCCCCCATTTAGATCCCCTCTCTACCCTTCCTAGAACCGCAGCTTGGTCCTCAGGCTGCTGACTGATCTATTCCTCCCAGGATTCTCTCATCAGGCGCTGGGATTTCTATCAATCACTAGCCCCCATTCAGTATGCTTCCCCCAAGATCAATTAACCAGCTGACATCAATTAGCTTTTAAAGAGGGATATTTTCTGAAAAGGTAGACCAGGGACTAAAATGCAAAAATGCCCCCCTCCCCTAGACAAGGGACTCATTCTCCTTTCAGAAGGTTTAAGCTCTAGTTTAAAGAGCATATTACAAAGCATCCTCCCAACCTTGAGAGACATTCTCTCTCCTGCCCAAGGGGAAATCTGGGTTCAAACTTGAACTGCACAAAAGTGCTTAAGGTATGCATTTAGGGACCACTAGGGTAACCTTGTAACTGTTGACCCTAGAGGCCCTTTTCTCCTGTCAAGGAGACTCCCATCAAGTTAACTTCAGAGCAAAGACATTGGTGATGGGTCGTCAATCCCTTGCTCAGGCTGGCAAGCTCCCTTCAGAATGCAGTGTCTCAGGTGATGCTGGACAGAGTCAAGAGTCAACAAGCATTTATTAAGCACCTACTATGTGTGGGCATGATGCTAATGGTTGGGAAGGTGAAACAGTCCTTGCTGTCATGGAGCTCTCAGTATAATAGGAAAATAACATGAAAACAACTATGTACAGACAAAATATGTTGTTGATCAGTCTATCTGACTCTGAGATCCCATTTGGGGTTTTCTAGGCAATGATGCTGGAATGGTTGTGCAGACAAGGAAACAGAGTCAAAAAGGGGTAAGTGACATGCCCAGGGTCACATAGCCAGTAAATATATGAGACTGGATTTGAACTCAGATCTTCCTGAATCCAGGTCTGGCACTCTACTGTATTACCTAGCTGCCCACAAACAAGATAAAGATAGGATAAGTTGGAGAAATTCTGGTGACTGTATTAACTCCTCACTTGACCTTCTGTTGTGACGCTCAAGGACATGCAAATCAGAAAGAAGATGAAAACCATAGTAAAAAATGATGAAAACTGAGTTATGAGGACCAAAATATATAAACAAATAAAACATCTTTATTTTCAGGAAAGAACTCTGTGTGTGTGTGTGTGTGTGTGTGTGTGTGTGTGTGTGTGTGTGTGTGTAATCCTTTCTGCTTCCTTCTTCCTTCTGCAAAGGAGCAGAGTTGAATCGTTCCCAGACCACACCTATGTCCTCTCTGGGATGTGGTTTTGGGATATAATCTTCTTTCTGGCCCTCTCTTCCCTATACCTTTTTCTCTTTGGGGCTTTAATCCCTCTTCCAATAATTAACTGATTTTAACTTTGAGGCAATATAATAATGGTTCTTACTTCCACATAGTTCCCTTTCTGTGTTGTTTTGTGGAGTTTATATCCAAGGAAGAGTTATTGGTGACATTGTTATAGTTCAGAGCCCCCAGTTAGGAAAAATCTGTATATCCTTGGTTGGAGAAAGGTCCTTCACTGTTCTAATTTAAATTTTATGTATTCTCAGTCAAGAACTAATTTTATCTAGTCATTTTTTCTTGCCATGGACTAAGTATGTAATATGGGCCTTCATTACCAGGCCTGGCTTCATTATATATGAAGCGAAAGCAGGACACAGGAAAAACTTAGGTAAAGGAAGAGAGAAGAGTAGATATTAACACCTGTTACTGGACCTCCATGGGAAGGAAAAGTTTAGGGAAAAGTAGAGCTTTTAGAATGCTCAGTCCTTGAAGAGATGATAACTGGTAGCTGCAGTCTCAGTTCTTTGTTCCAAGACACCCATAGAGACACAGCAGCCCACTTTGATCTCTCCCTCCTTTGTCACAGTTCAGGGCTCTTTTGTCCCTCTTTCTCTCTCTCCCTTTATCTGCTGCTCCTGTGTTTTCATTTCTCTCCAGCCCAGCTCAGATCATTAAAGTCCTATGTGGAACTGGGGACACCATCTCCCCTACAGCTCCTGTGCCCCCTACCTCTTCCTCTAAACCTGTTCTCTTGCAGACTATGTGCATTTTTTCCAAAACTCCTGGATATGACTCAATTTCCACTTTTGTCTCAAAGACTATAATTGTGTAAATCACAAATTGTCTCTTAGAACTATAATTCCCAGAATACCAGTCAGCTTTCCAATCCCCATTACATGTATAGGAATCTTTTGGTTAATATGTATTCTAGTAATCTGATTTTATGTACTCAAAGTCCTCTTCTGATACCTTGTATGGTAAAGAGCTAGCACTCACTTTTCAAAGCCTGGACCAAAAGAGTACCATTTCTCACAGGTCCTTCCAAGCTAAAAGGGTGTCTAGGTCATCAGGTCAGTGATGGACAGTGAGTTGTAGCTGTCAATTCAACTCTGCACTGTACCCTACTCTCAAATCCCTTGCCCATTTGTCCCATCTCCACTCACAACCAGGCAAACCTTGACCCTGGTTAGCTCCCATTATCTGCTGTCTTCTCTCCTTATTCACAATCTGCCGACTGGAGTTGGAAGAAAACACATGACCAAGTTGTCTGGATCCACTATAAATTATGTTATTTAACATCAACGGGATCGTCAGTGCTTCAAAGTAAAGATTTTACTCTTCTGAATATAGCTCATTTCCCCAGAAATGTTGCTGTGGAGACTGGGTTGACTAAGGGGAGGGGAGGGGACCAAAGGTGCCTGTTGTGCTAGCACCCAGGCATTACCAAGCATTCCCAGGTTTTCAGGAATTCTTGCCATCACCAAGATAGAAGAGGAAGAGGCCTGTGAACTTTGATGGTCCTTCCTTCTTCTCCAGTCACTCCAATAGGGAACAGGGAGACTGGGAAGCTTCTGTAGCAGAAAGCACAGGACTCAAGTGGAACCAAAACCACACATCATAAAGGAACATTCATGAAGGTGAGAAGAGATAGGATCAGATGAACCATAGCAGACTGTAAAGGAGACACAGCCAAGAATCAGCAGCTAAAAGTGATTGGTGAAATGCCTGAAGTCCAGTCCAAAGTCTCTCATCTTTCCTTGAAGTCACACTCTAAAAGTTCCCTCGACCTGTCCAACCACTTTGAATTTTGTTTCTTCTTTAACTGTTGGAAAGAGTTGTTTTATGGGGGTGGGCTGAAAAACTAGTTGCAATTGGAAGCTTAGTCTTTTAAATGCTTATTTGCATTTCTATGTTATTTGAAACTACTATTAGAGAATACCACCATCTACCATGATTTGAATCCAAATCAAGAAGTATGTGGTTTGAGACTAAGAGAAAGAAGTTATCTCCAAAGGGAAAGATTTTCCCCCAACTTAGTCTGAAATTGGAACACTCTGATTAAAGAGAGAATTTCAGTGATTTTAGTAATATCTGACTCTATTCCTTCCCCAAGATACTTTTGAACCTGGAGAAACTTAACAAAGAAACAAGCCAGTAGCAGTGAGACATGAGAGCTGGTATATTTATGCACACATCACAACTCATTGCTCCCAATAAGCTACACTGATTAGATTCTCTATCATACCCCATATAGGACATTTCAAATTTTCTTTTCTCCTCAACCGTCTCCCATCTCCCCTTCCCAACATGCTCAGCTGAGAACCTCACTTTACATTTTAAAAACTGACTCTTCTCACTGTGTATTCTTCCCTTTTCTATACATCAGACATCCTTGGTATCCTTGCCCACTCTCTCTTCCTTTACACTAAGGCAAATCCCTCAATGTGTGCCCTTGAAATCATCCTTTCCCATCTCTTCTAGTAGGTCACCACCTGTCCCCAATCTTTACCCTATCATTTCAGCTTACTTTCTTTCCCTGTCTACAGCCTCTTTCCCTGCTGCCTCTGTACATACCCAAATCTTTCTTAAACCTTCTCCAAACCGTACTATCCTCTTAAGTTATTATCCCATTTTCTCATCCCTTTTACAATCAAACTCTTAGGGAAAAGAAGTCATCTATGCTAGGTGCCCCCACTAGGTCTCCTCTCACTAATTCTTCAACTCTTTGCAACCCTGGCTTCTGATGTCATTCCTCACCCTAAACCACTGTCCCCAAAGCTACAAATACTCGATTTTCCACATGTGATGGTTGTTTTTCTGGCTTCTCACTTCTGCAGACCTCTCTGCAGCATGTGACACTGTTGATCAACTCCATCCAGATATTTTCTCCTGGTTTGAGGGGTGTCTCACTGTCTTATTTCTTTGCTCACTGCTTCTCAGTAATCTTTGCCCATGCACTGTGGCTTTCCTGGGCCCCCTTAGTTTATATGTCTCCTCTCCTTTGAGGATCTCACAAGTGTCCATGAGTTTAAAGGTCATCTCTGTGCCTATGATTCCCAGATCAATTTATCCGGCCCCAGTGTCTCTCCTGGCTACAATCCCACAACATTTCAATCTACTTCAAACTCACCATGTGACACTTTTCTTCTGAATTTATCGCTTCCCTCCCTCAAGCCTGCTCCTCTTCTAAGCTTCCCTTTTCTGTCAAGGAGCCTGCCATCCTCCAAACAATCCAGGTTCAAGACTTTGGCATTATCTTTTGCTTCTCATTCCCTGTAGTGACCAGTTTTCTAATCTCTTCACTTTGTTGCCATAATATCTCTCTCACTTGAGCCCTTCTCTCCACTCACACTCAACCACAACCCTAGTGCAGACCCTTCTGGCCTAAACTACTGCTACAGTAGCTTCCTGACTGGTCTTCCTGCCTCGTCTGTCCCTCGAACTCCATTCTCTACATAGCTGCTCAAGGGATTTTCCTATTCTGAAGTACTGATCATTTCAATCCCCTAATTAGATATAGTCTAGGGTTTTCTTATTGCTCCTAAGATAACTAATAATAATAAATTCTTGGTTTGTATTTTAAGCCTTTTATAAATTGTTCCCAGTTCACCTTTCCAGCCTTGTTATACATTATTCCCATTCCCAAACTCTATTGTCCGGCCATACTCGGTGTTTCCTTACACATAATGCTCTGTGCCTTTGCGTGGTCAGGCTGACATGCCCAGAATACACTCTCCCCTCACTTCTCCTGTTAGAAAGTCTTCAACTTAATTCAAGTACCTCCTTCTACATGGCCTTGTATTTGCTTTATATTTAACAGGATGTGTTGTGTGTGACTCAAAGAGAGGGGAGAATAGATGCATCTCTGGCATCTCCTTCCTCCACCCTTCTCTGCAGCAGACTTTGGTTCTTGGCAGGAGGAGAGGCAGGAAGTTGGGGCCAGAGGCTGGTCAACACTCTGATCCCTTCAGAGAGAAGGGGAACCGGGTTAGAATGGGCTCTATCTGCTCCTTTAAATGTGCTTAGTCCAGGGGACGCAATTTTTAGGTTCTAGTTAAACTCCAATAGCTATTTCTAAAGGGGGGCAAAAGAGGGCCTCAGGCTTTCTATCTGAGCCTTGACTTCCTTCCCAACCAATGCCAGATCCACAAAGAACACACATAGAGCAAATAGCAAAGAAACTATTAGCCTAAGTTGATAGCAAAACAGAAATCAGAGAAAGTAGACATCTGAGAATATATACCAGACAATACAGAGAGAAGGGGCTCTTCTATTGGAAACAAAAGAGCTCAGTTCAATCAGGAGAGTCTCAGCTGTCACTCAAAGGGGAAATTCCCAAAGTTTCTAGTGTAGTAAGCTGAGAGGATGATAGGGGCTGCCAAAGTGCCCTCATCTCCCTTCAGCAGCCTACAGAGAGGAAAGCATCCCACACACCTCGTGATGCTGGAAGCTAGAAGAACTCCAAGAGGCCAAAGGGAGCAGATTTCTCTTCTTTTTCTCCCCAGCTCTGACCTGCCCCGTACACAGTCTGGGGCATTGGACTTCACAGATGAGAAGAAAGTCCCATAGTAGTAAGCTCTGGGGCTTGAGTTACATGTGTATATATACTCAGCATATACACATGGAGCAGCCCTTTAGGCTGCCCCTCACAACTTGCACTCCAGTATTGGATAGCTACCCCAAGTTCAAGGTCTTCTGCAACTCTGCACTCCTACAATTACAGTTCAAGGGCACTCATCAATATGTTTATTTTTCCATATAAATGAGCTCAATGCAAAGGCATTTCCTGGAGCAACCTAGTAGGAACAGAAGCAAGACAATATTTCCCCATAAACCTCAGCACGCTTTCCCAAAAATATATACTGTATCAGTGGGAAGCGTAGACACCCATTGAGCTCACAAATAGAGGCACACACATAGTGAACACTTGTAACCAAGGAAACTTACAGCATCCCACTGACAACCCCAGTGCCTATATCTGCTCGTGACATCCTCCCACTGCATCTCATGGGGGTGAAGTGAGTCAAGTAGCTCTGCTGGATTTCTTGGCCCTACTCCTGGTGGGGTACATGTGATCTCCACTGTCTCCAGTTTGGGGCTCAGCTCAAAGCTCAGCCTACCTTCCTGCTTTACACTTTCAGAAAAAGACAGAATCCAAACTCCAGGAAAGCCAGAGGCTGCACATGACTGTTTTCTCTTCTCTTCCCCAGTATACACAGTATCCCAGCCCTAGGTCCCAGGCTCTGGACTCTTTTCTTCTCAGTGACTCATCTGGACTGAGAAACTAACTCTATTTTGCTGGTTCTGCTACAAAATGCCATTGCTTGGCAGGGCAGGAGAGAGCCCCCCTCCTCCCCCACTACTTTCTAAGAATTATAAAGAAAAGAGTGAGAAGTGAAAGCAACAGCTGGATCCTCAGATGGTTCTCTTCTGCTTTCTCCAGGGTAGATTCCTTTGTTTTTACACTCTCAGTTTCTCCCATTTTGCCCACGTAAATGAGTGGGCAGAGAAAAGATACAAGCTGATCCACACCCAGAGGCAAGTCCCTTGCCTTTTCACTCAGCCAAGGGGAATGTAGGGTATTCAGGACTAGCACCTGAGCCCTTCCCGGGGCTGCTCATGCTCCCCTTTGGTGTCTAAGTATCTCTCAGTTCTCACCTGGAGCTCCAACTAGCTGTAGCATGCACAAAGTCCACATCCAGGTAAAACTACATCAGCAGATGGGCTAAACCAGGCTGAGGGCAACCCACAGGCCTCAGACCCTTTGGTGAGTTAGGGGGTGACTACCCCAAGCATGTGAAGACTCCCCCAGATGCAATGGGCAGATCAGAATGTTCTCTTCCCATGGCCATTAAAGTGACTAAAGTAGTTCTGTGGAGCTCTGAGGGCTTGGTCAAATAAAGAGGATGCCAAGGTTGTCTACTGCATCCTGGGCCGTCCCAGTCATCCTGACTTTTGTCCTGCTACTGGACTTGGATGACTCTGGAAGAGAGAGAGTGAGACTGACAACTTTGCCCAGCTCTGTCTCATTGAAATTCAATTCATGAACAAGTCAAGATACTATCACCCTGTGATATCACTGGCCCTCTTCAAAAATGAAGGATGAAAAAGAACCACTCAGCCAAGCGTCTCAGATGGAAATGGACCCCTCCAAGTATTAGATTTGTATTTCATTTCATCAGCCCACTGAGACACTTCACTGGCTCCTGATTGGTTCCTACCCTTCCCCCAGTACACTTGTATGTGCGCATGATGTTTCTCAGATAGAATGCAGGAAGGCAGAGCCCATTCAGTTTTTGCCTTCAGATCCCCAGCATCCTGCACTGTGCCTAGAACAGAGTAGCCTTCCTTAACCCTTCTTAATCTCAGTACTGTCCCTCTGTTAATTATCTCCCATTAACCCCAGGTGTAACTTTGTTGGAATGTTTTCTCCCCCATTTGATGGTGAGCTCCTTGAGGTCAGGGACTGACTTGAGGCTCTTTTTGTATCCCCAGTACTTAGCACAGTGCTCAGTACATAGTAGATGCCTAATAAATGTTTATTGAGTTGAAGTTACTTGCTCAAGCTCACACAGAGAGTGTCAGAGATGTTTCAAAGTCCAAATCCCCAGCCTCAATTGGTGTTCTCTCCTTCACACCATGCTGCCTTTCAAACATCATCACTTAAAAGGAGCCCTCGTGTTCTGTCCCCTCGGTTTTCCCTTCTAAGCTCACTATCCCTAGTTCCTTCAATCCAGGTTAGTTTCCAGGACTTTGACCATCACGGCAGAAGTGGGGCTATGATCACACTGATCGGAGGAGAAATCACAATGATGAAACCAGTATTTGAAGGACTAAAAGTTGATTGTAATTCTTTTCTTCAGTGTATAAACCCTTTAAAAATGTTATGTGTTTCATGAAGGGTGCATCCTCCATTTGAAGGACAACCTTCATCCAGGCCAATATAGGAATAAGACTATTCTACATTGGGTGTGGGCTGCACAGGGGATGGAGGAGGGCTTGGACTCTCCCACATACCAGTCTCCAGATACTGAGATGGACTTTTTGACAGAATCTCAATCCTCTAAACACTGAGCAATCTATCAAGCAATCAATGAGCATTTTTAAATGCCTCTTAAGTACCAGACACTGAGCTAAATGTTGGGGATGGAAATAGAAACAAAAAGAAAGAATCTTTGCCCTCAAGGCAAGGCTTACGGTCTAACAGAATCACATAAAAGGGAGCTGAAGAGTACCTGGTGTCAAAGTCTAGGAGGTCAGAAGGAGAGCCAGGAGGGGAATGAAGGTTGACTGCACTGGGTCCCTCCAGTGCTTAACAAATATTTGTTGACTGGCTGAATGACCTCATCCCTAGGGCCACCTCCTCCACCCACCGTAGGTGTCAATATCAGGCCAAGAGACCACTCATTCTGGGATTCTCATCCATGGTCTCCTAGAACTCTTCCACAGGGACTAAACTTAATGTAGAGGAGCCCTACCCTCTCAGGGGCCTCTCACTAGTTCAGGGGGGCCAGGAACTTGTGGTGTTCATTGATGGTCTCTCTCTGTCCTCATGCCCAGCCCACTCCCTTGTCCAGTCACAAGTGAAGATAGCAACTCTTCACATTCAGTGCTCATGACCACCCTGTGAGAAAGCTAGGGAAATGATTTTTATGCTCAATTTCCAACAGAGGAGACTGAGCCCCCAAAATATCAAACTTGGGGTCACACAATAAATAAGCATGACATTATAGTGAGAAACAGAGTTGTTCAGAAGAAAGAATGCAGAGCTGGATGTCAGGTAACCTAGTTTAGGGACTAGGCTGGGACTTCTCTGAGTCTCAGTTATTTTACCTGGAAAACATGGATATAGCCATGTCTGCCTTGTCTCTGACAGGAAGGGGTTGTGAGACAGCAGAAATGGAAGGGTTTTGCAGAGGATATGTGGGGACCTAACATAGAAAGTGTCAAAGGTGAGACTCCCACCTGATTCTTCTGATGGTCTGCTGAGGATCCCCTCCATTCCACCAGGGCCCTCTACCTCATCCCCTACCTTTCACCCTCCCCCAATAATAGAAGCAACCTCCCCATATACCTGGGGGAGGCTCCTCCTTCCCCAGTACTATACCCCCCTCCTCACTAAGGCCCTGAGAGTCAGCCACTGGATGGTTTATGTTCATATGCCCTTTTCACCAGCTAATTTTATTGCCAGAAACTGAACAGCTACACCTCCCAGGGAAGGCCCCAGGAGTCATGGGGCGAGGGCTGGTACCCAGATTCCAGACTCTGCTTTCATCCCCCTCCCTCCCCGGGTCCAGTCCCCCTTAGCTTTTGTTCCATTTTAATTAAATTGTTTCTGGGGAATTCCACAAGCTGTAACAGCAAGGCCCACACCAGGGTGTATGGAGCATAAGAAAAAGCAGCTGAGTCTGACTCCTTGGGAGATGCCCTCCTGGTGCCTGTAACAGGATCAGCCCCAGCTGGAAACAGGGCACTCAAGCCCTTTGCCCCCCTGGGATGCTGCTGCAGAACAAGGGTGTTTGTTTTCACCAGAGGGCCTGCCCCCAAGGCCTACAATGAAGCATCAGTTTGGTCTCATCCAGGCCTGACTTTAGGCCTCCAACCTCCACCCACCTTCCAGGAAAGCACCCTCTCCCCTGGCACCAGATGCTGCCCAATGGGGAATTTCTAGGCTGAGACCAGGAGGAAAACACTCCAAGAAACCTCAGAAGCATGGTTACCTAGGAGTGCTTGGCCAGAGAAGTGTAGAGCCAGAGGAAAGGACCCCAGAAATAGGGGACTTTGAGGGCTGTTCTCTCCTATCTACTCTTGGCTTTGGTGAAGTCACTTGACTTTTCTGAGGCTCAATTTTCTCATTTATAAAATGGGGCAATTGGAATAAGTGATTTTTAAAGTCTGTCCCAGCTCTGCCATTCTCTATTCTAAGGTCCTTCTCAACTCTGGCAATATCTTTTCTAAGTTCTAAGGCCCTTCCCAGACAAGGATGTGCTGGTAAATGTTTAACAACCAACTGTATAATCCATTTTTTTTAAGCAATTGGGGTTAAGTAACTTGTTCAAGGTTACACAGCTAGTCATTATTTATGCGTGGGTGCTCATTTTCTGAGGCCAGATCTGATCTCCAGTGCTCTTACTCACTACACCACCTAGCCGCCCCTTTAGGGCAATTGGGGTTAAGTAACTTGCCCAAGGTTACATGGCTAGGTTTTTGTTTGTGTGGATTAAGTGTCGGAGGCCGGCTCCGAACTCAGGTCCTTCTGACTCCAGGGCCAGTGCTCTATTCACTGCGCCACCTAGCTGCCCCCTGTATAATCCACTTTTAACATTAATAGGCATTATTAACATTTTCTCCACCAATCTTTTAAGTCTAGACAATCAGCAAAACAATATATCAAGATCTGTACTGTGCACATTTCTGGGGTCTAAATGGTCATTCTGAAAATCTAACAATCATCTCTCCTGGAACTGGTATGAGCTGGCCCCAGTACATCTTTGCCCAACTCTGAAATTCTACATTCTATGAATAAATGAATGAATGCAAACGCATTTATTAAGTGCTTTTTATATAGCAAGCACAGTGCCAAGGTCCCTCCCAGCTCTGACTTTCCACATTCTAATTAGTGCATGTCCAACTATCCTAGCCAGTGGCAGCCATACTTTCTTTTCCTCTCTGTGCATCTTTAGCTGCCTGGCCTCCAGATTGTGCCTTCTGTACTCCACTGTCCACCTCCCCACTTCCTTCCCTCTAACTCTTCAGTTATAGAGCCAGAATCAAATAAATCTATTGCTACTGAAGAAGGCATGCCCATTGGCTCCCCAATGGCTCCCACTCACCATCTCTGTGATTCCCCAGATCAAAGCACCACTCTCTGGTCATGGGTCCCCTTTATATGTTGAATATAAGCTTCTTGAGGGCAAGTGCCATGTAGATTCCCAACACTTAGCATAGTACCAGGGACACAGTATGGATTTAATGCTCATTCATTCATTCTTTCATTCATTCATTCCTAAGGTCCCTCCCAGCTCTAAAATCAGAAGGTGGCCCCACATGCCCAGTGGATTGGAAGAGGAGAAACAAGAGTCAGGAAGACCAGGTAGGAGGCTGTTACAATTCAATTCAGTTCCATTCTGTTAGTGTTTCTGAAGTGCTTAAACAATAGTCCTGATAAGAAGTGACGGGAGTTGAGAGGAGGGCTATGACAGTGAGAGCAGAGATGGGGCTAAGGATGGACATAGCAGAAGTATTTGGAGCTCAGATTGCCATGAGACATTAAATAAAATTGACAAGATCGTGAACAGGACTAGGTGCTAAGACACCACCAACTACATGCCCAAATTATTCTCCATCAAATTGTAGTGGGCTAGCATTTAAGAATAACCCTTAAATCCTTTAAAGGAGCTGCAGTTTCATCAATATTGTTATTGTTGAATTGTTTCAGTCATGTTTGACTTTTTGGGATTTTCTTGGCAAAGATCCTGGAGTGGTTTGCCATTTCCTACTCCAGCTCATTTTATAGATGAGAAAACTGAGGCAAACAGAGTTAAGAGACTTGCCCAGGGTCACACAGTTGGTCAGTGTCTGGGGGAAGATTTTTTTAATGAGCAATTGGGGTTAAGTTGCTCGAGGTTACACAGCTAGCTATTTATGTGTGGGTGTTAAGTAACTGAGGCTGGAACCGATCCCGGGTCCTCCCGACTCTGGGGGAGCACTCTTAACTCACTGCAACACCTAGCCACCCCTCTGGGGGAAGATTTGAATTTAAAAAGATGAGTCTTCCTAATTCCAGTTTGGCACTCTATCCATCATGCCACCTAACTTCCCAGTTTTATTGATAAGTCTTATCAAATGAGAAAATATTTGTAAATCTCTTAGCACAGTTCTTGACACATAGTAGGCACTTAATAAGTAACAAGTAGGCACTTGTTCCCTCTCTTTGCCCCTCATTATGACTATGGTTGTTCCCCTAACAGTGAAGGTCACACTTCACCCACACCTCATCCAGTATGATCCTTCTTCCATGATTTCCCATTGAGGGTCCACTGAGGATCTGTTCTCCTTCTTTTTGGTCTTTTCTTCATTCTGAGGACACCAATGGAACCCTTGGACTCTCTATCTGTTATTGCTTAAAGCTTCCCCTGACCTGACTGGCTCATCCCCTTTCCTGGTTATATGATTTCCTTAATGATATGCCTCATGCTAATGGAAACTCATAAGACCAGTTAGTCAGGTGAATAGTAAGATTATTTATAGAAAGTTTTAAGATTTGTAATGTGCTTTAGATATGTTATTTCATTTGGTCTTCACAGTAGTCCTATGAGGTAAGTGCTATTGTTTTCCATTTTACAGACGAAGAAACTGAGGCAAACAGGTTAAGGGACATGCCCAGGGTCACATAGCTATTAGTGTCTGAAACAGGATTGAAACACAAGTCTTTTGGAAACCTATTCCATCTAATGTGCTAGAAAGCTGCTGTTCTTGCTAAATAAACAAGCACCTATTAAGGGTCTACTACGTACTAGGCACTACGATTTTTTTTTAAAAAGCAAAAACACAGTCCCAGACCTCACAGTCTAATGAGGGAGATGGCATGCAAATAATTATACATGAACAAGCTATAGGCAGAGTAGATGAGAGGCATGGGGAGGGGAGGGAAGGACCTGAAAAGGCCTCCTGCTGAAGGTAGGATTTAAGCTGAGTCTGGAAGGAAGCTGGGGAATATAGGAGCTACAAGAGAGGAGGAAGAGCATCCCAAGAGAGCAAAAGCTTGGGATTGGGAGATGAAGCTTTGAGCAGCAATTTGGCCACTGGCTGGTTCTTAGAATGGGTAAAAGGAGGGATGCTTCAGGAGGCTGGAAAGGAAGCAAGGAGTCAGATTTGGAATGGCTTCAAATGCCAGAAAGGAGATTTTGTGTTTGAGCTTGGAGGTAACGGGGAGTCACCAGAATTTACTGTGTAGGGCATGACATGGCCCAGAGGTGGTGTGAGCTTCAGGAAGGAGGATCACATCTATAGTTGAATGAAGGCTATCTGGGCATGTGGAGAGACTTTAGGCAGGTTAACAGGTCAAAAGCAAGTGTGAGGGGATGAGAGCCTGAACCAGGGGAGTAGCTATGTGAGCAGAGAAGAGACTTCTCAGAGAGATGAGGTCAAAAGGGCAAATTTTGAGAATGAATTGAATATATGGGATGAGTGCCAGTGAGGAATTGAGGATTACATGAAGGTTGTAAGCCATGATGGGCTTATGAGGATGGTGGTGACCTTGAAATTAGTAGGAAAGATTGGAAGAGGAAAGTGTTGAGGAGGAAGATGATTGGATATAATGAATTTGAGATGGCTATAGAATGTCTAATTCTTGATGTCCAAAAGGCAGTTGATGATATAGGACTGCCACTCAGGAGAAAGATGAGGGCTGGATATATGTATGTGTATGTATGTGTACATATGTATGTATATGTACACACATATATCTGAGAATTATCAGCAAAGGCAAAGCAAAGTAAGGCAAGATGCATTTATTAAGTATTTACTGTGTACTTATACTTAATTACATTTTCCTAAGTGCTGAAAATACAAATACGAGCAAAAAAAGAAATAGTCCCTGCCTTCAAGGAGTATACATTTTATTGGAAGATGATAAAACACAAAAAGGAGCTGACAAGGGAAGGAGAGTATCAGAGGAAGGTAACAGAATAGTGTCAAAGTCCAGAATGTCAAAAGCAGAGCAAGAAGGGAAATGAAGTTTGGCTGACCAGGGGCCCCTCTCCAAATTGAAGATCCCAGAAGGAATTCACCAATGGGAAAAGAGGGCTGACATGGAGGAGGGATGTTCTATGGTGAGGAAGCCTCGGGTGCTGAAGGAAGTTCTAGCATGAAATTGTAGCTGAGGCATGGTGAGAAAGTCCAGAAACTCAGAAGAAGAGCCAGAAGGAGTGTAGAGATGATAACTTAAGCCACGGGAAATGATGAGATCACCAAGTGAGATAATAAAGAGGAAGGAAAAAAAAAGGAACCAGGACAGAGCCTTTGAGAAACACCCATGGTTAGTGAGCATGACCTGGAGGAAGACCCAGGAGGAAAACCAAGAGACAGCAGTGGCAAGAAAATGAAGAAAGAAAAGAATATCAACATGCCCAATCCTACAGGGTGCAATGTCCAGAAGGGTGAGGAATGAAAAAATACTGTTTGATCCAGTGTCTAAGAAATCATTGGTAACTTTGGAGAGAGTGATTTCAGTAGAATGATGAGATCAAAGGCTAGATGACAAAGGGAATAAAATCTAGTGAGAGAAGAAGTGGAGATACCAATTGTAGATGACTTTCTGGATGCATTTAGTTGATAAAAGAAAGAAAGATATAGGATGACAGCTATCAGGAATGGCTGGTTCAAGTGAGAATTTTTTAAGGATGAGGAAGACATGGATGTGCTTGTAGGGAACAGAAAAGCAGCCAGTAGACGGAAAGTGATCGAAGATTAATGAGAGAGAGAAGAGGGAAATAGAAGAAAGATTCCTTGGGGACATTGAGGTCTTCCAGATGCTCCTGTTTGTACAGGACATTGTGTTGATAGCATCATGCCCTGGAACACCCAGAGCTTCCCAAATAGCATCCATAACCCCTCAAAAGAGTTAAACCTCACAATCTTTCCAGGAAAAGTCAAATGGATGAAAAATGACTGGTCTCCAAATTGCAGGATGCAGCGGTTATGACAGACAGAACTGGTTTGTCAGCGTCTGTCTTGGATAAGACACTGTAGTCTAGAATTGAATAGAAAGAGTAGATGGTGTTCCCAGTGCACTTAGAAAATTGTGCAATGATTATAAAGATGCCAAGCCTCTCCCTGAAGTAAGTACCCATCTTTAAACAGCATTATTTGTCTGCTGATGTTATATGACTTTGAGTCAGAGGATGCCACCATCTCCAAAGAATCCAAGGTGGAATACAGGATGGGCATGAGTAGGATGGAACATCTTTTACCAATAAATCAATGAACAAATACATATAAGATACTTTCTATGTGCCGGGCACTGTCCTAGGTGCTGGGGATAAGAAGATAAAAATGAAACCATCTATGCCCTCAAGGAATTAGCAGTCTAATGGAGAGACAACTTGTATCTATGTAAGAATATATAAAAGTAAAGAGAGGCACTAGAAACTGGGAGGATAAGGAAGGCCTTAGAGGAGGCCTTTGGAGATGGTGCCTGAGCTTTGTCTTCATGAAAGGAAGTTAGAAAAGGACTTCTGAGTCACATGAGCAACAAGATGATAGACTAGACATTTTCTCCCATTCTCACAATCTCTCAAACCTCTTCAAAACAGAACTTAGGAAGCAAAGATAAAGCAGCTTTCTCTGTCTCCAAGGTCCAGGACAGCCAGAATCCAAGAGAAAGTAAGAGGAAAATTCCCTAAGCCCATGAACTGATGCTCAATGATCACTCCATACTATCAGCAAAGAGCCACACAAAGAGGTCCCAAAGAGACCCAAGGATACAACCCAGGCTAACATCAAAACCCACCTCTGAATCCCAATCCTCCCTCCCTCTTTCCAGTGTTGTAGAGACCCTGGCTCCAGGATTTAGAACAGTGCTTTGGCCAAACCATCCAGCTTGGCCACAGCCGTTCAGGAGCAAAAGCCTGCTGGGAGCTGTAACTCAGAAGTACTGGAGCTGAGGAAAAGCAGGTTCTGAACTGCCAGTGCCAGGTCAGGGGGCCAAGGAACAGAGGGAGTAGAACAGGTCGCTAGGACAGGACAGGACAGGACACACGCACGTGGGGAGCTATGCTGGATTCCACAAAGCCTGAGGGAAGAGCACAGCACGCAGCTGGGGTCAGTTCTGAGCATCCAAAAATCACTTGTGGCACAGACTTAGGCTGACAAACCATGACATGCCCATTGTGGGAAGAGGCTGAGACACTTTGAGACCCAGTCCCCTGTGAAACCACAACCAGTGAGAAGAGAGTTGGGAAGTGAATGATAAGGAAAATAGGTGAAGGGGAGGACACTGAATTTGCCAAAGATTTCAGGAAGAAGAAAATTCAAAAACCTTGGACATAAATAAATAAATAAATCACTAGGGAAAACATTAATAGCAGAAGAAAATATGGCCTTCAGATCTAGTAAATGAGTTTAGTCATATGTGAACAAATACTGCAAAATGAAGGAAAATGATTCAGCACTTGAGAAAGAGTGGAATTTAAGGAGAACATGGAACCAAGACACACTTTCCTGAGTGGCTCAAAAGAGAAATGAGATTTATGAGAATATAACTGATGTCCTAGACATCCGAAATAATGACAATAGAAAAGCTTGAATCTATCAAAATGGCAAGCCTTACCAAAGAAACAAGATTGGGAATTCAAATAAACAGAACCGAAGGACAAAGCCAACCTAGAATAAGAGAGGCAGAAAACAGTAACAGCGAAAGCAATATACTTATTATGCAAGCAAAATATACTGAATTCAAAGATAGGAGGCATAAAGACAACATAAGGATCATAGGTCTCCCAGAAGTACATGACAGGAAAAAAAAATAACCTTAACACCATCATCAAGGAAATAATAAAGGAAGGCTGCCCAGAACTTTTGAACATAGAGAACAAAACCCAATTGAAAGAACTCACAGATCATCTCCAGAACAAACTCAAGGCTACAAACTCTAAGGCACATAAATCTAACAGTCCAACTCAGAAACAACAAAGTCTGTAAGTCATCAGAAGGAAGATCTTCAAATACAAAGGAAAGGACATTCAAATAACACAAGACTATTCCTCACCCACTAGAAAAAGGAGGAGGGAATGGAATGTTTTCTGAAGGGTGATGAAACTCAGGATGCAACCCAGGGTGACCTATCCTGCAAGTCTGAGCTTAGCCATACAGGACAAAAGATAGACTTTCAATTATAAAGAAAAGTTTGAAAGAGTTTTAGAAAGAAAATCAGAAGTGAAGAGATTATTTGCTTCTCAAACACCCCAAACAACAGAAATGTGGGAGGAATGAATAAAGGCAGCAGGCAAGGACAGCAACAGTAACAGAACCACAACAGAGAGAGCCTTAAGATACTTCTTTGTAAATGTACACAAAGAGACAAGGATAAACGGGGAAATCTGGTAGAGGTAACCATGAAGAGGCAGACAGAGGGAATCATAGACAGAACTTGGTGACACCTGCCTATGGGCAAATCAATGCTTTTTTTGTGGGACAACATTACAGCATAGAAGGGTACATGAAAGGGGGAAGGGGAGCAGGGACATAGAGAAGAGTGAGTGATGCACAGAGGTCAAATCAAGGACTTGTAATGAGGGTAAGGTGATCTCTGTGGTCTCAGCTAATAGAGGAGTAAATGAGGAGGAGGAAAAGAAAAGGGAGCAAGAAAGGAAGGAGGCCTTACTTTGGTGGTGAGAGGGGGTTCTATTGATGAATGTTCTTATAAGTGAGAAGAGATAACCAGGGGAGGGAGGGATGAGGGCCTTACACTGGGCTGAGGCTTGGTACATTTGAAAAGTATACTTGTCCTGAGAGGAAGGGGGAGATGGAGTCTTTGGGGGAACTGGCACCTGGAGGAGTGAGAAAGCATGGACACAGAGAAGAGATTTCTAGGCAAATGGAGGAAGAGAAAGGAAAAGGTCAATGAGAAAGTGTATAGAACAGTGGGGGGGGGGGAGGGGCCCTGCCATGGAGCAGTGTCCTCTCTGACATCTTCAGTAACTGGAACTGTTCTGGAAGTGAGGCCTAATGGAAAAGGGAGTAGGTGGGGCAAGCCCACAAGGCAGTGGCAGAAAGAGCCTGGAGGGGAGACCTCAGAGTGGATACTCTGGAAGCTTTGATAACATGAGGAATACAGAGAAAAGAGAGAGACCAGATAATTCTAGAAGTAATGAATCAGAGAATCATGGTAAACAGAAAAAGAAGATAGATAATGGAGAAAGTGAGAGAAATCCTTTTGGAAAGATGTGCGAAAAATGTTCATTAAGGAACAGGACTAGCTGAAGGGGAGAAGAGGAAGGGGAACACTGAATGAGAAGAGATGATTGAGGTTGAGGGGAAGGGAGCCAATGGGAACAGGCCATCTTAAAAAACAACATTAAAGAAAAGTGACCAAAGGAAGACAATACTGTTTACAGTAGAAGAAGGAATTTAAAACCGAAAAGTTTCTACACAGACAAAATTAATGAACCTAGGATGAGAAGAGGTCAAATGGGGGGAAAAAATCTTTGTATAAAATTTCCCTGATAAGGGCTTAGGCATCCAAGATATAAAAAATAATTAATGAATATATATAAAACTAATAGCCATTCCCCAATAGATATATGGTCAAAAGACATGAATAAACAGTTTTTGGGGCTGCAAAGTATTCACAACCACATGAAAAAAATGCACCAAATCACTAATAATTAAAAAATGCAAATTAAAACAACCCTGAGGCTTTACCTCATGCCTTCAAATTGGCAAAGATGACAAAAAATGGCAATACTCAATGTTGAAGGGGTTGTGGAATGATAGGCACACTAATACATTATTGGTGGAGCTATAAAACAGTACAACCATTTTGGAAAGTAATTTGGAGTTATTTGACATAGTAAGTTTTTTTTTTTTTTTTTTTAAGCAATTGGGGTTAAGTAACTTGCTCAAGGTTACACGGCTAGTCATTATTTATGTGTGGGTGCTCATTTTCTGAGGCCGGATCTGATCTCGGGTCATCCCAACTCCGAGGCCGGCGCTCTTACTCACTGCGCCACCTAGCCGCCCCTTTAGGGCAATTGGGGTTAAGTAACTTGCCCAAGGTTACACGGCTAGGTTTTTGTTTGTGTGGATTAAGTGTCGGAGGCCGGCTCCGAACTCAGGTCCTTCTGATTCCAGGGCCGGCGCTCTATTCACTGCGCCACCTAGCCGCCCCGACATAGTAAGTTTTTACTATACTATTATTTCTTTCATTTATTTATAGAATATATACAAAATGAATACGAATTTTGAGGAAGGAAGGCACTAACAGCTGGAAGTGACAGCAAAGGCTTTGTGCAGATGCTCTCTCTTAAGCCGAGTCTTGAAAGAAGCCAGGGATGTCAGGAAGTAGAGGCAAAGAAGGAGAACGTTAATTTCATGGGGGGACACCAACCAGTGCCAAAGTATGGAATCAGAACATGGAATTGGGGCTCAAGGAGTAGGAAGAATGTCAGTGTTGTTGGATAATAGAATAACTGGTGGGATGCAAGGTAAAAGAAGACTGGAAAGATGGGAAGAGGCCAGGTTGTAAAGGGCTTTGACTGCCAAACAGAGGAATGTTTATTTGATCCTTGATGTAATCACGAGCCATTGGGGTTTAGTATGTGTGGGTGTAACATGATTAGACCTGCGTTGTTGGAAAATCACTTTGGTTGCTATATGGAGGAGAGGTTGGCCTGGGAAGAGATCTGAGGCCAGGAGATCAATCCAAAAGTTATTATAATCATCCAAGTGAGAGTGATAAAGGTCTGTACCAAGACAAAGGCTGTGTGAGTAGAGGGAAAGGGCCATTTGTGGGAGGAATTGTAGAGAGAGAAAAGGCAGGTTTGAGTCACTGATTGAGTATATGGAGTAAGCACAAATGAGAAAATGGAGAATGGTCCCAAGGTTGGGTAGTTGAGAGGATGGCAATGCCATTGACAGAATAGGGAGGTTCTGATGGGGGAAGGGCAATTGTGGACATTTTGAGTAGAAGATGTCTATAGGACGTACAGCGCTAAGACAAACAGTTCAACGGGCAGTTGGTGGTGTAGGGATTGGTCCTCAGACGAAAGACTAGAATTGGCTGTAAAAATTTTGGATTTATCTTCCTAGAGACCATTGATTTAGAAGGGAGCTGAGAGACCACCTGATCCACCCCCTTCAGCAACTCTTCTTATCCTTGAGGAGAAAATACAAATGCTTTACCTGGCATTTAGGACCATAAAAACCTATCTCCCACCTACTTTGCTGGCTTATTTCATGGTACTCCCATTCAGTCTTTATATTCCAGCCAAACTGGAATACTGGGTGTTCTCAGGCCTTGGGACTCCATCTCCCACCTTCATGCTTGTGCTCAGGCTATGCCTCATGCCTGAAATAATGATTCTCTCTTGGCAAAGTGCTGAGAAGGGTTGGGGGTGATTGGAAGGAGGGGGAGGACATTTCTAACTTTGGAGATCTGATTCTCAACTATCAGGCCTTTGACAACCACATTCAACTTCCATTGGCTCACAGAGATCTTGCAATCTTGCTGGACCCACTTTGACTTAATTACTTGCTCTTTCTAAAGTTGGACCTTAGCTTGTGTCCTTCCCTTTCTTCTCCTTCTTAGGACGTTCTGTTGATCCTTTCCTTCCTCCATTATCTGCAATCTGTCCCCTTTATCTCTAACCATTGTCTTTTCCCAACTCAAGTCCTTCAATGACTGCCCAAGTTCCCCCCTTCCCAATTTTCCCACCCCAAATTCAATCTCTGACCTCCTTCACAAGGCTAAAATCCTCCAGGTTTCCTTCACAACCCTTCCTCTCCTCCTTTGGCTCAGATTCTTTTTGTCTTTCTCCCACATAGCTTTCTCCCATCAAAGTCACAGAATCAATATTGACATGGTTTGGTTCTTCCAATATTAGGGCATCCCATGGGTCAATGGATTAAAATCTTACATTTAGAAGGGCCTACATCTAAGTTAATGTTTACGGATGTCTAAAAGTCATGCCATTCTGAGCACCCTGTGCCCCCTTTCTAAGGGGCTATTTGGATGTTTCTTTGTGCCAAGGGTTGCCATGGCCAGAGAATTCATTCCCCAGTGACCAGTGATGAGCTGCTCTGTATTTACCCAGGCTGATCCTTGGAAAGCTAATTTCAGTCTGCTGCTGGGACTGGGCTTAGAACTTTTCCCACTTGGAAGAATCTGCCTGAGCTTGGACTCTGGCATAGTCTTGGAGAGCTCAGATTCTCCTCCATCTCCTGATGAAACAATCACTCTGTGGGGCAAGAGTACCTTCCATAGGAATAACAGATAACAGGGGCTTCTGCATTCATCACCTTGTTTGATCAGTACATCAACAATGTGGGTATGGGTATGGGGTGGGTGTTCTTAAATATGTCATTTCACAAATAAGGGAAACTGAGGACTAACATTATGACATGTCCAAGTCAGTGGAAGATCCCAGACTCTAACCCAGCTCTGCTCACTCCCAGCATTTTTTCCTCAGTGACTCTGAAGATTGAACAAATGTTATAATTGAGAGGGAACTCAGAACATGAAGCTAAGAATATTGGATCTGGAAGAAATCTTAGAACATAGACTATGGGGCTAGAACTAGAACATAGACTAGGGAAGAACCCTAGAAGTTAGAACAAAGAATGCCAGAACTGAGAGTAGCCTCAGAACATGAAATAAAGAATATGAGAGCAAGGAGGGTCCTTAGAACAGACTATCAGACTGGGAGGGATCTTGGAGTAGAGAATAGCAAATGCCAGAGTTATGAAGGACCTAACACTTTAGAACAGGGAATCCTAGACTGGGGTTTAGAAGTATCCTTAGAACAGAGAGTATAGAACGTCTAAGTTGGGAGAGAGCTTAGAACACGGAACACAGGATGTCAGAGCTTGGAGAGACATTAAAAAAATAGAATAAAGAATGCTACAGCTGAGAAAGACCTTAGAACAGAGAGTATAGAGCATCTAAGTTGGGAGTGAGCTTAGAACACGGAAAACAAGATGTCAGAGCTTGGAGAGACATTAAAAAGTAGAATAAAGAATGCTACAGCTGGGGAAGACCTTAGAATAGAGTGTATAAAACATCTAAGTGGGGAAGAGCTTAGAACATGGAACACAGAAAAGACCTTAGAACAGAGAACCCAGAATGTCAGAGCTCAGGAGGGACCTTAGAAAGCATCCTGTCTATGCTCCCTGTCTCCATTTTATTGAGGGAAAAACTGAGACCTGGGGAGGGAAAATCAAACTCTCAAAGCTAGTTATGGATTGAGTTAGACCAAAAGCCTGGACTTCTTGACTCCTCAAATAGTGTTCTTTCTACCACACCCTGAAGAATCCAAAGCCCTTTGGGATTTATCCAACAGCTGGCCAAGGCTGGGATCTTGTTCTCTCCCTTGTGAACATGTTTCCCCATTATGACCCAGCTTTTGGTCAACTTGTACTCATTCCATTTGGCCAGCATGGCCCCCACCATGGCCCCTGCCTCTGGCCCAGCCTCCCTGGGAGATCCAAGAAGTTCCATCTGCTGATTAAATAAACAAAATTCCAACATGGTTTACATGTTGTTTGGGTCAGGGTGTTTCCTAGCATCCCAATGCAGGGTGTTCATGCATTCCACTTGTCTTCGCTCATGGTGGGGACGCCCATAGACCCATATTATATACCAGGAGGTATCTCTTTGGACAGCCCTGCCAGTCATTCCTTGCTTTCACTGTTCATCTTCTCCGCCCCCAGAGTCAGTCCCACTTCTGGAGTGTATTGTTCAGTCTCTGAAAGCGATAGACTGGATAAAGGAGGTGGGGAGATTGAAAGATGGGATCTGCCACTGACTTTAAACTTGTCATCAATTTCCCCAGGCCTTAGTTTCCCTCATCTTTCTTCATCTGATGAATTCCATAAATATCTTTGCATTTAACACGCACCCCACCCCACCTTCCTACTTTCTTCTTGCTTTTGCTCTAGAGGCAGGAGAATTCTGAGTCATCTCAAAAGCCTCAGTTTTTCTTCCTTCTTGATCCAAACCCCTTTTTTCCAACATACATTTGATATTTATCAGCTTCCTCATGTGTAAGATGTGGATCATACTAGCACCCACCTCCTGGTCCTGGGGAGGCTCCAGTGAGATCACGTCCGGGGAGCACTTTGTGAACCTTAACACTCCCTGGAAGGGCTTAGCTGGCATCTAAGCTCCCGGAGAACAAGGACCGTGACTTCCTTCTCTCTGTGTCCCCTACAGTGGCAAGGATATGGGCTTTTCTTTTGGTTCTAGAACCAGCATTTCATAGATGGATGGAACTCATGGTACGGAAACTCACTCTTCTGGGAGAGGTCACAGAAGCTGCCCCAAGCACTGAGAGGTCAAGTAATTTGCCAGCATAAGGCAGAGGCCAGACATGAACCCTGTTCTTTTCTTTTCTTTTCTTTTCTTTTCTTTTCTTTTCTTTTCTTTTCTTTTCTTTTCTTTTCTTTTCTTTTCTGCTTTTTGGAGGGGGGAAGTAGGGCAATTGGGGTCAAGTGACTTGCCCAAGGTCACTCAGCTAGTTTTTTTTGTGTTAAGTGCCTGAAGCTGAATTTGAACTCAGGTCCTCCTGACTCCAGGACCAGTGCTCTATTCACTGCGCCACCTAGCTGCCCCAGAACCCTGGTATTCTTGATGCCAAGCTGGTCCTTTACCTACTTCATCCTTGTTGGTTGGCTAGAAAAATAAATGACAAGAAGGAAGGAAGGAAGGAAGGAAGGAAGGAAGGAAGGAAGGAAGGAAGGAAGGAAGGAAGGAAGGAGGGAAGGGATAGAAGGTAGGGATGAAGGGAAGGAGGGAAGGAAGGAAACAAGTGTTTAGGAATTTCCTGCTGTGTGCCAGGCACTGTGCTAAGCACATTCCAAATCCCAAGTCACTTGATCCTCACAAGAACCCTGAGAGGCAGGAGCTATTATTACCCGCATTTTACAGGGAAGGAAATGAGGCAGACAGGCTTGCCCAGGGTCACACAGCTAGTAAATATCTGAGGCCACACTGGAGCTGGAATCTTCCTGCTTCCTGGCCCAGCCCTGTGTCCACTTTGATGCCCAGCCCAGCCTGGCAGAAGGAAGCAGAGAGAATGGTGGTTATGGCCTCTAGTGAGCCACTGAGGCTGAGAGCCCAGCTGTGGGAGCTACTGGGATGAGACTGCACCCAAGGGGGAGCTTTGTGGGAGACTCTTTCACAAAGAGAGAAAGGACTTGCAGGCACTCCAGTACCCAGTCATTCATTCAGTGCCTAAGCCATCATGGTACAGACTTTGGTCCCATCCCTGCCTTGGGTGCTTTGGGCAATCCCAAATCGTTGTTTCTTGTTGGGGGGGGGGTGAGGAGAAGAATGTTTTATCCCAATTGTTTTTACTACACCATCTTAGTAAGTGCTCATTAGACTACAGGCTTAATGAGAAGAATTCGTGAACTAGAGTGGTAGGAGGAACTACTTACAGGGTTGGCAGTAGAGCCTGAGGTGCCCCCACCCAACTCTGGGAGTCTGAGTATAAGTTAGAGGATCAGCCCAAGGTGTGGATGCGGGGAGGAGAGATGTCACACAAATATTATCTCACTGTAGCCTTCAACAGTCCTGGGAAGTAGATGCAGGCATGATCCCCATTTGATTGTCCTTTGCCCTTTGTTTTTGAAGACCAGAGACATCACCATGTTGGAGTAGGGTTCAGCGGTGGCTGATCAGTCCACTATGAGTTCGGACAGCACTACTACAGATCTGGGCACAAATGGTCCGTTAGAGCGTTAAGAGTAGGAGTGGTCCCAGCTTTATACATCTCATGTTTCCTTTGGACTTCTCTGATTCTGCTTCACTTGTAGAGCTCATCCCCTTCTCTAATGAGGGCAAGCCATGCTGGGCAGTCCTGTGCCAGTGGTTCCCGTGTCTCCCAGGCAATATTAAAGTTCTTCAGAGACAGCTTGAGAGCATCTTTCTATTGTTTCTTCTGAGCATCATGTGAGTGCTTGCCCTGTGTGAATTCGATGTAGAATAGTCTTTTAGGCAAACATACATTTGGCATGTGAACAATGCAGGCACCCCACTGGAGTTGCCCGCTCTGCAGTAGAGCAGTAGAGCTTGAATGCTTGGCAGTTCAGTTCAAAAAAGGACCTCAGTGTCCAATACCTTATGATCACGAGTACCAGGTGATCTTCAGAAGCTTCCTAAGACAATTCAAATGGCAGTGATTCAGTTTCCTGGCATGGCTCTGGTAGATGGCCCAGATTTCCCAGGCATACAACAATGGGGTCAGCACCACAGTTCTGCAGCGCCTCAGTTTAGTAGGGAGTGTGATGCCTCCTCTCCCACCACTTTCCTTCAGAGCCTCCCAAGCACTGAGCTAGCTCTGGCAATGTGTGCTTCAACCTCATCATCTATGTGGACATCCCTGGAAAGTATACTGCCAGCGTCAGTGAACTATCCACAGAAATAACAATCTCTCTATTTACTGCAAGGGTCACAGGTCAACATATGACAGAGGCCAGCCTCGGGGTGGATCTTCCTGACTCCAAGGACAACCTCGTGGCCACAACTCTTTGAACCTTCTCATGATAGTCTTTTCTATCAGATGAAGAGGCAAAGGTTGAGGTCCTATGACAGCACAGGGTAGGAATGAATGAATGAATGAGTGAATAAATAAATGAGTAAAGTACATGAATGGTAAGAAAATGACCAGACGTGGCTCAGAATTTTGCAGCCACTGCCAAATCTGGGGCTTTCCCCAGACTTTGCCCCCAGAAGCCAGTTCCTTGCTTTTAGATACTCCACAGTTCAGCCAAACTAGACATCTCACTGTTCTGCAAATCTGCATCCACCTCTGTGCCTTTGTATGGGCTGTCTCAGAATCCCAGAACCCCAACACTGGAAGGAACCTCAAAGGCACCCCCACCTATACCTTTTCCCAGCATGCCTAGGAGATAATCTTGTCTTTACTAAAAGACTTTCCATGAGAGGGAGCCCCTCCTTCTCCCTCCTCCTCCAAGGCAGTCCAGCCTCCTTTGGACAACTCTCATTCTTAAGACATTTTCCCTAACATTCAGCCTAATCTGGCTCTTGGCATCTCCCCCCACCCCCATTCCTTCTAGTTTTGTCCTCTGGGAAAATGAATACCAAGTCTCATCTCTCTCTTATGGGACATTGGATGGGAATACTTGGTGACCAGGAGTTCCCAAAGCTTCCCTCCTCCATTCTGGACACTCCTTCCAGCTCCAAATCCTCCGATGGAGATAGGCACTGAACATTTTTCAAGGTTACACCCCTCTGCCCCACTTTCTTCACCCCCAAGTCTCTATGATCCCTTTGCTTGAAGACACTGCTCAAACCTCCAGATGAGAGAGAGGCAGTGCTCCTGGGCACTGCTCCTTCCTGGAGGACTTCTGCCTCCTAACTACACCTCCCTAGCTGGATCCCTTGGCAGTGAAGAGGTAGAATGGGTGCTGAATTTGGTTATAGAGTTATACAGCTCTAGAGTGCTGGCAGTGGGATGGAGAAGGGTGACAGTGACCAACCCCAAGAATTCTTCAACCTTGATTATGCCCAAGTCTGACGACAGCCACCACTAACATCCAGCATTGCCTAGAGCCTTTATCTTAATTACCCCCTGTCCAGGTCCTCACTCCTCAAGCTCAAGTTTAAGACAAAAAAAGTTTAAGGGAAAAAAACCTAACAGCTTCCTGATAATTATAGTTTATAACTGCATAGACTCTTATAGCTGGTAAGGACCTCAGAGACCACATAGGCCAACCCCATAGTATTACAGAAGAGGAAACTGAGGGTCAGAGGAGTAGAAGAAGCAAGTCTCAAGGCCAAATCTGCCATGTTCTTTTCATTATATTGTTCCATCCCCTTTGATGGACAGTGGTAGGTGGTGAGCTCTCCATGAAGTGAGGCATCCAATCAGAGGCTGGATGAGCTCTATGAGGGCTCCTTATGTGGAAATCCTTATAGGATGAGGGTTAGAAGCTTTCTGAGAGCCTTCAAGGCTGCTGTGAGATTCTAGGAGTTTATGAGTTAGTATTTCATTTCACACCCACCTGAGCTAGCAGCTCATTATAAGGAAGGGGCAGTGTCCTCTTTTCTCTCTCCATCTTCCCTCTGCAGGGCATTGCAATGCCCTAGGGGGCTGTGTAGATAGAATGCACTTAGGAAATATAACCAAACCTCCCTTAACCAGAATATAACTGGAAATAAGCTCACTTAATGGATCTCCTGCAGCAGAATACTTAAAGAAAGAGCCGTCATAAGAAACACATCGTGGAAGGGAAAGGCTGGGGTCTGAGCCCCCGGCCATGCTGCCCTATGCTCTGACCACCTAGAGCTGGAGCCTAGGCCAGTTCTGACGTAGGTGGGGTCCCTGGTGAGATCAAACCAATTCATCAATGGCACGGTGCCCTGTAGGAGCCAAGGCATCACTGCCCAGAATGGTAGGGGCGAGGAGTGGGGGTGGGAAAGGCTCCTCTGAACTCTGGGAAAAACACACAGAACAACTTCATCCCCAAAGCATTTCAGACAGACTGCAGCTGCTGCCCGGCAGGGCATTTGGCTAGCCTAGAGCTTTGGCGGGAAGGGGATGAATCTCATATAAATCATAGCTCTCCTAAGAAGGAGCTTAGCCATTCTTGGTAACACCATCAGGCAGGGCCTGGGAAGGGGAGAGTAGGCAATGGAGGGACAGGATGCTGAGCCTTTTAAGATGGTCAGGTAGATTCAGCCCCTGGAGCTCCTTGAGCAGGGAAGGGGCTTGGTCAGATCAAGGCTTCTATTCAGGAAAATCCTTTTGGGAGCTAAGTGGGAAGGAAAGGAGAGGAGGCAGGGAGATTGAGTAGAAATCAATGAGAGCTAGACGGGGCCTTAGAGGCCATAAAACCCAACCCCCTCTTTTACAGGAGAAGAAACTGAGGCACAGAGAGATGATAGGTCTAGAGCAACACAGCTAGTGAGTGTCTGAGGCAGGGGCTAAACTCAAATCTTCCTGACTCAAAGTTCGGGACTTTACCACCTGGTAAAGGGGGTAAAGGTGCGCCACCCTGCCTCGTCCAAGTGAGAGTGATGAGAAACAGTGCTTTATCTAAGCAGACAGAAGGGGATAGAAACAAGAGATATTGTAGAAATGAGAAGGCAGAATGGGAAAGTGACTCAATATGTGGGATGAGAGGGAGTGAGGTGGTGAGGACAGCCCCAGAGTTGTGAGCCTACATGACTGTAAGGAAGGTGGTGCCCTCAACAGTGATGGAGACATTCCAGTGAGGAGTGGGGGAGAGGGGTTGGACTGGATGATTTCCCAGCCCTGACCTTCTCTGTTCTGTGTTCTAAGGGCCCTCCCAGCCCTAACCTTCTCTGTTCTGTGTTCTAAGGGCCTTCTCAACTCTGACTTCTGTTCTATTTTCTAAGGATCCTCTCAGCTCTGACCTCTATTTCATGTTCTAGGGGACTACAACTGGCTTCCTGGAATAAAGTCTTCCAATTTCAGTCTCTCTTTGCAGACAGAATGAAGAGTTGTGAATAGAGTTAGGTGGGTTTCTAACCAGTTTCATATCTGGACTAAAAAGTGGTCTCTCCTTTATTTTGGTTCAGTTCAGATGCCCTGGGGCTCCTTCCTGGCCTCTGTACCATTCACCATTTTGATACTAGACTTCAGTTCAGCCATTTAAGCACCCCTCCCCCACTTCCCTCCAGATGGCAGGATCCTCAGAGGGAGGCATTGTGTTGGATGGCAGAGTTAAGATCCCAGGGAGCCAATAAAGGGAAAGTGTCGCATGTATTCAATGAATCACTTGGAAAAGTATGAGATGGAGGATGCACACCCAGAAAACAACTCACATGAAAAGGCCTGGGTTGTTTGGGTTTTTAATGGGCCTCAAATTCAAAGTAAGTCACCATTATGGAATAGCAGCAGGGCTCATTTGGTTCTGTGCACACACAAGCAATCTCCACTACAGCCAACCCAGCCTTCCTTTGGGGATTTTCAACAAGGGGGAGCTGGTACTTCTGGAGGTGGCTCATGTCACTTTAGGGTAGCTCTCCTAACATGCAGCCTAAATACTTTTGGGAATTTACCCCCCAAACCGGGCAGCTAAGTGGTGCCATAGTGCACAGAGCACTGGGCTTGGATTCAGGAAGACTCCTCTTTGTGAATTCCAATCAAGCCTCAGACATTTACTAGTTGTGTGACCTTGGGCAAGTCACTTCACCCTGTTTGCCTCAGTTTCCTCATCTGGAGGAAAGGAGAAGGAAATGGCAAACCATTTCAGTATCTTTGCCAAGAAAACCACAGATGGGGTAACAAAGAGTTGTGAAATACCAATAAATCCCCCCCCCCCATTTCTAGTTCCACCCCCAGGGTCAAAGGGAACAAGGCTCATTCTTCTCCCAGGAGAGGCCCCTACAGATCCATGAGAACAGTTCTCATGTTCCCTCTAAATCTTCTCTTATCCAAGTTAAACAGCTGAACTCCTTTAAACTGTGCTTAGAGGCTATGGACTCATGGCCCTTCCTCATCCTGGTTGCCCTCCTCTGGACACTCTCCACCTAATGAATGTCCTTATGGGGGGGGGGGAGCGGTGCAGCTAGGTGATGCAGTGGATATAGCACAGGCCCTGTAATCAGGAGGACCTGAGTTCAAATCTGACCCCAGACACTTGACACTTAACAGCTGTGTGACCCTGGACTTTACACCAATTGCTTCACAAAATAAAATTTAAATTAAATTTAAAAATAAATAAATGTCCTTCTTGGACAGAACTCAGGAGGACTCTTACCTCCCTATTCCTGAAAGCTGGATTCCTCATGCTACCCAATGGGTTTTGAGATTTTGATGAGACTGGGGGTTGTGGAAGGAAATAAGACCTCAAAGTTATCATCAGGACTTAGACAGTGGGAGAACAGGAAGGAGACTCAGGTCTGGAATTTACCAACGGAAGGCCATAACTTGTAAAACAAACAAATAAACAAAAACAATGAATAACCACCACCGCCAAACCACAAAGTGATGAGTTTTGGTATGCCCAGAGCCCTGGGATTCTAGGCTCATGCATGTGGAGTTATTCATGACTAATAGACAACAGTTTATAAGTCACTCCTGTTGTACTAGAGTGGGGAGGGGGGGCAGACCCTATGGACTAGGGTAGCCAAGAAACAGTGCCTGGAAGGGATAGACCTGATACATTGGATTTTAGAATTGGGAAGGATCCAAGAACATAGGTCATAGAAGGTCAAACCTGGGAGGGACCTTAGAACAGAGGAAAGGCAATGTCAGAGTTGAGAGGGGTCTTGGAGCCTTGAATATCAGGCAGAAGTGTCAGCCTGATGCCATAGGAAATGAAGACCTTTGAAGACTCTTGAGAAAGAGAAAGTCTTGGTACTAATAATGTTAGCATGATCATGAGAATAAGTGTATGTTTAGAAAGGGGAGGGATTTGAGGCAGAGAGACCAGTTAGGAAGCTTCTGGTCATGACGAAAGGTGACTGGCTCTGAACTAGGGTTTGTAAGTGGAGAGAAGGGAAAGGAGGTGGCAGAGCCCAAGGAAGTGGTTAGCCAACCTTTGTTTGAAAACACTGTATTGTCCTGGATTGGGAGTCAGAGGACTTGAGTTGAAAGCCCAGCTTTTGGTTATTATTTTTTATTATTATTCTATGTTATGGAAATGCTTGTTTTATTCTGTAAATTAAAAATTAAAGCCCAACTCTAACCTATTATCTGAGTGGTCTTGGTCAGGCCAAGTTACTTCTCTGTGCCTCAGTCTCCCTATCTGTGAAATCTCTGCTTCTATGATTATCTTTCCTCTTCCTCTTCTACCCTTTGCTGTCCCTCAGGAAAACAGCCTGAAAATGTACCCAGGGGCAGCTCAGGAAATGCTTGCTCCTCTCCCTCTCTGTGGTATAGATTTTAATGGATTTCCACAGGGTAGGCCAGGTCTCCAGGAGGTATCCCAGAGGTGTTTCATCTTCCCCTTCCCCCTCCAAGATCTGAACAAGCAAATGTGCTGCTGGCTCCCACCTTCTCCCTGAACTGAGCGGTGGTAGCAGCACACGTCAGCTCGCCCCCTCGCCCCCTCGCCTGCTGAAGCCGGCCTTGATTATCCGAGAAGGTGCCAGGAAAATTATGAAAACCATGTGACAGGTAAAGGGATTCTGCGGCAACTGTCTTGGGTTTCAAAGAGCCCGCACCCTGGAGAGCTTGGGCTGGGAATGTCGGTTTCATGAGAGGCCGAGAGGTTTACAAAACATGCCCGAAATAGCCCATCTTTGCATGACTTCTTTTTCCCCTCAGTGAAACCAGATTGCCCCTCTCAGAACCCTGTGTTGATGCCTCGCCCAGAAATGCTTGTAATCCAAACACTTCCATACCATGGGCTTTGGGATGGGAAGGACCAAGCCACAAAGAATCCTCGAATGTCAAAGCTGGGAGAGACCTTGAAAGCTGGCTGAGACCCTGGAGGCAGGCTAGACTACATCCCTCATCTTGGTGGGAGGGGTGGCATTAAAGCCTAGAAGGGGCTTCCCTCCATGATAGGAGAAGATAAGGGGCTGGCCCAAAGTACCCCAGAATTTCAGTGACTAAGGTGAGGGTATGACCAGAAGCCAAGGACTGAATCCCAGACCGTAAGCTGGAAGGACCTCAGAAGTTTGAATCTCAGAAGTCTGAATCTCTGACATCAGCCCCCAACTGATGCTGTTCCAGTGTGGTAGGGGTAACCTCGAAAGGTGGTGTCTTTCCCCCCTCTGAAGGTCTTCAAGGCAGGTCTGGATGGTCATAGATGAGGAAACTGAGGTTCTCATTGAGGTCAATCCCCGTCCTGGTACAAAGGAAGAGACTGAGAGCTAGGGAAGAAAAGTAGTTTGTCCAAAGCACATAATAATAAGATAATAGTAATGATTTATAATATAATAATAAGTAACAATAACACAAAGTTAATAAGCCAAAATTGGAGCTGAGGTCAATCACAGGATTTCATCACTCTAGGGAACTCAGCTACTATCAGTCCCATGTGGTCCTGAACAAGCGTTCCCCTTACAACTGACATATGACCATCCAGCCTTCTCCTGAAGACCTCCAGTGGGTGCTTGGAGTGCAGAGGGAGGGACTCTGCCTCCCTAGGCAACAGGATTGAGGACAGCTCTAAAATCTAGGCAGATTCTCCAGACACCAGTCCCAAGGCTAAATCTGAGGTGATTTCCCATTGTTCCTAAATCTGCCCTTTGGAGCCAAGCAGCACAAGATTAATCTCTGTTCTCCCAGTTCCTACCTCCCAGTCAATCCAAATGGAAAGGAAAAGGTCTTCCCTCTAAGCTCTAGGAAGGTCTAAAGAAGCATTGGGAGAGCCCAGCCCTCAGCCTCTCCATCCCCCAGTTTGGGCTGATCAGGAGAGTATATGGAAATAAGGCCCTTCTGGATGGGGTCCCTCAAAATGACTTTTCCAGGGGATGACATTACAGCGCAGCTACCACCCAAAGCAGCCCCTGCTGGGGCCTGCCCAGATGCTGGGAGGCGGGAGGGGACAGAAGCATAGCTGCCCCTGGGCCTCCTGGCAGATTCCATGGGAGACATCATAGCAACCGTCTCAACTAAACCCTCTCAGTGCCCACATGCCAAAAATCAGGGGCCTCATCAGAGGATTCTAAATCTCACATCTGGAAATGAAAGGAACTAGAGGCTGTCTGCTGTAACCCCCTCCCAGTACAGATGAAGAAGCCAAGGCAATAGGTGGCTTGCTTGTGGTCACACAGGGAACCAGGGCAGGATTGGAACTCAGGGCCTCCATTTCCAAATCGAGTTCTTTTCACCCTCCTGCAGAGACTGCCTCTCCAGCAGAAGACCCCTCCTGAGCAACTTCTGCACACAAAGCCCTATACTCAGTACCGAGGGGAGCAGCACAGACTTCCTAAAATATAGTACATCCTTGAAGGGAAATGTGCTTGCCTCAGGAGGTGGGGAGCTCCTGCCTCATCGAAGGAGATCTCCTAGCAAAGAGGCCTTGTATTGGACCCTGTGGAGAGAATTCCTGCCGTTAGAGGGGAAGGAGAGGCTGAAGGTCCCTGAGGTCCCTTCTGGAGCTCAGAATCTGTGACTATGCAAGATAGTTCTGGGTGCCAACCCACCAAGGCTTTTCTATGGGGTGATATCAAAGCTTAGCTACCACCCTGATAGAACTTGCAGAACTAGGAAGGGTCCTTGGAGGATTCTGGCCAAGCCAATCTCTAATACAGGAATCCTGTGTGGCCTTGGACGAGTCACTTCTCTCTAGGTATCAGTTTTCTCATTTGTAAAATGAGGGGATTGAGCTAGAGGACTTCAGTTGGCCCTTTCGCCTCTAAATCTAGGACTCAACAACAAAAGCCATCAGCCTCAGAGGGGCTATCAAGCCTTGGGGAGGGGCCATAGCAAAGAAAAGTCCCCAGAGGACCAAGGCTTCAAAGCCCAATTTGATTACTTACTGTGGAACCTGAGGCAAATAAGTTCTTTCTTTTTTTATTTGTGAAATGAAGGGCTTGGACTCCTAACACTTAAAGCCCCTACTCACCAGTGTCCCTGAAACAGGCCTCTCTGAGTGGGCTGTTGGCCCTGGGGACATTGGCCCTTGTAAGTTCCAGAATGGGAAGCCCCAAGGTTGGGCTCTTGGACAGATGCAGACCAGCCCCAAATGAGAAAAAGCCAGGCGGCGCTTGGGCAATTTGTCTAGACACTCAACCCTTCCTGGGTACTCAAGAATGTGGGAATGGGGGTCTGAATTGTTTCCACCTTTGGTAATGGAAACAGAATGAGTCCAGAATTAGCTCCTTACAAAGAAAAAAAGATGACTCCAAAGGGAACGGCTTAAGGTTAGAATCATCTACTTCTGCCTTCTGCCTCCTCCCATCCCCCCAAGCATCCAAGCAGGATGCAGGGGGCAGAAAAACAGCAGAGGCTTTCTGTGTCACTTCAGCCAAGTCCCCACACCTCCCTGAGCCTCAGTTCTTGGCTCAAGAGAATGAAAACTCCCTTCACCTTGAAGGACTCTAGGCAGTTTTCTAAGACTCTAAATTGAAAAGGAGACATCAACCTGTGTTGGTAGAGGGTGTTTCCTCATTTGGAAGTGCCCTAGACTAATGGAGTCCCAAGTCCAAGTCTTATTCTCTGTCATTTTCAGTCAAACTGGTCTGCCAAGCATTTCCTGAGCTCAGAACTCCATTTCCTACATTGGCACAAGAGATTACCCATCACTGGACTGTCTTCCTCCTCTCTAACACCTCTGTGAATCTTTGCCTTTTCCAAGACTCCATTCAAGTCCCTTGTCGCTGAATCCCCCTTGGGCTTCAGTTCCCCATGTGTAAAATGGGGTTGTTAGACTAGTTGGTCTCTGGTGTTCCTTCTAGATCAAGGATCCCCCCACTGCCTCCCTGTCCCCCACCAACAAGTCTTTACATTTATCTCAATTTAACTCAACAAACCCTTCTGATGCCTCTTATATATGCTAAGTACTGTTATTTCTGGGCATAGAAAGACAAATGTAGAAACTGATCCTTTCCTCAAAGAATTTGCTTCTACATGGGGATCAGGAGTAGCAGCATATACCCTATGTAACTGGGGGCCAAGGGCCTGGCAATGCCCAGAGCACTAAAGATGGCATCAAATGTGTGGAAGATAGCCTCACCATGAGTCAGTGCTTCTGTCATACCCACATAAGTTAATGCAAAGTATTTTTGCAGAGAAAGAGCACAAATCAGTGGGACTGAGTGGGAGAAGTACAAGAATGGGTGAGCGTCACTTGTGACGCCCAGTGGGAGAGCCCAGGGGAACATGGTTGAGGGCAGACCACTAATCATAGCCCTGATGTTAATCTGAGTCAGGATCCCATCCACCTTAGCACAATGGAAACTCCTTAAGGACAAAGACTTGAATTTGTTGGTTTTTTGATCTATGGTGCCAAACACAGTGTCCTGAATGTAGCAGGCCCACAATAAGTCTCTGTCAAATGAATGAATAAATGAAGGTTCTGCTCTTGAATTTGCTTTAGGATGACAACATATATAATTAAGCCACTGTACTCATTTAGGATGGAAAAGAAATTATTTGTCAGGGAAAAGGCCTGGGAGATGGGAGTGGAAATTGAGGTCAATTGTAGCAATGTGATATGGAACCCAAAGAAGCTAATTTCTTCCTGGGCCTCAATAATAGTGACAGGTCTTATAGGAGCAGGGATATGAGCTATGAACACACCCCATGTCCAGGATTGTGTTCAGTCCTGGACAACACAGTGTAGGAATGAAAACAAGAACCTGGAGAGTGTCCAGAGGAGGGCAGCCAGGATGGCTACACCAGCACATAGTAGGCTCTTAAATGCTTGCTGAAGGAAGGAAGCTAAAATCGGATCCACTGAAGGAACTAAGGGAGAGAAGAGTGAGGGATCATGAGAGCTGAGCTCAAATATTTGACAGCTTGTCAGGGAGAAGAGGTCTTAGCTCTGTTCTGTTTGCCCCCTGAAGGTCTGACCAGGATCAGTACTCATAGTTGTTTTGGGAGAGTCTGATGTTGACTTTTGTTGTTGTTCAGTCATTCCAGTCCTGTCCAACTCTTCGTTGACAACATTTGGAGTTTTCTTGGCAAAGATACTAGAGTGGTTTGTCATTTCTTTCTCCAGCTCATTTTACAGATAAAAAACTGAGGCAAAAGGGGTTAAATGACTTAAATGTCCAGGGTCATACAACTAGTAAATGATTGAGGTGGGATTTTCACTCAGACCTTCCTAACTCCAGGCCCAACACTCAATCCATGGTGCCACCTGGCTGCTGATGCTGGCCCCACATAACAAAGAGTTTTCTTTAGAATATGGGCGCTGTCCAATAATGGAGCAGACTGCTTCGTAAAGTAGAGTTCTCTGTCCAGGGGATGTTCTGTTCAAGCAGAAGCAGACTCAGTCAGTCAGTCACTCAGTAAATACGTATTAAGTACTTGCCATGCTAAGGGCTGGGAATGTGAAGAAAAGCAAAAGACAGTCCCTGTGCTCATGGAACTCACAGTTCAACAGTGGAGACAACATACAAACACCTACATACAAGAAAGCTTTAGGATAAATTTGAAATGCTTAATAGAGGGAAGGCATTAGAATTAAGGATGGCCCCTTTCTGGGAGGGGCAGGAGGCTGGACTAACTGGTCTCTGAGGTCCTTGCCTCTTCTGGTAGCCCTGGTCACTCACTATGAGATTCTCAGGTTCTCAGATCTCAGAAATACTAGGATCTCTGTCTGCCCCATCCGTCAGCCCTGCCATAGGACACCTGGCCTCCAGCTAATCCAGCCCTGGCTGGCCCCTTGACCCTTCCTCCGCAGCTCCAGATAAAAGGCCTGGGGCTAGGGCTGCTGATGTGGTAAACTAGGAGGTGGGGTGTGGGACCCTGGGAGTGGGCTGAGGGAGGGAGGTCCTGCTCCCAGAAGGAGTTAAAAGCTCTGCTCTGCCCTTTGCAATCAGTCTGACCCTGCCTTTTAGTAGGACACCTCAGTCCCAACCCAGCCTCAGGACAAATAGCATTTGTCAGGGCAGATTAACCACCCCTGAGGCTGACAGTGGAGCCTGAGCAGAGTCAGGCATTATCAAAAGGGGCCCCCAGCCAGTAGGGAGGACCCCAATCAGGCCTACCCAAATGCCCTCTAATCCTTGCCTCACTGTTTGTTTTTTAAACTCTCCTTCTATCCTGGGAGAATTCTGGGCTCTGGGAAAGTTGGTCCAGATGGGAGTCAAGAGACCCAAGTTCTGGGTCTTCCCTTCCTTTCTGTGTGACCTTGGGCAAATCTCTTCTGCCTCTTGGCTTCAGTGTCCTCTTGTGTCCAAGAGAGAGGATGATCTTTGTCCTGCCTCCATTTTGACATTGGTGTAAAACTGAAATGAGATCCTGTGTGAAAATCTCATATCCAGTCCTCACAAACTGTGTGATCCTAGGGGAGTCATTAGCCTTCTCTAGACCTCTTAACTTTCTCATCTGTGAAATAAGGAAGATCTCTGAGGTCCCTTCCAGTACTGGGAAGGACATGGAGAGTGTCCAGAGGAGGGCAGCCAGAATGGGGAAAGGCTAATGGTTTGGGCTATGTGAAGACTGACCAAAGGAATGGGGCAGATTTAGCTCAGACAAGAGAAGGCTCAGGTGGGATTGGCTCACTATCTTCATGAATCACTGGCTTTTATGTGGAGGAGGAATCAGCTTTGTTCTGTTCAGCCCCACTGGAAAGAACGAGCAACAGTGGCAGGAAGTCAAAAAGATGCAGATTTAGGTTTGGTGGAATGAAAAACCTCTCAACAATGAGAGCTTTCCCAAAATGGAATCAGCTCTTTCCTTCTTTGGGGGAGGGGGTAGGAAAGAGAGGAAATAAGTGATAAGTAAAAATAGCATCTCAACAGAATGGGCTGCCTGGGGAGCTGGGGAGCTCTCTCTCCATGCAGTCTTCCAATAGAGGTCATATGAAGCCTGGTGGGGATCCCATCAGGGTGTGGGTTGGACAAGAGACCAAGGAGATGCCTTCAACTCTTCCAAGCTTTGATCCTGTTCCTTTCCCTTTTTACTCTACTTTGCTGGATCTTTGGACAGAGGAGTTTGCAAAGAGTTAAAAAGAGGAAAGGAAGCCAAGGCACCAGGGTAGGTGGCTTTCTCCAGTTTAGCCAAAGAAAGGAGGAAGGACTTGGGGCAGATTGCTAGCAGGGCTGGATGCACTGAATGGGGAGGTTCTGAGGAAGCAGGGAGACATGAACATTTGTGTAGACAGTAGAGAAGGAGCTAGGAGGCAGGGAGAAAGTGAGGGTGACAGAGGAAGCACCATGCTGGAAGAGATCATTTGGGTATGTAGAGGGGTTAGTCTTGGCAAAGAGAAGGGCCACCTCATCATCAGAGATAGGAGCAGAGAATTTCCGAGTTATTGCTAGAATTTTATCTCTGAAGGAGACAAGTGTGGTACAGTAGAGACAGAATTGGGTTGGGCATCAAAATTTCCCAGTGATAGGGGGGTGGGTAAGCAAGTTGCAGGGTCATTGCTGCTGCCGCTGCTACTGTTGTTGCTGTTGGGGCAGCTAGTTGGCAAAACAAGCACAAGGGCCTGAGTTAGAAAGTTCAAATTTGACTTCAGACACTTACCAGCTGTGTGACCCTGGGCAAGTCACTTGACCCTGTTTGCCTCAGTTTCCTCATTTGTAAAATGAACTGGAGAAGGAAATGGTAAACCACTGCAGTGTCTTTGCAAGAAAAGCTCGAAATGGGGTCCCAAAGAGTCAGACATGACTCAAAAACAGCTGGAAAAACCAACTAAAAAAATGAAAGTTTTCTAGTAACAAGAGGATGTCTGAGCAAGCTGTGTTATACAATGCAATGAAACATACCGAGCTGTTAGAGATGCTGTTGTTAGAGATGCTGAATAGAAGGAAAACAGAAGCAGGAGAAGACTTATGTGAACTGATACAAAGTAAAATAACACACACAATGACAATAACAATGTAAGTGGGAAGAGCAGTAACAATGTAACAACTGAAATAGTGGGGCATCATTGTGACAGCCAAGCTTGACTGCAAAGATGTACTAGAAAACATGTGCCTCCCTTCTCCCTTTTGCAGAGGTGGGGGGCAACAGGTGTGGAAAAGTGCAGACAATGTCAAACTTTTTAAATAAGTTAGCTTTGCTGAACTGTTCTCCTTTATTAAAAGAGAGAGAGAGAGAGAGAGAGAGAGAGAGAGAGAGAGAGAGAGAGAGAGAGAGAGAGAGAGACTCTTTCTCCTAGAGGGGAGCAAAGGGATACATTGGGAAATGATATAAAATATATTATTAAAATGCATATTAAAACATGACCTGGGTTCTATTCCAGCTCTTCTACTCATTACCTTACCAAGACAGCTATGGGTAAGGTGGAGATAGGCTTAGACACAAGAAGACCTGGGTTCATTTTTTTCTGTCAGATACTGACTGTGTGACTTCAGATCAGTCCCTTAACCTCTTTGTACCTTAGTTCCTTCATCTGTAAAACAAAGGGGTTGAACCAGGTGATCTTTAAGACTTAAATCTTAAATCTATGATCCTATAATCTTTGATTCAATTGAAAAAGCACTAAAAACCTACCAGGTTCTGTCTACCTCTACCTACCCAGCGCTGTCCTCAGATCTGCCTTTAAAGAGCTTATATCATACGGAGGTAATCAGACACATGGATAAGTGTTACTCATGGTGATGTAGGCATTCTGAAGAGACCCTGATGATGAGCTTGAGAACCCAGGGAAGACCCCTTTCTGCCTGGGAGATCGGGAAAGCAGCCCCAGTGGAGACAGATCCTAGCCACTGCTTCTGCAGTGGCTGAAACCACAGCTACCCAGAAAGGGAGGTTCTTTCACTGGTAATATTGCCATTAGATTGTAAGCTCTTTGAGAGCAGGGACTATCTTTCTTTCTATTAATTATAATTATTGTGGCTGGCACATAGTAGGCACTTAATACATGTTTATTGGATTGGTTCTTGTCATAAAGTCCTGTGGCTCAGCCTCAGAAACTGATAGCATTTATCAGTGGAAATGGCATTAAGACTCGATCATCTCTTCTGCCATGAGCTAACCACGAGACTTTTCCATCTGATTTGTAGCTGGAACCTTCTGTTGTTATTATCTCCTCCATTAGAATGTGAACTCCTGGAGAGCAGGGACCATCTTGCCTTTCTGTTCTTAGCATGGAGCTTTGCACATAGTGGCGCTTAATAAATATTTCATTCATTCAAAGGTAAGAGCAACCTTCCAGTGCATCTAATCCAATCTGTACCTCAGTATAATAGGGATCATGACAAGGAGACAAGAGAGTCCTGAATTCTAATCCTGATCTAAACATGTTGGAGCTATGTGACATCAGACGATTGACTCACCCTTTCTGAGCTCCAATGTCCTCATTGGACGGGTTACAAAAATACCTGACAGTTCTTAAGTCTTGCAAAGAATCTTTTCCTTATCATCTTGATAGGTAAACATTCTACCCAGTCAATAGGGCAGGTAAATGATTTCCATTTTATGGATTGAAAAGCTGAGGCTCTGAGAGGAGACACAATGTGCCCAGAGTCACACAATTAATGGGTGTCCCAGGGAAAGATTCAAACTCAGGTCTCCCCTGCCTCTAGGTATTGTACATTTTTGACTGCCTCACTTTACTTCATAGCCTTCATCATTCACAATAGAATGAATGATCATCTTTACTCTGTCTACCTCCCAGGACTGTTGTGAAAATCAGTGAGAAAATGTACATACAACACTTTGTAGCTGTCACAGAATCACAGCCCCTCAGAAACAGAAGGGCCCTCTGTGATCATCTGTGACCAGGGCTCTCCCAACAAATCAGCCTCTTTGCATCCCCCCTATCCTTGCCATTGCTCCAGATTCTTCCCCCTGAAGGAGGGAACAAACAAGCCTGCCCTCTGAAGGGAACAAACAAGCCCCCCAAAATAGTGGCAAACAGGCACCCTAGCCTTTCCTGACTCTTCTCCTCTTCACGTTAAACATCCCCAGTTCCTTCACCCATTCCTCACATAACATAGATTCAGGGTCTTTGACTAGCCTGTTTGCCATCCTCTGGACTTTTTTGAAATTATCAATGTCTTTTCTTAACTGTGGTTTGAGCACAGTACCCTAGATGAGATCTGGCTTGGGCCTATTCTAGGAAACAATCCCCTTCAGTTCTGGGCACCACAGTTTAAGAAGGACAATGATCAGCTGGATTGATACAGAGGATAGCAATCAGCATGGTGAAGGACCTTGAGGCCCTGTAATATAGAATTGAAGAAATTGGGTGTGAATAGTCCAGAAAAGACAAAGTTTGGGGTTGGGGACAAGAGGAAGACATGACAGCTGTCTTAAAGTGTCTGAAAGTTTACTCCATGTGAAGGATTGATCAGATTTGTTCTTTTTGG
This sequence comes from Gymnobelideus leadbeateri, assembly GCA_011680675.1. Taxonomy (NCBI): domain Eukaryota; kingdom Metazoa; phylum Chordata; class Mammalia; order Diprotodontia; family Petauridae; genus Gymnobelideus; species Gymnobelideus leadbeateri. The sequence goes on along the minus strand of WOXC01012171.1, from coordinate 157,979 downwards.
ACCCCAGGGGAAAAATCGGGAATAGTGGGAGAAAACTGCAAAGAGATAAGTTTAGGCTGGATGTCAGGAAAAATACCATAATAATTCAAGCTATCCAAAAGAGGAAATGGCTGCCTCAAGTGATGATGGAATCCTCCTCCTTGGAGATCTTCAAGTCGAGGCTGGGTCACAGCCTGTGAGCTAGGTTCTATTGGGAATATCTTCCCTTTGTGGGGTAGATTCATCTAAGACTCATACTAAGATTTCATGATTCCCTCATCTTCCCTCATTCCCTTTCTTCATGTGACTATACTCCTTAATCCACAATTCTATGTCACTATCATCCCTTATTTGCCTATATCTTTAAAAAAAAAACCCAAGGCATACATTTACAGAGGCATAATACAATCACATCAAGTTTTGGTGATATCTATGAGGTCAAATTTGTCTCCTTGCAGTCAGAATCTCTTTTGTCACTTAATTGTGGGCCATTTGTTTCATTCTTGGCTCATTTCTCTGTTTGCCTCCTGACGACTTCTGGGGTTTTCACCTGCAAATACTTTTACGAACAACAGGACCCTAGGACCATTGATCTAGAGTTGCAAAGGGATCTCACAGACCATCTTATTCAACCTTCTCATTTTACAGATGAGGAGATTATGTAAAGCTTAGGAAGGAATATGACTTACCTAAGGTCACATAATAATTCTTCCTTCTTTGTAAAAACTCTCTGAGTTGTCTAAGTTGGGAATAAATAGAAGCCATTTTCTTCCTCTCTCATCTCTTTAGTTTAAAGCCCCTTTGATTAGGTTTTCAAGACACCTGGCAAATGCATTCTTACTAGTCTTTGTTGGCACACTCCATCCCTGGCCAGGAGCCTGTTATGCCTATATTTTAAATCATCATTCAAAAACAAATCTAATTCTCAGGCACCATCTTCTCTGTGAGATGTTCATTTCTCAAATTAGTTTCTTCTCTTCCATATCCCTTTCTATCAGTGAACAGCAGTGAGAAAAACACAATCTGTGCCCCTGTGGTCTTCGGTTTTCTTTTCAAGATTCTGTGATCTTTGGCATTATCTTTAAGGTACCTTCTGGCAGTAATCTATGTGCCCACCTGGCTCACCAGAAGTAGTGAATAGTCACTTGTTTTGATGAGTGGTGGAAGGTTCTCTGTGATGTGCTGGATACATTCCCTAGGAAGACACCAGACCTCTCTATTATTGTTGTCATGACAACAAATAGCTCCCAGAGGAACTGTGAGAAGAGTCATCAACCACCATTTCTTGAGTCATTTCAGTCCTGTCCAACTCTTTGTGGCCCCATTTGGGATTTCCTTGGCAGAGATACTGGACTGGTTTGCTATTTCCTTCTCCAGCTCATTTTACAGATGAGGAAACTGAGGCAAACAAGGTTAAGTGACCTGCCCTGGGTCACACAGCTAGTGTGTCTGAGGCTGGATTTGAACTCAGGAAGATGAGTCTTCCTGTCTCCTCTAATCATTGTGCAACCTACGTGCCCACCAACCCCCACTACTCTGCTCTTTTGCCTCTCACCCTTTCTGGGTGATCTCTCCCCTAGGAGCTTCTGTGGCTCTTCTTCACCATTCTTTAGAGAACAAGTAGCTGCTTCTTCCTCAGAAACATTTTTATTTAAAGTTTTGAGTTTCAAATTCTGCCCTTCCCTCCCTCCCTCTCCTGCCCCCTCCCTGAGATGGAAAGCGATCAGATAGAGGTTATACATGTGCAATCATGTAAAACATTTCCACGTTAGTAATTTTGTACAAGAAGACTCGAATAAAAGAAAGAAAGAAAGAAAGAAAGAAAGAAAGAAAGAAAGAAAGAAAGAAAGAAAATGAAAAATAGCCTGCTTCAATCTGTATTCAATAACATCAGTTCTTTCTCTGGAGACAAATAGCATTTTTCATTGGAATTGTCTTGGATCATTATATTGCTGAGAATAGCTAAGTTATTCACAGTTCTTCATTGAACGATAGTGTTTCAACAAGCATTTATGCTAAGTCCTCAAGATACAAAGAAAAGCAAAAGACAATTCGTGCTCTCGTGGAGTTCACAGTCTCATGGGGAAAACAAGCAAGCTTTCCACAGGTCAAATTGGAGACAATGATGCAAGGAGAACACTGGCATGGCTTCAGGTGTCCATGTGTCATATTACCCCCTCTGTGTGACATTCATCTATTCTCCAACCTCCAGACAAAGTGCAGTGGACTGGATGACCTCTGAGACCCATTCTGGCTCTATAGAAATGTTCCTCTTTCCATGTGTTTAAATTTATATTTAAATTCTTGAAGACAGTGATTATCTCCCCTAACCTCTTTATTTAGGCTAAACATTCCTGGCTCGTTCAGTATCTGTAGGTCACAATCTGCAGCTCCCTCATTATCCCAGGAGCACCCCCAGTCATGCTCTGGTTCTTCCATGTCCCTTCTCAAAGCTAGTGCCCAGAACTGAGCCTGGTACTGCAGCCATGGTGTGACAACCAGATCGGAACCATGGTCTGATAACTGGCCTTCTATGCTCTGGCCACAAGGCAGCCCAGAATTATGGGAAGGATCTGGGCCCCTGCTCTGCTAACTTCTGCCTCTGCATCTTTGTCTCCTAGATTCCTCAAGTTCTAAGTCCTCCTGACGTTAGATTCTTACACATACGGTCACAGGACACATTAGGGTTTTTGCTATTGGGTTGTTTGTTGGTTTTTTGTTCTACACTGTTAGCCCCTATTGATCTTACAGCCACTAGGATCCCCAAGTCTTTTTCAATGAATTGTTTCTTAGACTTGTACTAGGCAGTTCAGTTAATAGAGTGCTGGACCCAGAGTGAAGAAAACCTGAGTTCAAGTAAGTATTTAGATTCAAATATTTACTAACTGTGTTTACCTGGGCAAGTCACTTAACCTCTGTCTGCCTCAGTTTTTCCATCTGTAAAGTGGGGATAATAACAGCACCAACCTTGTTGTGAGGATCAAGGGAGATCATATTGGTAGTGCTCTACTCCTCCTACTTTTATTCCTCCTCTTCTTATTACTTCTACTACAGTGGCTGCAACTGCTGCTGCTACTCCTCCTCTTCCTCCTCCTCCTCCTCCTCCTCCTCCTCCTCCTACTACTACTACTGCTGCTGCTGCTGCTGCTGCTGCTAGTACTACTACTACTACTACTACTTATCTCCACCAAATACCACTTTCTCTCTGGAATTGGTCCACTCCCTGGTCCTGCCTACTGGAAGCAGCATCTCTCTCCTCTGAAGCCCCACAGCCCCATGTTTGCCTCTTTCTTTGTGGTCTGCATGCATTTTTACTGCCTGGATAGATGAATGAACAAACATGTGCTGGAAGAAAGAGCAGTGCTGTAGCCTGCCCCAAGCTGCAGGGTTCTTTTCTGGTGTCGGAGGTTTCTCGTAGACACTGGAAGTTCCTCCCACCAGAGCTACTGGGACCCTGATTCATCATCCCAGGGGCTAATCCCAAAGAGGGAAAATTTTCCCCAGAATCTCCTGGGGAGGGGAACCCCCCCACCCCAAACTCCCCCACTGGGAGTTCTGTTTTCTATTATCACTGACGTCACCTCTGGGGCAGGCAGGAGGAGCTCTGGGCTTGTGGGTGGTATGTACATGTTCTGTGTCCCTGGAGCAATGTGTGTGTGTGTGTGTGTGTGTGTGTGTGTGTGTGTGTGTGTGTGTGTTTGCTCTGTGTGGGGTGGTGTACTTAAGTGGGAAAGATGCATCATCATGGTCGGTGCTTCTGGAGGCAAGGAGCATCAAGCTGTCCAGCTAGGACTGTCTATCCAGCTGTGAGTGTTAGGCTGTCCAGCTGTGACTGTCTGTTAATCTGTGTCAGGCTGTGACTGTCTGTTGGGCTGTGACCATCTGTCTGTCCAGCTGGGAGTGTCAGGCTGTGACACTCTCTGGCTGTGACTTCCTGTCTGACTGTGAGTGTCAGGCTGTGACTCTCTCTGACTGTGGCACTGTCCAGCTGGGAGTGGAAGGCTACAACATTCTGTCTCACTGCAAACATCAAGCTATGTGATTGTCTGTTTGGCTGGCAGAGGGAATCTAGCTTAGCCACCTCCCCAAGCCTGCTCAGCTTCTTTCCTCTTCACCTGCTGAATTCCAGCTGAATCTTTAGAGCTCAGCTTAGATACTACCCCCTCCTGGGAGCCTTCCCAGAGCTGTTCTGTGGCTCATAACCTATTCTCTCCCACAGCAGCCCTCGAAGAATGTTGGCTCCCCACCCCCACCTACTCATCAGTTTATCATGGAATGTTGGGTATTAAAGCTATGTTGGTGTCTCCATCACTGCCACCCCACCAGTTTTATGGAGGCAAAGATCATTTCTCATCCAAACCTGACTCTCCCTTCATCTCAAGCAAGTTCTACAAACAATAGGGCCTAGGACCATTGATCTAGAATTGCAAAGGGACCTCCCAGGTCATCTTATTCAACCTTCTCATTTTACAGATGAGGAGATTATGTGTGGTTTAGGGAGGAAGATGACCTGCCCAAGGTTACACAATAGTAAGCTTCAATGGTGGGATTTGAACCCAGGCCCCCTGAATCCAGATCCATGCTCTTTGTGCTATGTCATTGTTGTTTGGTTTTCAGTCTCATTCGACTCTTTGTGATCTCTTTGGGGTTTTCTTGGCTAAGATGCTGGAGTATTTTGCCATTTCCTTTTCCAGCCCATTTTACAGATGAGGAACTAAGGCAAATGGGGTTAAATACTGGACCAGGAGATTAACAAATGTTCATTGAATGAATACCAGGCAATAGATGTTGGGAGGTGATTACTGGACAGCTAATGCCAGGTTATCACCTTCCCTCATCATCCTTCTCTGCCTCTCCAAGCTGCATAGAAGGGAAGTGGCTTGCCCAAGATCACATAGTTAAAAAGTAAAAGAACCAGAATTTGAACCCCAGACCTTTTAACCTTAAGTCCAACAGTCCTTTCATTATGTCCAGATGCCTCAAATCCTGACCTCCTCCAGTCAGATCCTCATACCCTTACCACATATCTCCCAATCTTTTGATTTCCTGTATTATCCTCCGTTGGTGTCACTCATTGGGACCATAGCTTTAGAGCTGGAAGGAGCCTTGGGATCACCTACTCCAAATGCTTTATTTTACAGATGGGAAAACTGAGAGCTGAAGAGAAGAAATTTAGAGTCTTTAGTTCTCTGGTGAAACTTGCCCAAGCTCACATGTTGAGCTAGTGGTGGATTCAGGATTTGAACTCAGCTCTCTTGGATCCTGTATCCAGCACAGCTTCCTGCTACTATCTTCTTCCTCCTGTTCCAGCCCTCTCTCAAACCAGCCTTTCTTTCTTTCTCTCTTCTGACCTCTGATTCTGCCATCCATTTAACGTGTGTGTGTGTGTGTGTGTGTGTGTGTGTGTGTGTGTGTGTGTGTGTAAGGGACAGCTTTGTGTCCCTTTGTGAAAGAGCTTAGAATGTGGTATCCAAGTCCAGGTTCCATCCTTCCTCAGTACTGGTATTAGCTGTGAGGTTTCCCATACTCTCAGGGCTGGGAGGACCTCCCAACCCAAACTGGCTGGAACTCTTCTCTATGACGTTCCTGATGAGTGAGTAGTGTGAACATCTGAAGTGATAAGGAACTCACTACCAATCAAGGTCTTCCATTCCTCAGGAGACACTGTGGGACAGCCCTGATGCTCAGGACATTTGGGTCAATGGCTTTGGTCAAGGGGGTTAATCTGCTTTTTCCCATCTGTCATTGCATTCCTGCAATTCCTCCTTCCCTGTGTTGCTCTGAGGAAAGGGCTTTGCAGACCTCAAAGTGCTCTAGAAATGGGAGCAGTAATCATCATCATTCTGCCTCCTCTGGGGCACCTGGGAGACAGCCCTAGTTTACCCATGAGCAGCTGTACAAGTGATTTGTCATATCTAAGGCAGGAATGAACAGGAGGCTGGACTAGAAAAGGTAGGATGGATGTGGTCACGACAAGAGGCCAGGAAATTATCACACACACATACAGTCCTGTATTCTGGGTGGGGTGAGGGTTAGGGATTGCCAATAAGCAAGCTAATAAGCATTTATTAAACATCAACTGTACCTCTAGCTCTGCACTAGGCTCTGAGAAACAGTCCCAGCCTTCGGCAAGCTTACATTCCATTGAATCACAGAATTCTGGAGTTGGAAGGGACCTCTAGCCCTACTTCCCAGAACTGGAATCCCCTCTGCAATAAGACAAATGACCACCCATTCATCAGATTCCTCTGGTGATAGGGAACTTACCACCTCATGAGGCAGCCCATGGGTGGCAGAGGGCCTAGTGCTTAAATCCCTGCCTCAGAGATTTTTCTGTCTGGAGGATATTTTCACGTTCTCTGCCCTAGATGGTGGGGAATGAGTCTATCTGGCCCTAGGTCTTTATTAGAGTTCTCTGTATTTGCAACTTACTCCGTTCCTATACTGTAAATTCCATGAGGGTAGGAAATAGGCCTTCACATCTCCTCTAGAGCCAGCACTGGGCCCCTATATACAGTAGACACTTAATAAGTGGTTGCTGAGTGAATGGTTAAATGGGTAGATTAACAGATGAACGGATAGTTTGTTGAATAGAGACATATATAGATAGATTGATGGATGGACAGACTGATGAATGAATCAGTGAATGAACCAATGGATGAAGATGGACAGATGGATAGACGGATCTTTGGAAGGATGGATGGATAGATGAAATGATTGATAGATGGATATATATATATATATAATGAATTGCTAGATAAATCAATGAATGAATGGAAGGTTGAGTTAATACAGGGATGGGTTGATGAATGGATAGATGACTGGAAGGACAGAGGGTTGGATGAAATGATGTATGAATAGGTAAATCAGTGAATGGATGGATAGATGGATGAATCGATGAATGAATGGATGGATGGATGGATTAGTACAAGGAGGGATAGATGGATGGGTTGATGAATGGATAGATGACTAGAGGGTTGGAGGGTTGGATGAATGGATTAATGGATGCATAGATGAATGAATCAATGAAAGGATGGATGGGCAAATAGAGTGATGAAGAAGTCAATGAATCTGAGAATGACATTCAACTCACATGGTTATCTTAGTACCTAATCTACCCATGTTACTGAGGATATCCCATGTGCTTAACCCTCAGCTGAAGAATCAATCAATAACAGAGAAGCTGAAAAGGGTGACTCTTGAGCCAACCCTGATGATACTCCTGTGGGTGGCCCCCAAAGCAGGTGATTTTTCCTATGCCTCTTCTTTGCCCTATCCATGTTCATAGTCCACCAAAATCTCCTCCCAAACCAAAACTTCCTTCTACTACTTCCTAAGGCTGCCCATTCCACTTTGGGACAACTTTCATTGTTAGAAAGTTTGTTTTTCATACCTGAACCTTAGTACATGATCATTTTCTACAAAAGTCCCATGGGGTACCAAGAAATATGTATATTCTTTTGCTGTCCCATTTAGAAGATGCCATAAGTATTTTTAAACTAGTTTCTCTAGTAATTTGTTCAGTCTCATATTTTCCTTTTTGTTTATCTTTCTGTTAGAATTATCCAAAATGAAAAAAAAAAGAAAGTTTGTTTTCCTTGTTTCTCCCCCTAGAATGTGAGTGGAGACTGAATCTGCCTTTCTTCATATTCTCAGAGCCTAGCAGGGTGTCTGGTACACAGCATGTGCTGTTGGCTTGGCTTGGCTTAAGTTGGCTTGACTCAGTTGGAGTAGAAATCTGCTTCTTTGCAACCAAATCTACCACCGGGGGCTTCCCACCCCCATTGCCTCTTCACTTTGCCCAGGCTGCTTAATGCTAACAGGGCTTGGATGAGATGGGAATTCACAATAGACAGAGAACCACCAGGCTTTGACATTTGACTCTGCACCCTGTGGTCGATGAACACTGTCATCTGTTCTCCTCATGTAATCAAAGCCCAGAGGGCTGCCTTCTCTTTTATACATTGTCCCCCTGAATTAAAGTGTAAGCTCCTTGAAAGCAGGAGTGCTTGCATCCTGGGCGCTCAGCTCAGTGCTCGGCCATGATAAATGCTAAATCCATGCATTCACACTGTGCAGTCCTTTACTCAGTCCTTGGATATATGTTTGTGCTTCTCTGATTTTCAGAATATGTTCTTTTATACACTGAAGTCCATGCATAATGACCACACAGTGTTTGATATTTGCACGCATACCTTATCTGTGTTCTCTCCATGAGCAGTTTATGGAATGAGCTCCTTGAGGAAAGGGTCCAAGACTGACCCCCCATCTCTGCCATAGGAATTAACAAAGGGTTGGGCAGATGAGGAGAGCTTTAGGAATGTGTATCTGAGGGCGGCTAGGTGGCCCAGTGAATAGAGCACCAGCCTGAGTTCAAATCTGGCCTCAGGCACTTGACACACTTACTAGCTGTGTGACTTTGGACAAGTCACTTAACCCCAATTGCCCTCCAAAAAGAAAAAAAAAAGGAATGTGTATCTATTCAAAGGTTGATGGGAATGAATGGATGAATGGATGGAAGGATAAAAAGCATTTATTAAGTACTTATTGTGTGTCAGAGATGACCTTAGTGCTAGGGATGCAAGTACAAACAGCAAGACAGTCCCTGCCCTTAATGAAGGGGAAGACAGTATGTACAGGTGAATAGAGGCTTAGGAAGGGTGTTGACACCTGGGAAGTCACTGAGATGGTGAGTGGGGTCCTAGGTCAAGATGGCAGGGAGGGGGGTGTCAGTTATAAGCACCACTACAAGGCTACTCAGCAGGAAGATGTTTCCAGAGCATAGGGGAGAATCAGCGAAACCCGGTTTGCCAAAACTCTTTTTAGTCCACTGAAACCAAGCCTGAAAACAGAGACCAGGACTCCGAGAACTAAGGAGAAAGTTCTAGATGAGATACAGACCTGGTCTGGAGACTCATGATCTCTACTCCTGAAGCAGAGAAGTAACTCAAGGATTAATAATAGAACTAACAGTTGGAAAGGATCTTATCCTCTGGTTCAATCTCCTGATTTTACAGATGAGGAAACTGAGTCCCAGAGTGAATTTTTTTTTTCCAGAGTCACACAAATAATAAGTAGCAAGGTGGGGTTTGAATCCAGGCCCTTGGACTCTGAAGTCCTTTTACTCCTGGAATTCATTCAGCCCTGTTGTGCCTCTCCTTTCCCTTCCTTTCTAATCCTCCCCATCTTTGAAATTGTCTTCCTTTGTGGTTGGGCTCAGCTGCTGCCACTTTTCGGAAGCCTTCCCAGGCCTTCCCAGTTAGAAGTAGTCTCTTCCTTTTCACATTCTCCTGGAACCTGGGTTCTAGAGTTCTCTTTCTCCCCAACACTCTACATCCTATCAGCATTACATGCACATATGCCCTAGTTCCCTTTGTCCTTTTCCTTATGAGACTCCCTGAGGGCAGGAGATGGGCTCTTAACTGTGCATCCTCTCCTTCCCTTCCTAGTAGAAGACCTAGCACCCCTCCATTCAGATACCATTTTCTCTGCCACAAGAGTAACCCCCTGCAACCAATCTCATGATGTGGTTCTTTGTAATTAGCTTAGCTGAGCTTTGCATAACAGATACAGCCCAAAACCAGACCTATCTTGAACACCTGCCTATGTAGTGCCGATGTGGAGTATATTTCATATGTTAATCAATCAACAAGCATTTAGTAAGCTTTTACTACATTCTGGGAGCAGCTAGATGGCACCATGGATAGAGCATCAGACCTGGAGTCAGGAAGACCTGAGTTCAAATTTGACTTTAGACACTTACTAGCTGTGTGACCCTGGGTAAGTCACTTGACCCTGTATGCCTCAGTTTCCTCATCTGTAAAATGAGCTGGAGAAGGAAATGGCTGGGAAAACCCCAGAATCATAAAGAATTGGATAAGACTCAATGACAAAATGCACCAGGTACTATGCTGGGGATCCAGACATGAAAATGAAATCGGTCCTCATGGAAATGATTTTCTCTGAAGGGATAAAAAATGCTGACAGTTTAGTGTAACCAAGATCTACACAAGATAAATACATACACCTTGGGGTGGGGGAGGATCTCTAACCTGTGGGGAGATCAGGAAAGGCTGCGCATAGACCAGGAGGCTTGAGCAGAGTTTTGAAGGAGATAAGAGGCAGAGGGAGGAGACTTTTCAGGCATGGGGGACAGACAGGACAAAGGCCCAGAGAGGGATTGTGAAGATGATAGTAACGGCTAGCCTTTGTATAGCATTTAAGGCTGGAAAAAATATTTTACAAACATTTACTCATTGGATCCCAATCACCCTGGGAATTAGACTATTATTGCCCCATTTCATAGCTGAGGAAACTGAGGCAGAGATTAGGTGCTCTGCCCAGAGTCACACAGCTAGTGAAATGTTGAGAACACATTTGATCAAGAGTCTCCCTGACTCCAGACTCTATTCCCCTGCCCAGCTTCCCCTAGATACAGCATCTTCTATGGGGAACAAAAAGAGGCTGGTTAAAAGAAAGGAAACAATGGTGTAATGAAGTTTGAATGGCTGGTTAAGGCCAAATTGGAAAGGGCTTAGAAGCTTCTATGTGATCCTGGGGGTAATAGGAAGCCACTGTAGTTTATGGAACAGAGGAGAGGCATGGTGAGGCCTCTGCTTTAGGATTCTTTCCCTGGGTAGAATGCCTGCTCCATGTGGGCATGTATCTGACTCATTTGGGGATTTGCACCCCCAGATGAAATGTCAGCTCCTCAACACTTAGGAAGTAAATGCTTGTTAATTGAACCATAGTTTGCGCTTGCCTGACAGGGGGAGGTTTCAGGGTCTGAAGGCCCCTCCATGCCAGGGATGAGGCATTGAAGGATAATGTCAGTGGTTTTCATAAAATCCAGCTGTACTGAATGAACTGAGCTTAGGCTTGGCTAGGGGACCACCTCCTCCAGGAAACCTCCCTGACTCTCCCTCCCTACAGATGGAAACTCCCTCACTCTTGCACCCAGCTCAGTAAATGTGCATAGGGGAAAGCTCAGTAATTGCCAGGTTTATCCAACTGAGGCCCCTTTTGGCCCTGAGCTGGTCCTCAGGAAGCCATCAGGGTCTCCCTGACCTGCCAGAGTGGGTCCTCCAGCCCCAAACCCCCCTGACTGATGTTTGTTTGTGCAGCTGTTGGGGATGGGGTGGAGGGAGGGCCATTCAGCCTGACTTTGGGCAGTCACCTGGCTGGGGAGACCCCGACGCATGGGCCTCTCTGGCCAATACCCAGCTGGCTGGGAGTGGAGGCCGGGGAGAGAAGAGCCCCAGCTGCTGTTCCTGTGGCTGTTTTAAAGGGAGTCACCTCATGGGGGCACAGATTCTTAGCTAGACCTGGAGTCAAGAAGGGCTGCCTTGAAACTTTGGCAGCTGAAGAGAGGATAGACCAGAATGGGGAGAGAGCCAAAGCAAGGAGGCGAATTACAGGGTTATTGTAATAGTCCCAGTGAAAGAGCAAGGGCCTGACCTAGCCTGGTGACTGTGTGAGTGGATATCTAAGCCATATCCAAGGCATGATGGGATTCCTGCTCAGGCAAGATCTAGACCAGACCCTCTGAGGTCCCAGGCTCCCAAACTGCAGAGCTGAAGGACATTGAAGGGCTACAAGCACCTACTATGTTCAATGAGGGGAAGTGACTTCCTCAAGGTCATGAAGCAAAACCATGGCAAAGAAGAGAATTGGCCCCAGGTTTTGCGTTCTTTCTACTACCCCAGCCCCCTCCAACTGTTTGAGCCTACCTGGCTTTGAGGCTTGAATAGGGGACTTTGGAAGTAATGAGGTCCCTGTCTCTAGAAGTCTCCAAACTGAGATTACAGGGCCACTTGTGAGGAGTGTTGTAAAGGGCACCTGCCATAAGCCGAAAGTGAGCCAGTCACTGCCAGAGGCTCCAGGTACCCCAGAGATTCTCCTGTCCTCTGACCCCAGAAGGCCCTAATCCTTCGGGAGCAAAGTTGCTGAGAGGCCAGTTTCTACTAACAGTGAAAGATGAGCCTTTCTCTCCAGGGAATGAAGGCATCAGTCCAGGTGGGTGAGGTTCTGCTGAGGGCCTGGCCCTCTCAGCCCCTCTCTGTCTGGAGCTCTGCCTCCAGCTGCTGCCTGCTCCTTCTCCTTCCTGGTCAGCTCAGGGCATCCAGGGAGCATCCTGCTTACTTGTAATGGGGAAAGCCTGAGCTTTCATCGCACAGTCCCAGTCCTCCCCACCTTGGGCTTGTTTGATGGCTGAGGACAACTGCTATGTGACCCAGATTTTACAGGAACAACAGACGACCTAGGAGTAATTTACCATTTAATTCAGTGCCCATGTGGGGGAGTGGACTCAGTTCTGGGCACCATGGTGTAGGAAGGACATTGGAAAAACCAGAGAGCATCCAGAGGAGGGGGAAGGGCCTGGGGCCATGTCACACAAGCCTCAGCTGCAGAGACTGAGCATGTCTGTGGTGAAGAGGAGGGGACAGCAGGAGGGGTGAGACAGGGAGCTGGGAGAGGGACATGACTTGTATGTGAAGGAATTAGCTAAATTCTCCTTGGCCCCAGGAGAGAACCAGGAACAGCCAAAGGGGCAGAAGGCAAAGGAAATCAGCACCTACTATGCCAGGCCAAAGGAATGATCCCTGCTCCTAAGCGAAGCTTCCCGAAGGTAAGGCCTGGCTGAAAGGGCTGACCTGGGGCCCCCTCCAGGCAGAGGCTGGATGGCCACTCAGCAGGTGTTTGGAGATTCCTCTAGTTGGACTCAGTGGCCACTGAAATCCCTCCCAACTCTCCGATTTTCCTGTTCTGTGACTCCTTAACACCCCTAGCTCTGACATTCCCTGTTCTAAGGCCCCCTCCGTAACCCCAGCTCTGACATGCCAGTCCTAAGGCCTCCTGAGCCTAGCCCAATGTCGCCTGTTCCAAGGGCCCTCACAAGATTTAGAAACATCAGGAATTGAGAACATTCTGAGAAGTCACAAGCCAAGGGGACAAGCAGATGGGACCCAGGGGGATCAGAGGAGAGCTCTTCAGAAGCTTAGGCTCCATATTCATTCTGAACACACATCTCTGTGTGTCACTAGGGGCGTCTGACCAAGAGTATCTCCTCCCCCATTAGGGCCTTTTTGGCCAGCAATGACCAAGAGGGGAGAGGGGGCCTGAGAAAGCTGCTGAGCTCCCACAGGGAGTGTGATTTACTGAGTGCCAGACAGGGCAGGCAGGCTGGATGGGAGCAGGGTTCACAGGCAGATTAGAGAAACAGCTCCGGTCCCCTGGTGCTTTTAGGCCCCTGACCAATGCTCTACCAAGCAAGTCTGGGCCTCCCTCTTCTTCCCTGCCCTGGCCTCTTCCTCAACTGCCTTCCCTGGCCCTCCTATCCCCTTCCCTGGGCATGGCTTTGGCTCTTGGGTGATGGAGCCAAAGGGTCATCCAACCAGGGACTTGGTGGCCTGCCTTGCCCCCTCCTTGCCAGCATGGTCTCTAGCTGTGATCTAAGCTTCCTGGCACTGAGGTATGTGAGAAAGGGGCTGAGCTTCCAATTCCTCACTTTCCCCAGGGTCCTTAGAATTACATTGTCTGAACACACCAGGCTGAGTCACATACGGCTTAGGAGATCTGTTTGTGAATCATGCAAAGTGGGAACAGGCAAAGAGAGCTCAACACTGAGAGGGGCCTTAGAACAGGGGATGTCACAGCTGAGAGGGGCCTTAGAACAGAGGGTGTCAGAGCTGGGAGGGGCCTTAGAACAGGAAATATCAGAGAGGGCTGGGTAAGGGGAAAGCTTAGAATAAAGAACAAAGGTTTTCAAAGTTAGAGAAGGAACTCAGAAATCATCTAGGTGCAACTTTCCTCATTTTATAGAGAAAACCCAGGTCCAGGGAGAGGAAGGGACTTGCAGATATCTCCCATCAAGTGAGTTTGGGGGCAGACCTGGTGTCTGGTCAGACAACATTGTACTTTTACTGCAGAGAAAGGAGGAACTTTGCTATCTGGGGAAGGCTCCCTGACTGGGGCAGAGGAGACCTGGTCTTTGTTCTGGCTCTGCCATTTATTCTCCATGTGACCTTGGGCCCATAGGATGCTATAGAGATCTCAGCTCCTTTCCATTAAGCCCCAATAAACCCTCCCCCCAGTGCAGCTCACGAGTGTAACCCCATTGCTAATATGAAGCTGTAAGACATGACCCCGGGGACACTCCTGCAAACCCCTCATGGGCAGCCTGGGCTTTTCCTCTCGGCTGCTATTTTTAGGGGGTTGTTTAGCTAACCTTCCAGTGCCCCCCCCCCTGCAGCCGCCCCCCCCCCCTGCAGTTCCTGCTCCAGCCTCCTCTTATCTCTGGCTCTAAGCCCCCTATCAATTCCTGCCTGGGAGAGCTGGTTTTATCTTTAACTACTCAGAATGAAATTTATTTCACTAAATAACTAGGATAGCTGACGGGTGACCCGTCACTGCCTGATGAATGTTCAGGGAGAAGGGGGTGACAGTTGGTGTCTGGAGGCCAGAAACTGATAGAAACTCCCCTTCTCTGTGCCTGTTTCAGACCTATAGGATAGGGTGGAGGTGGGGGTACGGGGATGCAATCTGACTGTCTTGGGTCCCACTTCTAACTCTGAAATTCAATAGGCCCTTCCCAGCCCTGACATCCCCTGTTCTAAGGCCCCTCCTAGCTCTGACACTCCCTGTTCTCAGGTCCCTCCCAGTCCTGACATCTCCTGTTCTAAGACCCCTCCCAGCTCTGATACTCCCTGTTCTAAGGCCCCTCCCAGCTCTGACACTCCCTGTTCTAAGGCCCCTCCCAGCTCTGACATCCCCTGTTCTGGGCCCCTCCAAGTTCTTGAACTCTGAGATTCCTGATGAACCCCCCACTAGGGAAGAGGAAAAGAAAGATGAAGGGAAGGAGCAGGAAGAAAAGAGGCCCCCTCCCCCATTGCTATAGTTGAGGAGCCCCCAAGGAAGAGCCAGAGGTAAGAGATGCTGAGCCTGAGTGATGCACAGCTGGGCCTCCTCCTTGTCCTGAGGCTGTGTTATCAGGCAGGATGGGCACTGGTTACCATTAATCAGGGCTCACAGAATAGGTTGTGGCTCTGGGGGGCAGGGCTTGGAGGCAGGGCCTGAGCAAGGGTCCTGCCTTCTCCTCCCCCTTACCCCAAGTGCCCTGCCAAGGGTACTAGCCTTCACCCCTGAGTCTTGCTTCCCATGTCACCCACTTACCTTCAAAACTTGTCATGGTCCCCTGAGGACTTTCAGGGTAATCTAGTTTCTCAACCTCACCCATCATGGAACCCACTCATTGGAGGCCTCTGGGTCTGCTTGGCTCCCAGGATGTCTGCCACAACCATGGACCATGTCCCTTCCTCCTCCCCCTCCCAGGGATCTTCACTTATGAGAGATTTTCAGAGTGGCAGAGGCCTCAGAGGCCATCTAACCCATACCTTCATTTCACAAATGAGGAAACCAAGGCCCTAAGAGGTCAAGGGATTGGCATAAGGCCACACAATTCAATGCAACTCATAAACACTTATTTAGAGCCCACTATATGAACTGGGGATACAAACAAGAAAAAAAAACAGTTCCTGCCCTCAAGGAGCTTACAGTCTAATGGGGAAAGACAACATACAAAAGGAGCCTGGAAGCAGAAAAGGACACCAGCATGAGGGCACCATGTTCTGTTCAACTGAAACCAAGCAGAGCTTCGAGTAGGGAATAAAGAATGTGCCAGAAAGTCTAGATATCAGCCCTCTATAGAGGTTACTCTAACCATCCAATCAGAGAGGAGAGAAGGCTGAGGAAGTTGGGGAGGTATTGGGTGTTCAAAGTTGATGATCCAAAAGATCTACAACATCGAGAAGATTTGAACTCGGGTCCTTTGACTCCAAATCTAGTGTTCTCTCCACCAAAGCCTCTCCTGATTCCAAAGGGCTTCCAACTGCACCAGGCTAGCCATGGCATAATCCTCCTGCAGCCCAGAATGGTGGAGAATGCAGAATTCTCTTGCGGGATGCCTTGGTGGGAGGACGCCAGTAGGCACAGGAGTTCTTATCCTACCCACTCCGTACAAGCACAGAATGTCAGGCAATCATTTTCTCCACCAGTGAGGACAATTGCCTGCAAACTCCCAGGTTTGCCACATAGGTAACGTTATGCTCAGGTCAAGTTGCCCAGGCTTTGTTTGCTTGGCCCCAGACTCTTAGGTTAGGAGCCAAAAGTGCACATGGAGTCTCAAGTATCCCCAGAAGACTTAAGTTTGGATGACCCCTCCCCACTAAGTGCCTGGAAAATCTCAACTAATCCAATCCCCTTATCTGGGCCTCACCTTCCTTCTCTGTGAAGCCCATCTCCATGGCCCTTTCAGGCTCTAAAGCTTCTGAAAGAGCTCCCTGATAAGCTGGATACAAGATAAAATGTGATTAGGTCACCCCTCCAGGAGACAGATCACCCTGAATTCTAGAGATCACATAGTCCAGTCCATCCTCGAATAAGAATCCTCTCTACAACATCCCTAATAAGCATTCTGCCTTTGCTTAAAGACCTCCAGTGATGGGGAGCTCACTACCTTTCAAGACAGGTGAAGGGGTATCTGTCTCTTAGTTGACTAACTTGCCATCATGCATTAACAGAAACCTGCAATACAGCACTAATATACCTCCTTTTAGTAGCTTCCCTTCCACCAAGGGGAATACATAATTTACAAAGATGTGGAATTGTAAGGTAATTTGGAAAGGGTTGGGAAACACTCCCAACTAAGGAGATCAGCAAAAGAAGGGGTACCTAAGCTGAATTTTGAAAAGAACGAGTCTTTGAGAGGTAAAGGTAAAGAGGGTGTACCTGGGGGACAGCCTGTGCAAAGGCATGGAGGTGGGAGATTCTTTAGTAATTTTTATCAATAAAATCTATTACAGGTCTATGATGTGCCAGGCCATGAGTGACACAAAATGACACAGTCCCTGCCTTCAAGTAGCTTACATTCTGTATCATTTCAATGGCCTTATTTCTCTCAATTATCAAGTAGAGCTTATAACGCCCACTCTGCCTCCTCACAGGGAGTGTGAGAAATCCCTGGGAGCCTTTGCTTTCTCATTCTGGAAATGGAGGACTGGGCTAGAAGATACTGACTACTCTTCCTTTGGGAAAGACAGAAAAGCAAGTCCAGAGCCCTCTTGAGACAGCTCACTGCCTGCTCAGGGTGGGGTAGGCTGATAGAAAAACCCCAGCAGGATCATAGGAGAGATTTAAAACTGGGGAAAATTCGAACTGCTCTCCCTGCCCTTTCACAAGTGAGGAAACCAAGTCTCTGAGAGATGAATTGACTTCCCCACAGGCTGTAATCAGCACAGTCAGAATCTGAACCAGGTCCCCTGACTCCAAATCCAACATGTTTCCCACTCTACCACAATTCTCTCACATGACAGATGGGGAAACTGAGGTCCAGGAAAGGGAAATGTCTTCTCCAGGGTCACAGAGCCCAGAAGAATGGAGCTGGGACTTCCAGCCTTCTTTGCCCTCCAGGAGGGCGGCCTGTTTCACTATTCCCCATCTATTCTATGGCTTTCTCACCTCCCCAGGAAGTCAGTCCTCTCTGAAGTCTATCCTCAGTCTCTCTTGCTGCAAGGTCTGCTCCTGTCTCTCTGGGCTGCTTTCCAGGCTTCTCAGAGAAACAGAGGCCGACACCACCCAAGGCGGAATGACAGTATTTTAATTACCCTGCTAATTACACGTGTTGGCAAGGCTGCCTCATATGCAAGATAATTAAGTGGGGGAGGGATGGTAGGCACGTGCCAGGCTCTTGGGGTGGCCTCTCAGCCCCAGAAATTCCCCTGTAATCACTTTCTTTCCTTCTTTCAAAGCTGGAGAAGAAAACATCTCTCATTCCTACTTCCTCTTTCGGAAGGCTGTGAGAGGAAGAACAAAGAATGCTCCTTTCCATTCTGTCACGTTCACACCCACACCAAGGCCTCCCCTGGGTGCTGAATGGGACCACCAGGTGTGGGAGCTTAGGGCAGTCCTGCAGATCACAGAGATGCAAATGGACAGACCTAGCAGGAAGCTTTAGACCAATGAATCCAGCCCAGTTCTGCTTATGGATGAAAAGGCTGAGGCTCAGAGAAGTTAGTTCACTCACCTGGGGCCACACAGTAACTAAGGAGCAGTCAGAACCCAAACCTATGTTCTGGGATGCCAAATCCAGGCCTGTCTTTACAGATGAAGAATCAGGGGATCAGAGAGTCACAGTAACTCCCCCAAAGTTATCTAACCACCATTGGTTAGTCCACAAGTATTTATTTGTGTTTCCCAGGAGGGAAGGCAAAGAGCACATTCCCTGCCCTCTGGGAGAGGACCTTTTAATGGCAGAGACTAACTCTGTACATCGCAGATACAGACAGCACAGAGTAAGGGGGAACTAAGTTTCAGGAAAGTATGTTTAACATTTCTGTGTCTTGGACACCCCTTGGTAGCCTTGTGAGATGGACGGACCCTTCTCAGGATAAAGTTTGGTTGCCTGCATTCCCCAAACATGCTTAATTTTAAAGAAGGGCTAATGAAAATGAAGGGGGTATTTTTTCCCATCCAAGTTCATGGACTCCCTGAAATCCATGGGGAGGTCTGTGTACCCCAAATTAAAACCCTTGTGTTGGAGGGAGGGCACAGGCAAAGGAAGGGATGGGGAAGGTCTGCTGCATAAAGTGGGATTTCCACTGTCTTGGAGGAAGCCAGAGAAGGGAAGAGGGGAATAGTGTTTTAGGATAGTCAGTATTTGGATCTTTGGCTCCTGGACAAGCAGGGCCCTTTGTTCTACACCAGATGACTGGGAATGAAGTGGGGACAGAGAGGGAGGGTCTGGAAGTCCCCTCCTTTATTCCCTTTTCATTTTTCTGTCTCTAGCTCAGTTTCTATAGCTGTAAAATGGGGATAATAAGGGCCTCTCCCACCCAGAGCTGTTACAAAGAGGTGCCATATAAATGTGGGGCATTATTAGCCCAGGCCTGGAAGGCTGGCTCAGTCCACCTTGCCTGAGGGGCTCCCCAAGGGCTCCCCAAGGCTGGTCCAGGAAGGGATGGACAGGCATTCATGGGCCCCCCTCTTCCTCCCCACTGCCAGGCGGCCTGACTTGAAAGCCTCCCCCCACAGGAAGTTATTAAGTCGATGAGCATTCCTGTGGCCTGGGGATTGATAGGGCAAGGCTCCCATTCTCAAAGCCCAGCTTGGACTGGTGCCCAGAGAATGTGGCCGCCTTCCCTCCTTGCTTGGGAAGCCAGACATGAGCCCCTTGTTCAAGAGGAGGGCTGGCAGAGTCAGAGCCTGGCACCCAGAGACAGGAGACCATGGTTCCGTCCCCAGCCCTGTCCCGACCTCCATCAAGGCCCCGCCCATGCTTTCTCTTTTGAAGGTGTAGTTGGATTGCCTCCCACATCCCAGTTCTGACCATCTAGGACCCCATGAATGTCCCTGAGAATAGACAGACTGATCCTGGGAAGAACTCTGGCTCCCAGGAGCTGGTCAGGCCTGTGCCCATTCAGTTTGGACTTAGAGTAGCCCCTAAGCCATGGGCTCAGGGTAGGGTGGCAGTAAGGAGCCATACCAGGGCTTTCCCTCCCACCCACTCCCATCTGCCTCAGACACTGAGCTAGGAGGGACATCCATGGGATCCAAGGCAACCTCCCTGCCTTGGAGAGTGCAGAGGAACCAGCTTCCATTGGCATCTCCTGGGCCAGCTGATTACATGTTGGAACAGCCCCGATTTTCTAAGGAAAATGCTTTCTTCACACTCACTCGGAATGCTTTTGCCAATAACTCCCCTCCCACCCCCACGTGCCTGTGCCCTCGTTCTGCTCCCTGAGGCCAAGAAGATCGAGTACAATTCTTCTTCCAAGGGTAATGGATCGGAGCCCACAAAGGATCTTTGCCCCCAAGGCATATAGCACACGCCATGCACAGGGCGAATGACCTAGAATGGGGCCCAAGAGGTGAGGAGCAGAATGTCTGTCTGGCACTCCTGCGGAAGCTGTGGTGCTTTGGGATCAGGGGGAGAGTATGGGGAGGGAAGAGAAGTCTTTCCCTCCCTCCAGTCTGATAGCTTGTGACTTGACCTGATTATTTGTGATAACTAGGAGCTAAATTCTGTTGGGTGGAGGCTAGTGCTACCCAGGTCTGAAGTCAGTACCCTGGATATCTGGTACCTTGGGGCAAAGCCTCGAGGCCACATGTGACCCTCTAGGTCCTCGGGTGCAGCCTCTTTGACTGAGTCCAGGTTTTACCAAACAAATCCTCATATTAAGGACAATTTTTGCTGATTTTCTTACTCATGCCCTCTTCCTTCTATTCCAGGGACACCCAAGTCAGACCCTCATCCCCTCTCATTTGGATTATTACTGAAATGGTCTCCCCACAGAAGTCTCTGTCCCCACCCTCACCCCCTGCTCCTTCCAAACCTGCTCCCTCACAGAGGCCAAAGGGATCTTCCTGATTCCTGTGCTTAACCATGCAATTCCCCTGCTGAAAAGTCACCAATGGTTTCCAATCACACACACACACACACACACACACACACACACACAATACAAAGTCCTCTTTCTGTCTCCATGCACTTTTGGGCCAGCCTTGCTACATTTACTTACTACATTATTCACACATGACATTTGATTTCCAGCCTCCATGCCTTTGCAGAGGCTGTGCTCCATACCATGAATATAATTGCTTCTTACTTCCTCCTAGAATCTCCAGTTTCCTTCAGAGTTCAGCTTAAGGGTCATCACCAAGAGGAGACCTTTCTTGGTGCATTCCCAGAAGTTATGGCCCCTCTATCCCATTGCTTTGATCACATGAGATGATATTTGTAATGGACTTAGCACAGTGACTGGAACATAATAGGCACTTAACAAATGCTTGTTCCTTTCCCTTGTGTTAACTATACATCTGCTTTATATATACTTATGTTTGCACATGTTGTTTTTTCTGATGGACAATAAGTTCCCTGAGGGCAGGACCTGGTTCATTTTTGTCTTGGTACTACCAGTGCCTATCATAGTATCTGGCATATAGTAGGTGCTTAATGCATGTTTGTTGATTGATCAATTATTATTATTGCAGAAGTCATAGGGTCATAGTTTGACATAATCAGAAATTTCCTACCCATTCAATAGTGGAATGGGCCGCCCTTTAGGTTAACTTTTAATAATAACAAGAGCTGGCTTTTGTATAGAACTTACTATGTGCCAGAAACTGTGCTAAGTGCTTTATAATTATTGTCTTGTTTGAATCTCATAGCAACTCTGAGAGGTAAGCGCTATTATTTTACTTGTTTTATAGATGGGGAACCAGCAAACAGAGAGGTTAAGTGATTTGCCCAGAGTCACACAGCTAAGATGATCCTGAGGTTGGATTTGAACTCAGGTCTTCCTGGTCCTAGGCCCAGATCACTAATCACTGAGCAACTTAGCTCTTTAAGATTTGCAAAGTTCTTGCTTGGCTTCCCATCCCAGAGGGCTTCACTTCACTGAGTTCTTGAGGGGCCACAAGCTGGTAAGATGGGGGTGTATCCTTAATGGTGAGTCAGTAGAGTGAGAGTGAGAGGTAAGGTGATGCCAGGAGCTAGCTGTACCTTCAGTGTTAGGACCTGGGGCTCTTCCCTTCTTGGCTCCTTTGTGGTGAACTGAAAAGGGTTGGGAAACGTATGGAATGTTTGGGTACTGGGACCCCAATTCCAAGATCATATTTCTCTCTAGCTTCAAAACACTATCCCTGACAGTTTTCTCCCCGGCCCAAGGACGCTCTGCCTAGCAATAACTCATGAGTGGGCCCCAGCAAGACAAGCTATCTTTCCCCATCACAAGAACAAGCTGACCTCTGAAGAAATTCTCTTGCAGAACTATGACTATATCTTGTAACCACAAAATTATCATGTATTGATTCCCAAAGTACCGTGTTCAATCCAGAGGTCAAGCTATAGACATCAATTCTCAAAGCTATCTTGCTACAGATGAAACAGACCAAAAAATACACCCCTGACAAACCCTTCCCCTGGTTTCCAGTAGTGAATAACGCCCGGGACCAAGGTTGTAAATCATCACCTAATAAGCATATCTGCCAGATAATCCACTACTTTTCCTATATAAGCTTTAGCATCATTCCTGTTAGGTGGCAAGCTCCTCGGAGAGATCTGCCCACCATGTTGGCATTACAATAAACGTCTGCCACCTTGACTTAAAGGATGCTTGAATCCATGAATTCATTCCAGACCACCCTGCAGAGTACTTCAGTTCTTGAGGGGTCCCTGAACCCCTTAAACTACATCAAAACCAGGCTTCATTTGAAGTCAGAGGACCTGGACTGAATTCTTGGTACTGCCACTTGTTACCTTTGCCAAGGTGATTCATCTCCCTGGGCCTCAGTTTCCCCATCTAAAAAATGAAGGGTTTGGGCTAGATGACCCACCAGAGACCTTCCAGGGCTATGTGTCTTCAAAGTCATCTCATTAAACTGATATGGAAACTGAGGCCCAGAAAGGTGAAGGGCTTTCTGAGATCTGAAAGCAAGTCAGTGGCAGGGACAGAACCAGAAGCCTCCAAATCGGGTCCTCTTTAATGTACCCTGCTGCCTCTATCACTCACCATTTGTTGACTCAATAAATTGACGGATAAGCAATAATAAGAAATATGCAAATTAAAACAACTCCGCTGTTTCACTTCACATGCATCAAATTAAAAAGGATAATGTAAGAGAAATTCTCACCAGCTCAGCTGAAGCAGTCACAAAGGGCTCAGAATAGAATGATGCATGTATATCCATATATACTATTTTCACATATATTACATACAATATATAATATATTACATTTGTTTATATATTGTATATGTTATAAATATAATGAATTAAAGAAATACTGAGGAGTTTTCCCTCAACCTCACAACAACGCGTGAAGCTTGAGAAGATTAGAGGGGATTGGACGTTGGATGAAGGCAACCAACACCAGAAAAGAAATATCTTATGAGTGGCTGAATCAATCCTGTTCCTTTGGGCCTGTATATAATACAAGTAAACCTGCCCCTCTCATAAGCCAGGTCATTGAAGCGAATGGACAGTAAGAGTCACTGCATCTGGTGAAAGCAGAGATAGGCATTCTAGACAGACACAGATACAGAAAGACTCACCTAAGGGAAGAAACAACTTCAAGGAAAAAACACCTTGAAGAAGAGAAGAGAGCTGGCCATGGAATAAGAAAGGATTCTCACTGCACAATCCCCACAACTGCTGTGTGATGGCTCTGCAAAGACAGTGAAGACTTCCTGGCCCTGCACTAGCAGGAGTCCTAAGGTACATTTGTCGTACATGGGTCCCACATGTGCACTTTACTACTATTTAATGATAAATTTAAACCTACTTTCCCCATGGACACTGTGTATTTATGGGAGGGTAAGCACTGAGTTTTTGTAGGAAATGTTTTGTATTTAATCAATTATCTTAGTGAATCCCTTTGCTAATTAAGTCTCCTGGAAGATTGTTCATGAGAAGCACTTGGTGGGGGCTTATGAGTTATTGTAATAAGAGTAGTCACCTGTAGAATTACTCCTAAAACTCAAGGTAGAAGCTGCCCTCTGGAGGGCAACCTGCTATTAGTTAGAGGGGTTTTATATAATAAAAGATGGAAAGAGTACATTTGGGTGGGAAAATAGACATGCCAATATGCTCTTGGGTGGCAGCAGCAGCAGTAGCATCAATAATAGCCCCTACTGTGCACTCAGCACTAAGGGAGATAGATAGTTTAGCTGAGGCATCATCCCTGTCCTCACAGAGCTTCCAAAGCTAGCAGGAGAATAAGAACCCATAAGAGATGACTGATGGGAGCAGAGGAGAGAAGGCCTGAGAGATCAGGCAGGACATAGGGGGTGGGGTGGGGGGAGGGCATTCAGAAAGCAGCCTGATGGTGTCTGGCCTGGGCCCTTCAGCCTGGGATCCCTGCTGACAAGAGGGCTTTAAAGACTCAGCTGTGTCTCCTCTGCCTTTCCTCAGTTCCCCTCTTCCTCTTACCTGGTCCTGACATGGTAAGCCTCCCTCTGTGCTGCTGATGACTCCCCTAGGAGCATCCCAGGGGGCTTGGGCAGAAGCCCTCCTGCCTCCAAGACTGGATGCAAGACCCCATCCCTACTGTTCCTCTCACCTGGGGACAGCAGCCCAGCTGAGCCCTAGCCTAAGCCCTAGAAGGAACCCCAAACTCAGAAAGGTTAAGTTACTTGCCTGTAGTCACACAGCCAGTAAATTCAAGAGGCTGAATTTGAACTCAGTTGTTTATGATTCCTAGCCCAGGACCCTCACCACTATGACCTTTTCTTCAAAGTATTTCTGTTAGAGACCTGGAGATAGGAAAGATATGGGTTCAGATCCAGCCTATGACACAGAGCAGCTGTGTGACTTGACCTCTCTCAAACCCAGCTGTGTTTTGTATGTTACATGGACCCTGATGACCCTGTGAGTCAGGGAGGGAGGCACCACAACTCTTCTCATCCTAAAACTGGAAAACTGTCCTCACTCCATAGCTTTACATCATACTTCTCTGGGCCTCAGTTTCTCCTCCTGTAGCATGAGAAGAAGAGGCTGAGTAGATGATCTTCAGGGTCCTGTCCAACGCTAGATCCTAGAATCCACTAAGGTGCAAGAAAGGAACAACGCCAAAGCAATGAATCCTTAAAGGAATAATGGCAGTCATTGTGTTTCTGTTTATGGGAGACTTTTAAGTTTAGGGTTACTGGGGGGGGCGGGTAGGAGTGAGAAGGGGAGTTTCCAACTACTACTAATCCCACATCATAAAGGTGTGCCTGCACCCAACAAGGTTTAGTAAAAGCAGATTCTTCTCAAAGATTGCTCTGTCCATGGAAGTAAAAGGCTAGTTGACAGTCAGTTGGCATGTCCTCAGAACTCTAGAAACTCGAGCTTGAAGGAACCTCATAAGGATTCTAGCCTAAACCTATAAGTGAATCTGCAACATGCCCTAGAGAGCCATCTCCTCTTCCCAGAGGAAGCCCTCCAGTGAGGGGGAGGCTTTGAGTGCCTGAGGCAGCCCATTCTCTCTGGGACAGCTCCTCAGACTAGAAAGTCCTTCCTTCTATTAGGGCTTAAGCTGCCTCTCTGGTTCTTCCCCTAGTTGGTCTGACATCTGCTTTCTGAAGCCAAATGAAAGTCTCATCCCTCATCCCCCACATATGCTTGAAGTCTCTAAGTTAAATATCATCAATTCCTCCAAATGATCCTTATACAGCGAGGTCCTACACCTTTGGACACTCTCCAGCTTTTTCACATCTCTCCTAAAATGTGAGGGCCAGAAACAGTTCTAATATTTGAGCTGGGCATCTGCCCAGGCCAGACCTCTGGTACTGCACTTTCACCCTTGACTGTCCAAGGACTCCTGGATGCTGAGGCCCCATGTTCCTCCTTGGCACCTGACACCTTCAGATCTCAAAGATTTTAGTGGGCCTGGCTCTTTCCTTGGGGAGTCAGCCCTACTGAGTTATTTAGCCAGATGAGTCTGGCCCTGTTTTCCTTGAATAGCATTTGCATTCTCGCCCTGCTCCTATTTCCCAGCTCTGGCCTGAATTGTGCAGGGTGTGCCCCCTTTGTCCATCTTATGCTGTGACCTCCTGGAGATTTATGGGAGATCAGCAAGCACAGGTGGTGGGAGGACCATTGATGATTTGGCTGTGGTTGCTCTGTGATATTGATTCCAGTAAGTGGGAAGGGGTTGTGTTGGTCTTGATGTGATGTGGTCACTGAGAAGCCTGGGCTTTCTTGGCCTCTGTTGGGAAGCCCCTCTTCCAGGAATAAGGAGGGAGAGCGTCTCTCTGTTCTTGGCCCCAGTCAGACCTATCAGGAGTACTATGTTCCATGTGGGGTGACAAGGGTTTGGTAGGTCACTGATATGCTAGAGTGTGTCCAGAGCGGGTCAACCAGGATGGTGGAGGTCTCTGAGTCTAAGGCACAGGTGGCAAAGCCATGCAGTGGACCTAGAATCAGGAAGACATGAATTCAAATACAAACGTGTGACCTTGGGTGAATCACTTAACCTCTGTCTACCTCAGATGATAAAATGGAAGTAATAATAACACCTACCCAAAGGATTATTGTAATTATCAAATGAGATAATACTTATAATATTATTATAAGCACAGTGCTTGGTATTTTTGTGGTTGCTTAGCTGTGTCCAACCCATCTGGGAAGGATACTAGAGCGGTTTGCCATTTCCTTCTCCAGCTCATTTTACAGATGAAGAAACTGAGGCAAACAGGGTCAAGTGACTTGCCCAGGGTCACATAGCTAGGAAGTGTCTGAAGCCAGATTTGAACTTGGGGAGATGAGTCTTCCTGACTCCAGGCTTGGTACTCTCTCCAATGTACCACCTGGCTTCCCTATGGCTGGCTTAGTAGATGCTATGTGAATGCTAGCTATTATTATTAATAGAAGGAGCTGGGAATATTTAACCTGGAGAATGAGATAATACTTGTAAAGTCTTAGTACAGTGCCTGGAACATAGCAGAAGTTTAACAAAGGTTTATTCTCTTTCCCTGGAGAAAAGAAAGGTCAGGGAGGCCATGAAAGCTAGGGTGGAATATGGGAAGGCAGCACCACGTAGCCGGTGAGTATGAGGACCTGGCTGAAACAGCCCAGCTCTGCCACTCAGCCCTACGGGTGACCCTAGGCAAGATACTTAATCCACAAGCACTTATTAAACACCTACTATGTACTAAGCACAGTGAATTCACTAGAGATACAAAGACAAAAAAGAAACTGTCTCTGCCTTCAAGGGGCCTACTTATTGGAGGGGAGACAACAGGTCTATTAAAAAGAAGATGTGTAACCCTAAGTTACACAGAGACGCCACCAAACTTTCCTGCCCAGTTCTGGCTGACTGCAGGTACCTGCCCAGAGTGTTGGGGATTTAGGGATACAGAACCCCCTTGTTGCTGCTTCTGGCTGATCACGTGTGCTGCAGGGCATTGGGACAAGGAAGTAAAGAACTCCCTTATTGGTCACTGAGCAGAAAGAGCCTCTGAACCAGTGGACCTGTAAAAGGGAGTGACCTGCTATCAGCTGCAATTATAACAACAATAGCTAGCATTTATAGAGCACCTAAGGTTTACAAAGCATTGTACATAGGTTAACTCATTTGATCCTCAAACAACCCTGGGCAGCAGGTGCTGCTATCATCCCTGTTTTTATAGATGAAGAAAATGAAGCATTGCCCAGAGTCACACAGCAATATGTGTCTGAGGCAGGATTTGAACCAGACTCCCACGCTCAATACTCTACCCACCATGCTGTGCAGCTGTCTCATAGTATGTCCTCCTGCCTGCAGTCTAACCTGCTCACGAGTGGAGGGGGACGAGCAGGAACACTCAGCTAGGTGAGCTTCTACCCAGGCCCTTGGCTGCTCCTTCTGCCTTATATTCCTTTGCCTGAGCGCAGGTGACTGGACAGTGACCCTGAGATGGACCTGCTCATCCTCAGAGGGAGCGCTGTGAGTCACAGAAGTTAAAGGATCTAGGTCTATTGATTGAGAAATATCTTCACTGAAAAGATAACATCCAGCAAAGAGGGGTCCTGGCACAGAGACAGTGAAGACCCTGGTGATCTGGCCTGTTCTTTCAGAACCAAGTGAATTCTGGCCCTCCCAGAAACTCAGTGCCACCGGGTGTAGACAGGCAGCCTCACTCTGTCAAGTTCCAGTGATACCTAGGACTTCAAGTTTAGAATCAGTCAGCAGGCATACATTAAGTGCTTACTATGGACCAGCCATATGATGTGCTCTAGAGCTGGACAGAACCTTGGAGTAACCCTCTCCTATTACAGAAGAGGAAATGTTGGACAGAAAGAAAAAAAGAGAAAAAGAAGGAAGGAAGGAAGGAAGGAAAGAAAGAAAGAAAGAAAGAAAGAAAGAAAGAAAGAAAGAAAGAAAGAAAGAAAGAAGGAAGGAAGGAAGGAAGGAAGGAAGGAAGGAAAGAAAGAAAGAAAGAAAGAAAGAAAGAAAGAAAGAAAGAAAGAAAGAAAGAAAGAAAGGAAGAAGGAAGGAAGGAAAGAAAGAAAGAAAGAAAGAAAGAAAGAAAGAAAGAAAGAAAGGAAGGAAGGAAGAAAGAAGGAAGGAAGGAAAGAAGGAAGGAAGGAAATAAGGGAGGAAAGAAATAAAGAAGGAAGGAAAGAAGGAAGGAAGGAAATAAGGGAGGAAAGAAGGAAGAGATGAAGGAAGGAAGGAAAGAAAGAAAGAAAGAAAGAAAGAAAGAAAGAAAGAAAGAAAGAAAGAAAGAAAGAAAGAAAGAAGGAAGGAAGGAAGGAAAGAAGGGAGGAAAGAAGGAAGGAAGAGAGGAAGGAAGGAAGGAAGTTAGGAAGGAAGGAAGGAAGGAAGGAAGGAAGGAAGGAAGGAAGGAAGGAAGGAACAAAGAAAATTTGCCCATGGTCACAGGATTTGTACCCATGTCCTCTGACCCCATAACTAGTGCCTTTGCCTCTTTGTATCATATCTCTAGTTCACCCTGTTCATTATCAACTCTTTCTACATCTGTTCAAAGACATTCATTGGTTTTATTGCTGGCTATTGTCTCCCAGGGTCCTCTCTGCTGACTTCATTTTTCTTGTGTAATAGCTCACATTTCTATAACACTTTAAGGTCTACCAAGCCTTTTACATGCACTGTCTGATTTGTTCTTAATGATTGCCAGGGATAACATACAAAAAGCATTTCTTTATTAAGTACCAGGCACTGTCTAAAGCACTGGGGGTGCAAAACCAAAAATGGACCCATCACTATCCTCGAGGAGTTTACCCTCCTTTTCTTCTGCCCTCCATCTTCCCTCAGTCATTGAGGGCTTCAGTCTCTCTTCATCTACTTGCTCCTTCTCTGTTGTCTACAAACATGCCCATGTCTCCCCTATCTTTAAAAGAAATTCTCTTCACTAGACCCTCCCATGCCCTCAGGCTCTCACCCTATCTATCTACATCTATATCTATATCCATATCTATATCCATATCCATATCTATATCTATATCCATATCTATATCTATATCTATATCTATATCATCTTTCCCTTTTCTCGGCCAGCCTAGAAGAAAGCTGCCCAGCCTGGCCACCTCCACCTCCACTTCCCCTCCTCTCACTCCTCAATAATTTCTCATCTGGCTTTTGACCCCATCTGAAATTGCTGCCTCCAAAGTTATCAAGTTTCTCGATTGCTAAATTCAATGGCCTTTTCTCGATTCTCATCTTCCTCTCCTTCTCCTCCTGGAGACTCTCTCCCCTCTGAGTGTCCATGGCCCTGCTCTCTCTCGGTTCTCCTGCCTGTTTGGCAGCTTCTCCAGATTGTTTTAATAGACATTCACCCATCTCCTAGCCCTGAGCATGAGGATCCCCAAGACTCATCTTGGGTCCTCTTCTCGCTCTATACTCTCTCCTTTGCTGATCTCATCAGCTCCCATGGATCCAACTCCTACCTTCCTATATCTCTCCAGCTTCCCTACTTCTATCAAGGGAACCACTGCCTTTCCTGCCATCCAGATCTACTATCTCAGAGAATTTCTTGATTTTTTCTCTCCCTCACCCCAAACTCCATATTGGTTCAGTTGGGAATCCTGTTAGTTTTCCTTCTGCATCTTCTCTCCAGTCACATGGCCATCAGCCTTCATATAGGACCCCATCTCTTGCCTCAAATGCTGTATTTCACTCTGCAGCCACCTTTGCCAAAGCAGCCTCAGACATATACCTCCACACCCCAACCCTACTCCGATGCTCTCTGCTCTGAAACTGTGACAAAACCTGCTTCTGGAAAGGGAGGGTCCATCTATTTGCTCCTGTAACAACTCCAACCACAATATCTGCCCCCTCCCCACCCCACCCTGGTCACCCCTGCCTCTGGGAGTACTCAGCTTTGTTCAAAGGTCAGTTCAAGTACTGGCTACTGTGGGAGGCCTCTCTTGAGCCCCCAAGTCCAGCTTCTGGTACCTCCCCAGCAAGAAATAAGCTTGTATATCTTATGCATCTCCAACGACTGCTGAGCCCAAGGTGCTGGGGGAGCTTTAATACCTTCTCCACTTAGAGGGTCCATCTGCTCTAAACAGATATTATCATACAAGTGGGCATTCTGCACACCTCCAGGTCAGAAGGAGACATTAGATGAGAAGTCTCAGAAACAGATCAGAAATCTGACATGGGAGATTCAAATGCTCGTGACAGGATACTGGAATTATTTAGGCACCCATTGGAGCTGTCTCTGCCTTTCCTCTCTTCCTCCATGCCTCGCCCTCTCCCTCTGTCTGTCTGACTGCCTCTCTCTCCTTCTCCCTCTCTCTTCCTCCCTTCCCTCTCCCTTTATTTCTTTCCCTTCCTTTTCTCTCTGTCTCTGTCTCTCTCCCTCCATGTCTTTCCCTCTCCCTTTATCTGTCTGTCTGTCCCTCCTCTTCCCCCCTCTCCCTTTCTTTTATCTCTATCTCTGTCTCTCTCCCTCCATGTTTCTCCCTTTCTCTGTCTGTCTGTCTGCCTGTCTCTCTTTATCTCTCTCTCTCTCTCTCTCTCTCTCTCTCTCTCTCTCTCTCTCTCTCCCTCTTCTCACCTCTCTCTCCCTCTTCTCACCTCTCTCTCCCTTTCTTTTCTCTCTGTCACTTTATCTGTTTCTCTCTCCTTATGTTTCTCCCTCTCTGTCTGTCTCTTTATCTCTCTCTCTCTTCCTCCCTCCTCTCTCTCTCCCTTTCTTTTCTCTCTGTCTCTTTCTCTGTCTCTGACTCTCCCTGTCTCTCTGTCTCTCTCTCTCTCCCCTCCTCTCTTCTTCCTCCCTCCTCCGCTTTCTCCCTTTCTTTCTTTTCCTTTCTTTTCTTTCTCTCTGTCTCATCCTCTCCTTTTCTTTCTCCCCCTCCCCTCTATCTTCCCCTCCTTCCTCACTGCCCTCTCCTTCCTCTCTCTCAGAACAATTGATAATAAATGACTTGCATTAAAGACAATTTCTTCCTTTGAGAAATGGAGGAAACAACAAGGAAAATAGCCCATTCTGGACCCAGTTCTGGCTCACAAAGAGAAACTGACTGCTGGAGTGAAAATGACAAGAACCTCAGGAGTAAGTGATCCCTTTGTCTCTGTCTTCTGACAAAGAAGAATCGGGATTGTGGAGCCACAGGATCTCAGAGCCCAACAGCATCTCTGAGGTTCTTGTTCAGTCATTTCAGTCATGTCCAACTCTTCATGACCCTATTTGGTGTTTTCTTGGCAAAGATATGGGAGCAGTTTCCCATTTCCTTCTCCAGCTCATTTTGCAGATGAGGAAACTAAGGCAAACAGGGTCAAGGGACTTGCCCAGGGTCACACAACTATTAAGTGATTGAGGTCAGATTTGAACTCAGGAAGATGAGTCTTCCTTACTCTAGGCCAGGCGCTATGGCGCCACCTAGCTGCCTGAAGACATCTCAGAGAACCCTTAGCCTAACCCTAATACCTGAACCAGAATCCCCTTTCGCCATCTCATGGGATCACCAATACATGGTTAGCCAGTCTCTGCTTAGAGAGCTTAGGTGAGATGGAGGCACTTCCTGAGACCCCCATTCCACCTGTGAGCACCTCTCTCTGACTTCCAGCCTAAATTTGCACTTCTGCATCAACCTTCCACATCTCCCATCTGTCTCCTCCCCAGGATGGCCCTTCAAGTATTTCAAGATGGCCATGTCGTTCCACACTCCACTGCTAACATTCATCAAAAAAACTGGGAGAAGACGGGGCGATATGATGTCGGCTGGAAGTATCTGTCCTACTCGACTGAGTAGACGGCTGAGCCAGGACCAGTGTGGGTGTGGAATTCCAAAGAGCCAGTTTAGACAGGAGGGCAGGATGGAACGTCTTTGGGACATTTGGAGCGTTCCCAGAATGGAATGGGTTGCCATGGGGAGGTAGTGAGTTCCCTGTCCCTGGAGGTCTTCAAGCAGAGGCTTCTTGACTTCTTGTTGAGGCCAAGATTTAAGAAGGAGCAGTACAAGTTGTATGCTCAGACACCTTTTACACTCTAGCATTCTCTAATATCATGATCCTCAGAGTGTGGGGAGGAATGGAGGGTTCCTACTGACTACCAGGACCGCTGATGTGGGACTCCCTGAGCCCGGCTTCCACAGAGGAGGATAAAATAGTAAGCACCAGGGACAATCCCAGGGCTTAGATCCCCTGCAGAATCCCAGGTCAGACAGTGGGGAAACCAGCCCCTTGGGCCTTGGGAGAATTAGAGGCAGGCCATGGGTGGGCTTCCTGTGAAACATATAAACAGTAATTAGCAGATGAAGAAAAACATCCAGGCAAGGCAGCTCTTGAGAGATTCACCGCCTGTGTCCTCTCTTCACCTCTTCATCATCCTTAAGAGGACCACAGGGTCGGGGAAGCCTCTGAGAGAGCTCTGACATCGGGTCACTGCAGGGAGTGCATACGTGTGTGACAGGATAACAACCATGCTGCCAAGGGACTTTCCTACGAGTTTCATTTTCCAAGCACTTCATGTAACTCTGTCTAATATGAGCCTAACTTTGACTCTTTAAGGTATGATAATCCCCATTTTATAGGTGAGAAAACTGGGGCAAAAAGAGGTTAATTGACTTGCCTGGGGACACTACAGTACTAGGTATTTAATAAATGCTTTTGAAGTAAAGAGAAGGGACTGAGCATTTATTTGATACCTACTGTATACCAGGCACATTTTTACAAATATTACCTCATTTAAAGCTCACACTAACCCATTGAGGTAGGTGCTATTATCATCTCCATTTTTCAATTAAGGAAAACTGAGGCAAGCAAAGGTTAAAGGATTTGCTCAGAGTCATTCCAGCACTCTATCTACAAAGCCCAACAGTGAAAGTGGGTACTTAATAAATGCTTTTAAGGAAAGGGAAGGGATTAAGCATTTACTTGGTACCTATTATATGCCAAGCACTTTTTACAAATGTCACTTCATTTAAACCTCACATTAAACCAGGGAGGTAGGTGCTATTGTGCTACCTCTATTGTAGAACTGAGGAAAGTGGGGCAAACAGAGGTTAAGTGATTTGGCCAAGGTCACCCTGCTAGAGAGTTGTCTGAGGCCATATTTGGACTCCATGACTCCAGGCCCCTCACTCTACCCACCACCCCAATGAGGCCTCCAGACTGAATGGAATTAGGGCAGCAGAGTGGATAAAGTATTGGACTAAGGAGGCAAGAAGGTCTGACAAAGAGTCTCCCAACAATTAAAGGGAAGAAGATCTGTTAACCTAGAGGTAAAGGACCTGAGGTTCCAAGCCATCAGTCGCCTTGGGCTGAGATTACAAATCTAGCGACAGAGGGGCAGGATCTGAAGCTGGATTTTCTGTTTCCCCAAGTTTTTGCTGGAGCAGGCTGCTTTCCCAGGTCACTGCCAGCTCTTCTATTCTGTGGATGGAGGCCCCCCCTTCCCCCACCCCCGTCTTTCCCCACTGGCCTGCCATGCCGTGGTGCCCCACAGCCCATCATTGCTGTTATTTTGAGGTGTGAAGCTTGGAGGCCTCCCCTCCCCAAGGCAGAACTTCCTGTTTTTATCAGTCATTAGCATTTCATTATAACAAATTCATAATTCCATGCATTTCTCTAGTTGAAAAAACACTACTGATTCTGTGGGAGACAGAGTCTGGGAAGAGTACAAAGGTGTTTTTTACCCTCAAGGAGCTCACAGTCTAGAAGGGGAAATGAGAGCAGGTCAGAATCCATCACACCAGATAAATTACTTCTCTGTTTGGGCTTAGTTTTCAAGTGTGTAAAATGGGTTGGAAGTGCTAAAATCCTTTTGATTGGCTTCCCCATTTTTTGTTCTATGATCCCATCCAAAGTTAACATTTCTGGTCCCTGTTTCCAAGGTCCTATTTGGCTCGGACATTCTATGTTCTATGTTCTAAAATCATTCCTTGACTCTGACATTTTGTGTTCTATGTCCTAACATCATTCCTTGGCTCTGACATTCTGTGTTCTATGTTCTAATGTCATTTCTGGCTCTGACATTCTGTGTTCTATGTTCTAAGGGTCCTCCCAGGGCCTATATTCTGTGTTTATAGGCAAAGTTCATTTGCGCAGTGGGATAATGATAATAATTATTAACAATAGTAATTATTAATAATGATGATAATGATAATTATTGTTGTTCTTAATAATGATAAAAGAAAGTCTATGTTCTATGGCCGCCTTCAGCTTTGACGTTCTATGTCACGTGTTCAAAGGTTTCACCCAGATCTGACGTCCTGTGTCTTTCAAGTGCTGACATTTTCTCATCTGTGTTCTAAGGTCCTTCCCAGAGCTGGCATCTGCTGGTCCTCTGATCCTCGGCTTGGAACAGAACCTGGCTCCTTCTCCACATTTCTCACCTCCTTAATTACACACCTGCCTGCCTTTTATTGAAGAGATTGGGGAGAGCAAGTCATAAAATAAGGGGGTAAAGGAAATTACTGGGCTGCTGAACCACATTGCCGGTCGGATAGATTAACACCTGAAATGAAAGGGGTGGGGGGGCGGGAGGGAAGGGAAGCCAAAAAGAAAACCAAACCATGCCTGCCTAATGAGTGTTGGCCCACTGTCTGTCTGCTCCCTGGGCAGCTCTTTCCATCCGCTGACCCTCCCTCCAGAACATTGCTTACCTTGGAAGGTCACTGGCCGGGTCCCGCCCCTTCATCAAGGGTTCAGTCTGAGCCAATGGATGATGGGAGGGTGATGGATGAAGAGAAGCTGACTTGGAGCCTGGTCTCTGGCTTCCAGCCAAGCCTCTGCCAGTAACTCATGATGTGACCCTGAGTAAGACTTCCTGGATCCAGGGCTCAGTCAACTGTTCTGTAAAGTAGAATCTGACCCTTCCTTACAGAGTCACTGTGAGAATACCATGGAAGACTCCACAGGATTTCACCCACACTGGGCTACATGAACGTTAGGGCTGGCAAAGATGCAAACATTAGAGAAGGAAGACCATGCCCTCACCAAAAGCACTGGGAAGTGGAAAGCCCCATAAAAATAATGAGAATGGTTCCCCTTTCTCTGGTACTTTAAGATGAACAAGGTACTCCCTTGGTGAGAGAGAGGTAGGGTGAGGATCATCACCCCCATTTTACTGAGGCTCAGAAAGTGAACGTGATTTGCCCAGGGTCACGTAGTGTCATATCTGAGAATCAAATCTGGGTCTCATGGCCTTGATACAGGACTCTTTCCACTGCTGTCCATTCCTGACAAAAAAGAAAGAAATGTATTTATTCATTTATTCACTCATCTATTCATTTGTTAGCTTATTTATTCACTTTATCTATCTACCTATTTGTCCATCTGTCTGTCTGTCTGTCTAACCCAGTTTTCCAGGTCTATAAAGTTTGCAAAAGGCTATATAAAGTGGAATTGGAACATGGCAGTGATGGTGTTCTTGTCTTCTGCCCTGGACAGACCTGTCCCTGCCCGCCCCCCCCCCCAGAGGAATCGGCTCAGTTCTGGGCACCACTGGGCATTCATAAGCTAGAACTTGTCCAGAGAAGGATAACCATGGTGAATAAATAAGGGAAGGAGTGAATAGATGAATAAATGAATGAGAAAGCATTTATTAAGTGCTTATTATATACTAGCTAAGCTTTTCACTGGGGATACAAAGGAAAAGAGAGAGATTTTCTGTTCTTCAGAAGCACACATTCTAATTGGGGAATAACACACAAGAGAGGGTTTTAGTTGTGATTATGATGAAAAGGTCCCATGGTCCTTACAGTACAGCAGCTAAGCTGGGAATGGTAATTGGTCATTAGCTAGTGTTGGGGAAGGGGCTTGAGTTCATGGCACATAAGGGCTGGCTGAAATAACTGGGGGCCACCTGGGATGAATGCTTTCTTCAAGTACTTTAAGGGACTGTCCTACAAAAGAGAGATTAGATGAATCCTCTCCTAGAGGGCAGGACTATAAGCAATGGGGTAAAGTTGCTGACAGGCAGATTTAGTTTGGATCTAAGGAAAAGCTGTCCCCAAGAGACATGGGCTATCTCCTGAGGTGGTGGGTCCCCTCCCCCTCCTTGGGGACTGTTTAGCAGAAGCTGTGGAATTAGGAATGTTGGGGTCTGACTTCAGCCCCCCCCAAAATGATTTGAGGGAGAAATTCAAACTGACAACGAGGGCAACAAAAGGGACCTTTCTAACTCAAAGTCATTTAGAGATCTGCTTATGAGGAGGAAACAAGTTCAAAGATAGATCAAATACCTGGAATTTAATTAGATAACTAGCTGATCTATGTTCCCAAATGTAGGTCAAGATGGCATCTAGGTGCTGCCACGGTGCATAGAGCACTGGTTCTGAAGTCAGAAGACTGAACTTCCTGAGTTCAAATCTGGCCTTGGACACTACTAGCTGCGTGACCCTTGGGCAAGTCACTTGATCCTATTGGTCTCAGTTTTCTCATCTGTAAAATGAGCTGGAGAAGAAAATGGTAAAACATTCTAGTATCTTATCCAAGAAAACCTCAAATGGGATCACAAAGAGTTAAACGTGACTGAAACAACCAAACAAAAAAATTCCCAAACAGTTTAAACTCTAGACTA
This sequence comes from Gymnobelideus leadbeateri, assembly GCA_011680675.1. Taxonomy (NCBI): domain Eukaryota; kingdom Metazoa; phylum Chordata; class Mammalia; order Diprotodontia; family Petauridae; genus Gymnobelideus; species Gymnobelideus leadbeateri. Next base: position 121,491 of record WOXC01012171.1, on the reverse strand, counting down.
AGAGCCTGGGAGCTGACAGGCCTCTTTCCTTATAGTAAAACAGACCCTTTTATTGACTCTGTTGACTAGCTGTGTGAAAGCTGTCTTTCTCACTAAAAATTATCAAGTCAAGTCAATGTGCATTTGTTAAGCTCCTACTATGTGCCAGGAATTGCACTAAAAGAGTTAGATGATTGTTGGCCTGTCTGTTCTCAGTCTTTGAACTATAAACTAAAAGAAAAAAGGGCAGGGGTTGAGAGGGATGCCAGAGCCAGTCCCTCTTTTATGGGGGCAGATGTTACATCTCAGGTGAAGAACTCAGGTTAGGTCAGTAGGTGGCAACAGAAAGAAAAGCCCACCAGAGAGGGAGAAGAGGAGAGAGCAGATTTTATGAGAAAGCCAACCAGGAGTAGTCGCAGTAGAGAGAAGTCAACACATGTCTCCTATGCATGTGTGTGCCCCCCCCACACACACACACAGAGTCCTTATCCATGCCCACTCTTTCCCCATGAGTATACTTGTAGGGGAATGTGCCCCAGGGCTTTGGCTGGGTGTCTTCTGTTGAGACTTTTCTCATCATGGTTCATTAAATGTCTTTGCTTTGAAATTATGGAGAACAATCATGTTTGAGAAGATGAGAGGACACTGCCCCCCCACCCACCCTTTTGCAGAGATGAGAAGCTCATTCAAAAAGAACTTTGGACCTGGAATAGCTTTACTTAGTGGGGGGACTGGGCAGAGCAGGCACATGTGAGAAGGGGTAACTCAGGTGCCACTCCCCCATCTGGAGCCATAGATTTGATCACGGGCTTTCTTCTTGGATATTGTCTCCATGGATTATTACTTCTCTGCTATTTTCTGTTATTTTTGTGATCTATCCATCCATCCATCAGTAAGGTGTTCTACCTTACTGCTCAAGTCCAGATACTTCCCTTGACTTTCCTATGTAAGCATTCCTCAGGGCTACTGCCCCAACTGGCATTCTCACTTGTGGATTAGGTCCAGTGGTACAATGGCAAATATTTTAATGTACATACAAATGCTACCTTTTATAATTTATTTTTAATTTTTATTTATTTATTTATTTTTAATTTATGGAATAAAACAAACATTTTCATAATGTAGTATAATTTTTGTTGGAAAGATGATTGCTCTTAAAGCTGCAAATCTGCACATTACATGCAATTTACTATTCCTTTTAAATATACGATAAAGCTATCACAGAAATTTCTTTTTTTCTTCCCTCACCAGAGGTATGATAACATACTTTTTTACATTTAATCTACATTATTTTCATTTTCTCCATCGATATCTTAAGTCTAGACAATCAACAAAACAAAAAATCAAGCCCTGGTTTGCAGTGTTGCTGATTTCCAAGGTGTAACTAAATGCTCACAATGAAAATTTAACAATCGACTGTCAGAAACCAATGTCAGTTAGCTCCAGCACATGCTTGGTTAGATCTCCAGGAAATGACTACTTTCAGTTTCTGGGGATAAACCTATGGATCTGTCTCTTAACACTATAGTTCATGAGTCCCTAGTGGTGTGACTATCTTCAACAATCAGGCACTAGACAATATTTAGCTATTAGAAAAAAGTACTTAATAATATGACATGACAAATATAGTAACTATAAAATGCTTCCTACTTATAACTAGGGCACACATTCCCATAAATATACAAAGAATCTATGAGATTCAATAAAAGTACAATGTGTAATATACAGGTATGGCAAAAGAGACTCACAGCCTCCAGAATTGCAAGGCTTAGAATTTAGAAGTTGTTCTCTACAGGGAGTTCTCGCAAATTTACCCTTGGGAACTGTGTTTCTAATGGATGTACTGTACATCTAAGTTTTCAGGGCTTTCTCTTTTCCCCATTCTGATGATCATTTTTTTTTTGGTTGCCAGAAGTCATGGTCCCTGAGGCTGCTTTTTCTCTGGGATGACTATATCTGTATCTGAGTGTCTCTATTCCCCACCTACTGGTCCAGCATGTCCCCTTCACAGCTACATAGTTCATGGGCTAGGGGAAGGTTTTTGTTGGAGAGGTTTAGTCCATAGTCAACTCCCAGCTTACAATAGAAACTTCTCAAATTGATAAAATTCATTCAGACCTTAGATATTTAAAGACCCAAGGGATGTGGGTAATTTGTTTGTGCAACCAATCAAGTTGCTCCTTGTTTGACCCAAGAAAGGATTTACTCATATCTCATAAAGATATCACAAGGTGTTACTATGCCTTGTTAACACATTAAAACCTCATTACCTGTGATTATATTAACTGAAGTAAGTGTTTATATGTGTTTATATATATATATATATATATATATATATATATATATATATAGTGTGTGTGTGTGTACATATATACACACATATATACATACACATATACATCAGCAGGACAAACGGTAAGGTCCAAGGGTCTGGAGGGCACAGTGACAGGACAGACCATGTCAACATTAGGAATTAATAGAGGCATACTCACAAATCATGGCACGGGGGTTGGTACAAAGGGGATCCCTGCCCTGGGTGGAGATTTGGACTCTAATGTCCCTTCCAGCTCTGACATTCCAGGACCGTAGGATGGATGTGTCAGGGACTAAGGAAATCCCTTGAGCTCAGGGCTCTTCTCAACACTTAAGAGGAATTAGGAAAAGCTGAACTTAAAATCGGGAAGACCTGAGTTCAAATCAGACTTCAGACACTTACTAGCTGTGTAACCATGGTCAGGTCACTTAACCTCTGCTTGCCTCAGGATCTTCATCTGTAATGGGGGCGAATAAGAGCACCTCCCTCCCAAGGTTGGGAGGATCAAATGAGACAAAATATGAAAAGCACTCTGGAAAACCGTTCTCATCAGTGACCCTTCTTGACAGAGAAGGGAATACCTGCTCATAGACGGCCAGAACCAGTGTGACCCAGCATTAATAATTTACCTCCCAAATGGTAAACTAAAAATGGCCTAATTAAATATTAAGCTCCAGCTCTGGAGCCCTGAGGCTGAGGGAAGCGAGTCTCCTGTTTCAAGGGGTAATGTCCAGGCCTGTGGAGCAGGGGAGGGGGGCACAGGAGGAAATCCAGAAACCTCTCTTTTAATCCCAGGTTTTGTAGGGCTAGATTTGCCATGTGATCTTGAGTAGGTCATTTTTCCTCTGTAAAAATCACAAAATTTGGAAGTCAGAAGGGACCTCAGTACCCAGCTGCTCTAGCCCATACCTATAAGGAATCTCATACACACCCAACAAGTAGACATTTATCCTCTGCTTGAGGACCTCCAATGAAAGGGAGCCCATTCCTTCTTGAGGCAGCCCATGCCATGCTGGGACATCTCTCATGATTAGAGATTTCCTCTTGCAACCTCTCCCCATGGCTCCTGATTCTGTGTTCTTGGGCCCAGAAGAACAGGGCCGGTCCCTCCTTCATATGGCAGACCTTTGGCTACTTAAAGACATCTACCATGGGCCCCTGAGAACTCTCTCCTTCACTATAAATGTCGCTAGAGTCTTTCAATGTCATGGACCCCTGGGCTCTCCCCTTCCCGACTTACCTTCCTCTGGACACCTTCCAGATGATCAATGTCCTTCCTTAGCTCTGAATCCAAGAGGGAAAAAAAATCCTCTCTGCTTCTCTTCTGGCCAAGCTTGTGGTAAAGAAAGCTAAAAGCAAGAGAGAAATGGGAATCAGCGTTATTGATTTTTTAAAAAGTATCTAGGTGGTAGCACAGTGCACAGAACCCTGGACCTAGAGTCAGGAAGACCTGAGCTCAGATCCAGCTCAGATTCTCAACACTTAGAAGTTGTGTGACCTGTGACCAGTCTCATAATCTCTGCTTCATTCTCCTCAGCTGTTAAGTGGGGATGGTAGTAGTTGTCCCTGTTTTCTAAGGCTGTAGTGAGGGTCAAAGCAAATCCTTAGTAGCGTACCTGGTACATAGTAGGAGCTTAATAAATGCTTATTCTTCTTAAGAGCAGAAGGCAAGAGGAACAACGTACTTCAACAAGCCATTGTACCAATTGACCAGAACTCACCTCCATTCTCTCAATTCATCTTATGAGGGTCTTAGTTGGAAGGGAACAGATTCTCATCTTCATCAAAGGAAACTGAGCCTCACAGGGTTTTTCTTGACTGGAAGTTCTCCTGTGAAGGAGACTGTATTCCTTCTCAAAGAATGGCCACTCTGGGATAGCTGCCATTCTTAGGAGGTTCTCTCTCTCTCTGTCTCTCTGTGTCTCTCTCTCTGTCTCTCTCTCTCTATCTCTCTGTCTCTCCCCTCTCTCTGTCTCTTTTTCTCTCTGTCTGTCTATCTCTCTCTGTCTCTCTCTGTGTGTCTCTGTCTCTTTGTCTCTGTCTCTGTCTCTCTGTCTCCATCTGTGTGTGTCCAGTGCTTAATATAGAACCTGGAACACAGTAGGCACTTAATAGACTCTAGTTGATTGGCTGCCATCAAGGCTAGGTGTGCCTCTTTGACATTCCCTCTGTCCTCCCATACTCCTAGTCCTCTGGGACCAAGTAGGACAATCCTCCTTTTCCATGTCAGCCCTTTAGATACTAGATGTCTATCAGCCTTCCTTTTCTCCAGGCTGAACATCACATCCAAACACCCATCCAGGCATCTCATTCCCTGTTTGCTCATGCTAACCTGCTTCTCCCTACATGGAGTGCCCAGCACCCTCTACCTACAGGACCTGAGCTCTGCACCTGCATATCTGGGTCTTCTTGTATCCATGGTCTGGTTTCTGGGGAAGACAATCCATTCATCTTTGGAGATCCCACTCTAGACCTCTACGAGTTGATTTTGGCTAAGTGTATCCATCTAGAGTATGATATCTACTGGCTGCCTCTAGACACTAGCCACACTTCAGCTGCAAGTCCTGTATCTGCCGTGTTATCATGGGTCTTGTGGATGCTTTTCCTTCCTTCTTCCTCCTATCATCCCAGAACAGCCTCTCCCCTTACCATTCCCCTCCATATGCTACCTTCCCATTTTGTGGTGCACATTATTTGATTCTCTTTTTTTTTAATTTCATATCCCCAGTGCTTGGAATCCCAATATCTGGAACATATTAAGAGCTGAAGAAACATTTTCATTCATTCACCAATTCATTCATTCTCTTTTCCAGGCTAAACATTTCCAATTCCTTCAAGTGACATGGGATGGAGTAAATACCCAGCACCCCGGTTTCTCTTCTCTGAGGGTCTTCCAAGGGACCTGAGTCACAGATCCAGAAGATCAATGGACCAATAAGCATTTATTAATCACCTGCTCTGTGCCAGGCACTATATGAAGTCCTGGAAATGCAAAGAAAGGCAAAGACAGCCCCTGCCCTCAAGGACCTCACAGTTCAATGGGGAAACAACACACAAATAACACAGTACATACCAGAAATATTTAGAGTTAGATGGGCAGTAACTTTAGGAGGTAGGTTCCTAGCAGTTGGGGTACAAGGGAGGGAGAATCAAGAAAGGTTCTATGATTCTACCATCAGTTACTTTCCAGTCCTGACTATCTGTTCTCACCTCTGAGGTCCCTCATCCTATGTATTAAAGTACCCCCCCCAGCTCTTTCTATGTTCTATGGATCTTCCCAGCCCTCACATTCCATGATTCTAAATTATTACAGTTTCATCTGTCAAAGGAAGACAATTCCTATCCTGCCCTCTGGAACAACCAAGCAGGAGAATGGATGGCATGTCCTTTGTACACTCTGGAGAGCTTTGCAAATTATGAAAGGCTTTGTAAATTCTAAAGTTCTCTAAAAGCTGTAAAACACTTTAAAAACAGTCGAGCTTTGCAAACTATAAAGTGCTTTCCAACCTGGAAAATACTTGTTAGTGGAACAGTTCCTTGTCTCTTTATCCAAAGTGCTTTGTAAGTAAGTGGTGATAGACTGTCAAGTGACTGGTTAACTGAGAAGTCCTTTGTAAATGGTACAGTGCTTTGCATGTGATACATTTTGTATTGCCCATGTACCTTAAGCCCAATACAAATCTAAGGAAAGATAATGATTTTTAAGGATCCTGAGCACCTTGTCAGAAAGCATAAAGGGCAGGGGGAATGGCCTGGAAGGAAGGGCCTCATGCTTTGTTGGTCCAAACCTCCAGACATGCACAAGGCAATTATAACAGTTGCGTTTACAGACAAATTGCATTCCAGTCTCGGAAGGGGTCCTGCTTTAATTAATATCTCATCTCTGATGGCTTAAGCCAGGGTGAAACCATCCCCTTGGCCCTTGCAAGAAATACCCTTCCTCCCAGAGCAAATCACCTTTATATGCATCTGTATTTTAACAGAAGCCGTAGCCAGTCTTTTTGCCAGGTTTTGGGGCCCAGTGCCCTCCTGGCCTAGGGCCCAGGCCTCCCTTCCTGCCTGCCTGCACTGCCCTGTTCTCAGCAAGTAATGAATAGGGAGGCCTTTGTGGCTCTGGGTTCTAGTTAACCAATATCCCAACCAAACTGGCAGTTAATAAGCAGTCTGGGCCCACTGCGGGTGGCTGGCAAAGACCTAATCATTAACTACAAGCACTAATCAGTGGTTGCCATCAGAGGGCTGTAATTTCCCACCCAGAGTCCCCCAGCAGGGAACAGGGAGGGTGAGAGCCACACGGTAATGGATGAAAATGGGTGATTTCCGGATGGTTAGCGACCAATTCTCCAATTAGCTGAGGGCTGGTGGTCTCCCCCGGCTATGAAGGGAGTCTGGGAGGCTCATCCGACCTTGGGACTGCCAAGGGCAATTGTGAAATCAGTGACTCCGAAATTCAGAGCTTGGAGGCGTCTAAGTGGCCACTAAGGTCCACTAGTACCTGGACAAGGATCCTTTCTATGTCATACCCGATAAGTGGCCATCTGGCCTCTGCTTAAAGACCTGGGTGGGGTTAGGGGCATAGAAGAGGAACCTAGCACCGCCCAAGGCAGCCCATTCCCCTTCAAAATCTGAGGAAATTTCCTTTTTTCATTAAACTGAAATACACTTCTCTGCAATTTGGGATAACAGGATTCAGACCTGGGAGGAATGTCCAAGACCATCAAGTACAAACCACATATTACAGATGGGGAAACTGAGACCCAGAGGTCAAGTGACTAGTCCAAGGACACAGACATCATAAATGGCAGAGTTCAGATATTCCTTAGGTCTTCTAAGGAGAACTCAAGAACTAGGGTTCTTTTCATTACGTGCCATAATCGAAGAAACTGAAGCCTTCTCCTCATGGACAGTCCTTTGAATACCTGAATGCAGCTATCCAGCCCCTATGTTTTCCAATGAATCCTTGTACGGCATGGTCCCCAGGCCCCTCACTCCCCTGGTTGCCCATTTTGGGCACATTCCAACTCTCCCATTCTCTTCTTAATATGTTTCTATTAAGGTCTACAGAGGAACAGGATTTCATGGTGTATCTGGAGAGTGGAAAATTCTGAAGTCAAAGGCCCCTGGCCTTGAGCCCTTCATTCATTTGAATGTAGACCTGAGAAAGACCTTAGGGACTAAACAGTACCAACCTCCTATTATGCCAGTGAAGAGAACACTGAAGGCCAGAAAGGACCAGGGACTTGCTAATAAGGTTCTCTAACACGAAATCCAGTGTTTTCACCAATAAGCAGCCTACCTCTTTCCCTTCCTTCAGAGTACCGTAAGATGCCAGAGTTGTTAAGGCCTTAACAGCCATAGGGCCAAGCTCCCTCATTTTAGAGGGTTCTAAGCTAAGGCCCAGAGGGGGAACTGATCTGTTAAAGACCAAATATTAAGTTAGGGGAAGAACCAGGATTAATTCATGAAATTCAGACAAGGCTTACAATGTACAGACCTCTGGACTTGGTTCTGGGAAAGAGAAATGAGATAAGACGTGGGCCCTGCCACTCCAGTGGGGGATAAGACACCAACACAGGTAAGGCTGACACATGACCAGAACATTAGAGAACCAACAGTTGTTACAGCTGGAGGGAGCTTCCACATAGTTAATGGCAGTTGACACTCAGACCAAGGCCCAGGATTCTTCCCCATAGGCCATGTCCCATGACCCTTTAGAGGCATGAAGGCATGAAGTCCTTTGGGGGAAAGGTTATTGCCCTCTAGGAAGGCTTTCTGAAGGAAGTAGACATTAGAGGTTCCCCATAAAGGTTGGGAGGGAATTCAAAAGGGGAAAGGGGGAAGGGAAGATGTTCTCGGGAGAGGGAACAGAATGAATGGGGAGGGTGATACTGGCTTCTGATGTTTGGAAATTGTTCATAGGAGACAGGACTGCGGATGGTGGAGATTCCAGGCCAATCAGTCCCATTGCTAGGACTGGGAAGGGAAGATTCCAACCAAATCCAGGCCCTTTCTTACATAATGGAAAGTCCAATGTATGAGATAGAGGTTGAAATCCCAGGTCTTCTACTTACTAGCTATGTACTTTTGGACAAGTTCCTTCCCTTCTCTGGGCTTTAGGTTCCCATTCTGAGGGTGGGACCCAGTGATGGAGAAGGGCTCTTTCATCCCTAAGTCCCACCATCCTAATCTCCCAGTATTTCAGTGATTATGTGTTATGAGGCTGTGCTGCCTAACAGGGTGAACAGAGCTGTCTCTCTTCCTTATCATTCCTACCCTTATGCGGGTCAGGATACTCTCTCCAGATACTTCCTCAGCTCTTTCCTTCTGGAGGAAGGGAGTTCCTTTCAAACCAGCTGTAGCAGACATGAGAAGAAAAATAGTGATAGAGGGAGGGGGAGAAAATGTAAAACTTATGGAAGTGAATGTTGAAAACTAAAAATAAATAAATTACCTTATTATTCTTTTAAATGATGATAGCCAGCTAGCCAGGACTTCCTCTAGCCTAAATGCCAATTCATTTTCCTAGGGGAAAAAGTATATGAATAAATCCTCTCTCTCTGCTCTAGGTAGTTGTTTAATAATAATTATAATGATTCTATTGCTACAGCTCTAAGCCCCCAATCAGGAAACCACCCTGACAAAATATTCCACAGTTGTAGAATTCAATTTTCTTTATTCCTATTGTCTCTCATCTAAACATTTATACAATGGCACACATAGCTAGCAATGCAATGAATGGTTAACCCCATTTATCAAAAGAAAGTAAAAACTTAAAAGATAAATAAGCAGACAAGTATAAAGTGCAGGTAATAGTTAAAATAAACATTTGCTTAGCACCTACTATAAGCCAGACATATAGTTCTGGAGATACAAATAGGAGAAAGACAGCCCTTGCCCTCGAGGAGCTTGCAAACTAATGGGGAAAGACAATTCACAAAAGAAGTCAGGAAAACAGGGAGTGGGTGTGGGAGGGAGGGTATAATGTCCAAAGTCCAAAGAAGTCCAAAGGCATTCAGCTGGCTGAGGTTGCAGGAGGGAGAGAAGAAAAGGGGAAAAGGCAGGATCTGCTTTCTGGACAAAGCAGGGTCTGTCCAGCCCTTCCTCATGTCCCCAAAGGCCATCACTGTGATCTTGTCCCTGCCTCACTTTCTTCCATGGTAACACGGCCCACAGACCTTTTCCCATAGCTCAGCATGATTTCTATGTGCTCTAGATTTGCTGCCCCTAGACACAGCTCCTGCCCAGAGTGACCTCCTGAGCCGCCTCCTCTCACCTGGCTTCCCTGTCCACAGTCCCTTGCATCTGGAAGGGCAATTCCACGAATCACATCAGTCCCTCCCACCAGTCACTGAATGAAAGCAAATTCCTCTGAGGAATCAAGGAATGAAAAATGTGGGTGAAATTTCTTCCTGAACCAGCAGGCATACATCTCCAGTGTCCCAACCTCTGGGCCAACTGTATATTAGTTCAGTTTTAAAATGTAATGTGATCTATGATTTATTGCATTTTTATTTATTTTGTTAAATATTTTCCAATTATGTTTTTATCTAGTTCCCACCACATTCACAGGAAGCATGTTGGAAACCTCTGGCCCAGAATATATGACCCAAAGCAGGTATGGGGCAGGAGTTTATTCTTGCACAGAAAAGGGAATGCTATGCCATAAAGTATGTTAGGCAAAGAAGAGAATCCAGTAACATGTGTATCTACTAGGACCATCCAAGCTCTGTTTGGACACAAACTATGCCTTCAGAAGGCTATTAATTAGATAAGTTAGGGTGGCTAGGTGAAGTGGACAATATGCTAGGCCTGGAGTCAGGAAGACCTGAGTTCAAATCAAACCTCAGATACTTACTATCTGTGTGACCCTGGGCAAGTCACTTACCTCTGTTTGCTCCAGTTTCCTCATCAGTAAGATGATCTGGATAAGGAAATGGCAAACCCCTCCAGTATCTCTGCCAAGAAAACCCTAAATGGGGTCATGGAGAGGCAGATTCCACTGAAAGGACTGAACAATAGGCATGTTAGATTTCACCTTCACTGAACACAATCTAATCCAGCCCCATATCTTGCACCTCAGACATTTACTGCTTACATGACCAGGAGTTAGACACATGGACTTCTCTGTGCCCCAATTTCCTCATCTGTAGAACAGGTATAATAGCTCCAACTCACTGGTGATTCTTGTCAAAAAGTGCTTTTCGATCCTTTAAAGTATCATAGAATTGGGAGTAATTATGATGATTGTTAGCCATAAAAGAAAGGGGTTGTCCAAGATGGTCTCCAGAGTTCCTCTCTGTTCTGACAGTCTGGGATCTATGATATAGGCCAGACAGACAGCTGAGAGCACAGGATGTGGGGATCAGTGGCCCATCCAGGCTACAGCAGCCCCTTGATGGCAGAGCTGGAAAAAACCAACCACATCTGACTCCCCATTGCCATCCCCCGGAATGAGCTCCCTGCCAAAGTGGGGACCGATGGAATGCCAGGCCCAGGCTGCCTGGAAACTTTCTAAGCCCAAGCCAAGAGAGAGTGCTTTGCCTTATCAGCCAGAGGAAGAAGCAAGGGGCCACAGGAGGCAGGCAGAGATCCAAGAAGCATAAATATTTTCCCAGTGTCTGCTGGGATCTCGTCTCCTTGGCAAACACCCAATGGACCGTAAATAACGGGGAATGGCCCCTCTGCTTCCTGCTGCTCACCCCAGCCCAGTCTCCATCAGCCCAGATTGGGGGGGTGGCCTCAGGCAAGGGGGAGGTCCTGGAAGATTGGGGGAAAGGGGAAGATTTCTCTGGCTTTCCACTGGTCCCTCAGAACTGGGAAGAAAGGGGTTTGTGGCAGAGAATCAAAGAATGTCTGGGCAGGCCCCCTAGGATGATTTCCTCCATCTCCTTTATTTTAAAGATGTTGAAACTGACTCCCATCGAGGAAAAGGGACTTGTCCAAGTCACACATACCTGGATTGAAACCCAGAATGACTTCAAGAGGCTAGATACTGATAATTTTCCGGAAAGTGGGGCAGGAATGTGAATTCAATGAAATTCAACTTAACAAGCATTAATTAAGCACCTGCTATATATTGCCTCCCATTTCTAAGCCTTGAGGTCTCCACAGCCCTGGGCCTTAGAAACTTCTCTGTATCTGGAAGGGAGCTCAGAGGATTCATCAGAATCCCCTCTCCAGTATCTCTGACAAGGCCTCAAAGAAGCATGAACAATGATGTTTAGGCGGAATGGAAGGGGTTGAGTCTATGAATTACTGCACCTCAGAGCAAGTGACAAGATGCTTTGCCCTGATTCCTTTGAAAAATTAATCGTTCCTTTGATCTGTCCATCAAAGATGTGAACAAGACCTAGACATTAATGCTGGCTTTAGACTAAGTGTGAAAAGCTCTTGATCAGTTTTGGAGTCCCTGAAAGGTATCGGCTAAACTGGATCAACTTTACACAGGGCATCTATTTGGATTGGCTGTGGAGACTTGGTTCTTGCCTCTGGGTTTTGTATGAATAGTTGCCATTTTGGGAGCCCAAGATTCAAGCATCTGGCAGTTTTGAGGCAGGAGCCTCCCACCAAGCTCCTCAGAAGGAAGCACTTGGGGAAGGGCAAGGTTGGGGAAGGATCCTTAACCTTAGCTTTGATTTCCTCCACTCCTTCTGACCAGAGGAGGACCTCAAAAACTTTGGGAACTGGGGAATTTCTACCTCCCAACATCCTGGCAGTGTCAGTATGAGGATCCAGGGGCACATTAGGAAAGGTTCCTGCAAGAATCCACAAGGAGCTCAGGAGAAAATCTACACCATGCCTAAGGACAATTTCATAAGAACACCCACAAAACGGAGTAACCAAGAGCTGTAAATCACTCCTTTTCCACAGGTGCTATCTAAGCTTGAGTCTACCTTCCCCTAGAAAGGGGGAGCTTGCCCCTCTCTCTCCTTCTCTCTCTTCCTCTCTTCTCTCTCTCTCTCTCTCTCTCTCTCTCTCTCTCTCTCTCTCTCTCTCTCTCTCCTCTCCTCTCCTCTCCTCTCCCACCCTCTCTCCCTCTCTCTCTTTCCTTGTGTGTGTGTGTGTCTGGGGAAATATTTTGTATCAACTTCTTACTGTACAATCTCAGTCAATACCCTTTCAAAGGCTAGTTAAGTCTGACTAATTGATCCTAAAGGATAAGCTTGACAACAAAAACACTGATGGAGACCTTGAGCCACCGAAACCTCAGTGCTACGCTCTAAAACTCTGAGGGTGGATATTAAAGCAGCTACTCTCTGAGGACAACCCCCCCCCCCCAAGTACTAATGTAGATTGAGGGATGCCACACCAATAATGATCACGTGGGACTGTATTCAAATGTTTTAAGGTTTGCAAAGTCCTTCACAGCCATTAGTCCATTGATGCTCATGGTCCCAGTGCCAGAGTTTTAAATGTCCTCATTTCACAGAAAGAAGGGAGAAAGGGGTGAAGGCTCTTAGCTCACTGTGTAGACCACCATAGTGAGCTCACAGGAGGACATGGGCAAGAGGCCCACAGTATGTGAAGGCAGAGATGGGCCAGGACCCTGCATTGTTGGAGGGGGAGGCCAGATTGGTAGCAATGCAAATCCAACTGGACAATTTCAGCTTCAAAGATGAGAAAACTGATGCATCCATTGTCACGTGGTCAGTAAGAGGCAGGATTCAGGCCCACAGCCCACTGGACTCCAAGTTCCAAGAATTCTAGAATTTCTCTTGGGAAAGATTGATTTTGTTTTTCTTTTTCCCTCTGGGTTTCAATATCCAGAGTTGGGCCTGCCAGAACCCAGGGTACAGGCCTGTAACTGCTGGTCCTGGGTGACCAGACCACAAACAGTAGCTGGCTGTCCTGATAAACCTTCTCCGCCAGGAAGCTGGTGGAGAGCCCGCCCTGCTGTCCAGCCTCAAGAAGGAGAGGGAAATTCCACTGTCTTTCCTAATCCAGGCCAAAGATTCTTGTTTTTGTTTTCTTTCTTCTCTCTAAAGGGTTTCCTAGTCTTTTTTTTTTCTATGTAGAAGCTAAGAAGATCTTAAAATGTCAGAGTAGGAAGGGGCCTGAGGACTGAGAATGTCAGAGCTGGGAGGGGTCTGAGAACATGGAATGTCTGAGTACAAAGGGACCTTAGAACAGGGAAGGTCAGGAGTTGGAGGTGTCTCTGAGAACCTTGAGTCTAAACTCTGACCATCCTACAGGTGAGGAAACGGGTACAAAGAAGGGCAATGACTTATCCAAGGTCATACAGATATCACAAAGAATCTTAAGATGAGATGGGGAGAGCGAAAGGAGAGAGAGAGAGAAAGAGAGAGAGAGAGAGAAAGAGAGAGAGAGAGAGAGAGAGAGAGAGAGAGAGAGAGAGAGGGAGGGAGGAGAAAAATAGAGGGGGCAGAGAGGTGCTGGGATAGATGGGTGAGGCTACCTCACTTCCCACCCCCCCTAGGTCTAGCTTCTCATAAAACCTCAGAGTGTCCAAGGCCAAGGGGTAATCTCTCCATGATCCCAAGGGACTCCCATCTTTTTGTGTCTGACAAATCTGGAGGGGAGGTCCATCAGAAGACATCCAAAATTATATTAACAACAAAAATTAATCACCCTCTACCCTTGACCCTACAGGGCTGTGACACTGAGGGAGGGAACTGGGCTGGCTTCCCAGCCTCCTTTGACCCCAGGCACATTTGTCATGGTTTCTGAAACTCCCCCCATCAGACTGGAGGGCCCAGTGGGCAGCACCCTTCCCAGACAAGAGCCCCCAATGGGTCAGCCGCCGTGTTTATAGCTCTGGGCCCTGAGTGGGCATAAACTCCACTTTTTTATGTTCTGATTTATAGCTCCTCATAAAATCAATCACACACTTAATTGAAGGCCCTTAAATTGCCTCTCCCCGTAGCCCCTGGGGCTGCCGGCCTTTAGCTGAAAAGCTCCAGTCTTGAAGAGCCTCCCATTCACACCTCTCCCCTTTAAGGACCCAGCTCTAACCAGAAAGACCCAGCAAGCTCTGGCCTCTTGCCTCCCCTTCCCTATCACAGGCTCCTAGACCTGAAGGGGGAAAGCACCTTAGCAGCTGATTCTGCTGTGATTTATGATCAACGCCATTCTCTTGGTGTTTGACTTGATTCCACCAGAATCCCTCATGGGAGCCATATTTCAAGTAGACTGGAATGGAGAACCAGGTTGAGGAGGAACCCTGACAAGAATCCACTTGAGAGAGGGTGAGGGGGCCTGGGGAGAGAGACCCAAGTGGGGGGGGGGGGTCATGAGAGCTGTGCGAACCCCACTGTATTCTAAACCAAATTCAGAGAGCTCAGTGAACAACAGCTCATACTTGGTTTGCTCAGTTCCAAAGGCCAGTACTGGGGACAGTGGTTGGAAGTTATAAAGGGTCAGTTCAGGCTTGAGGTCAGGTACATCTTTTCACAAAGGAGAGCCATGTCAGAGTGGGAGGGGCTGCCTCGGGATTGAGCAGATTCTCTATAAGGATATAGTAAAGGCTTAACAAATGCCTGTTTGTTGGCCACAGACATCCCCAAACAAAGGCCAGGTGACCCTTTATCAGGTACAGGAAGCATTCCTGCTCTGGCCCAGGAAGGACAAGATGCCTCTGAAATCCTCTGGGATTCTGAGAATGAAAAAGTGAATGGATGAAGGAGCACTAACAAGGGGGCTGTAGCAGAGTGGAAACCCTAGCCTGTCCCAGAAAGGCCTCTTCATCACAGACTCTCCAAAGACCAGTGGCCTGACCTCCCAATCAGCAGGATGGTGCCAAGTGCTTCCATATTGTGGGGATGAGTTCACCATCATCAGAGAACACTAGGCAGGCACTCTCCCTTTACAATTAGGAAACCAGGGAACACGGTGAAATAGATGGATGGATGAATGATCGAATTAATTAATTAATAACTGAACCGAGAATCCCAGGAGCTAAAACCCCCTTCATGAAGAGGCACTGAGCAGGCCACAGATCAATAGTCTATCCCTTCTCAGCCTCTGGGACCTTGGACTCTTGGAATAACTTCTAATAAAGTCCACCATGAGGCGCATTGGGTCATAGGCTCATAGATCTCAGGCTCAAGGGATCTCTGAGGCAATCTGGTCCAACCCACCCACTTTAAAGATGAGGAAGCCGAGACCTTAGGTGATAGTGCAAGGTCACATGGCAAACATCAGAAGAGAACTGTTGGGAAGTGAGTTGCAACTATTCAGAATCTGCTCCAGAAAAGACGACTAGAATGAGGACCAGTGGGGCCCAAGTGTAGACAGAGGACCCAGAACAAAAGCAAGGACGGCACCATCTTCTTCAAAGGCTCTTCTGTGGGTTGGCAGAAACTAAGGCTTGGGGTGAAGGGTTCTGCCCCTTTTGTAAAATGTTTGTTTGATCATTCTTGTGGGCTTTTAAAAATAATAATGCAGGAACAATAATCACGATAACTAGCATTCAGTAATATATTGTTATTTGAAATTCAGAGTGATATAATATATATGATCTATATAACTGACACTTAGAGTTTTATAATATATACCTACCGAACATAGAATAATGGTACTTAAATGATGTAATCTACAGATATAATATATAAATATATAACAATGATACTTAGAGTTGTATAATATAGAATAATGATATTTAGAGTGGTATAATCTATACATAGAATATATAACAAATAATGATACTTAAAATGATATAATATATACATATAATATACAATGATGCTCAGAGTTTTATAATATATACATGTAATATACAATAATGATAATTAGAGTGCCCACTACCATAAGCCCAATCCAGCTTCCAGTGATGGAGAACTCACTGTTTCCTGAACCAGCCCATTCTCCTTTTGGGTAGTTCTGATGGTTAGGAAGGCTTCCCTGCATCGAGTCTGGGGCTCTGAGCACCCCTGGCCACACCCAGGCTTGTTCACATCATGATAAGCTGCCTTTGGTGGCAATCAGATGGCTGATAGATCCAGGACTTGTTTGCAGAGGGAGGGGTTAGATTCCCCCAAAGGCCACCTGGCTCAGTGAAGGCCTCCCCCTTCCCACCTGCTCTAGCAGCCGGTGTTGGTGGAGGTGTACCTTGGGAGGGGTGGTCATAAATCAGTCATCATCTGTAGGAACTCAAAGTCGGGCAGGGATTGATGCCGATCCAGCTTGGCAGAGGGGGCTTATAGCAAACAGCCTTCCCTGGCACACCTGCTGCTAATGTTGTACATTAACCCTGGCTGGGCCCTGGAAACTAGGGCCACAGAGGCCAGTTGGGCCCAGTCTGCTCCTGTCCCTGCCATAGGGAAGGCATAGAATCCTGGGTTATCAGAGCTGGGAGACCTTAGAACACAGAACAGAGAATGCCAGAGATGGAAGAAACCTCAGAGACCCTCTCATCTGCCTTTCCATTTTGGAACACTGGAATCCAGAGAGAAGATTCCATCCTACCACAGTCATGTTCCTGCCATATTATAAGAGGTTGAGTTCTTCTACAAGACAGTTGTTCCTTCTCCAGGTTAAACATTCCCAGTTCTTTCAATTAATCATTGAACAGCATGGTTTTGAGTTCAACTCCTTAATTTTTACAGCTAGGGAAACTGGGGCTCAGAGAAGAACTTTAACTTACTCAGGGTAATGGGGCCAATACGCAGAACTGTGACTAGAGCCTGGGTCTTCTGCCTTTCAAGTCAGACCCTTTCCATTATCCCATCCTCCCTCTAGGAGCAGATCAAGAGAGGCCAGAGAGGTCTGAGATGTTGATACTAAGGGGGCCACTGTTGAGGAATAGGGCTATGAAGATGCCAGGCTCCCAAGAGGCAGCAGCATCCAGAGCGAGGACAGTCGGCTCAGGCAGGAGGGGCAGCTGATAGCAGAGGAGGAATTTGGGGACAGAATCCAGCGGGGACTGGGATCAGAACCCTAGATCCCAACCCCCATCCCCCAGGACCCCTCAGAAGGAGAGCCAGAAGAACAATTTCTAAGACTCTTTCTTCATGACCATGTGAGGAATCTAGCTCGAATATTAAACTGAGGGGGTCTCAGGAAAGTAAGTGATTTGTCCACTTAATGGGTAATGGACACAAACCCAACCACATCCCTCCCTTGCCCAAGAGCCTTCAAAGGCTCCCTCTTATTGCCAGGATCAAATACTAATTCCTCTGATGGCATTTCAAACCCTTCACAATCTAGTTCCTTCCAACCTCTCCAGGCTCATTTCCGATCCCCTTTATGCACCTTCTTTGATCAATTAATCAATCCACAAGCATTTATTAAGCTCCTACTGTGTGCGGGACACTGTGTTAATCAACAAAACCGATACAAAACATCTGCCTCAGAAATCAGCAAATGCTACAAATTGGGGCTTGGTCTATTGTTCTATTAATCTCCCAGACTTGAGAAAGTGATGGAGAAAATGTGAGTCATTCAAATTAAACTTAAAAGAACTCCCTGGGGGGTGGAGCCAAGATGGCAGAGTAGAAACAGCACTTCCTAGGTGCTCTGCCCCACACCACTTCCAAACAATGTAAAAGGGGAATCTGAACAACTTCTGGGGCCTCAGCACCCACAGAACGACAAAGAGAAGCTAACCTCCCACTGAGGACAGCCCAGCAGCCCTGCAGGGAGTGGCCAGCACAGCTCTCTGAGAGCGGGCAGCACAGCGTGCTGGGAACTGACAGCACAGTGCTCTGGGAGCCAAGCCCAGGCCCGGGTGAGCTGCGGTTTTAGTCCCAGGGCAGCCAGGCCAGCAGCTGGCTGGAGGGACCCCGGAACACCAGCAGCTGTGGCAATTCCAGAATTATCAGCACAGATATGCCTACGACAAAGTGAGAGGTTAGTGCCCTATGGACTTTGGGACCAATATTTGGGGAATGTGTCGGCTTCCTCCCCTGGGAGAGAAAAGCTGCTGAGGAAATATGGCATGGTCGCCATTTTGCAGCATCAGTGGCAGCTCCAGCTCCTGGTATTCGAACTGTAGAGAGATCCAGCAATCAGTCTGGGGGTTAATCACTCTTGCTTTAACCTGCTTGGATCTGGATTGTGGTCTTGGGGGGAGTTCTGGGGTGGGTATCCGATTTGCCAGAGCGGGTGGAGGCTTTACAGAGGCCACCCAGCCTCCGGAAATTGTGAAGACCCCATGTTTGGGACAGAAGCTCCCCTGTCTGGGGGCAGAGTCCTACTATGGCAACAAGCCCAAAAATCAAGTAATTAAGTGGCAATATGCCTAGGCAAAGGAAACAAAATAAACAGAAAAATGCAACAGGAGGAGGACTATGAGGTCAGAACTCCTGCACCAAAAGCCCCAAATGAAAATACAAGCTGGCTACAGGCCATAGAGGACCTTAAGAAGCAGATAAGAGAAGTGGGGGGAATTTGGGAAGAGAAATAAGAAAGATGCAAGAAAAGTATGAAATGACAGTCAACAGCCTGACTGAGGAAAATAGCACCTTAAAAAATAGACTAATTCAAATGGCAAAAGAGGCTCAGAAAGGCAATGAGGAGAAGAATGCCTTAAAAAGCCAAATTTGCCAGATGGACAAAGAATCTCAAAAGCTCACTGAGGAGAATCATTCCTTCAGAATTAGACTGGAGCAAATGGAAGCTAGTGCCATGCAAGATAAAACCCAGCACTTAGAGAATAGCCTGAGAGATGAGAATCAAGCTGGATCTCTTCTCTGCCCTAGGTGATGCTGAGCAGCAGCTCGAGATTGCCCAAGGGCAAATCATTCAGAAAGATCAAGAAATCAAGGTCCTCAAACAGAAGATCGAAGAAGTCATGGTGGTCATGCCCAGCATAACATACACTGCAGCCACCAGCCCTCTGAGTCCTGTTTCCCCCCATTATTCTTCCAAATTTGTGGAGACCAGCCCATCCGGACTTGATCCCAATGCCTCTGTTTATCAGCCCCTGAAGAAATGAATGCCAACTTTGTATTTGCCCAACATTTTGGTCACATAGAAGGCATCTCAAAGGAGCATCTCTTGCAGTCAAGATAAAAAAAAATTGTATTGTGTGGGACTGTATGTTTTCATTTGAAAAAAAGAAAGGGGGTGGGGGTGGGGAGAACATCCAAGACTGATTAGAAATGCCCATCAGTTTTTCTTGCAAATTTTTAGAAAACCTCACAGAACTTTGCAATTTATTTTTCTCAGCCAATGCAGTAAAACAACTCTTGGATTTCACATTTAAAAAAAAAAGAACTCCCTGAATTTTAGGAGGGCCGGGTGTTAAACATTTGCCAGCATACCAATGGGGCCCTATTGGGAGCCAGGCAAGGTCAGAGCTTAGTAAGGCAAGAGGGATAGAGCTCAGCCTGGACCCCGGAACAGGGCTTAGGCTGTGGCCAACTTCAGGGCTCAAGATTTTTGGTTTTGAATTTTTGAATTTTTTTTCCATGGTCAAGGTTTAATCTGTGACCTACCAGGTTCAAGGTTCAGGCTGGGGCTAGATCTAAAGTTGAGACCCTGGTCCAGGTCAGGACTCAGCCTCCAACCAGCAGTGAGGGCTCTATTAGGGGCGAGGGATCACAGTGTTTGCCTGTCTGATGCTGAATGATCTGGACAGTCCTGGCCCTGGCCTCCTTAGCCCTGTGTTCTTCCTCTCAGAGCCAGCGGGCCCAGACAGGCTTGGTTTGATTCATGAATGCTGCTGTCTCGGATGGCTCCCATAAAGCTGTGTGCCCGATGGATTTATGGGTCATTTCCTTCCTTTCCTCGCTGGGTGGAGAGGCTTCCTGGGCCTGGGAGCCAGCTGGCCCAGGAAAAAAGGGGACTGCTCCCTTTTACAGGCATCACGCCCTTGACAGTCTTAGGTCTGGCTTAGCTTTGGGTTCCTCCTTGGAACAGAAGAGTCCCTGGAGCTGCAGGATGTCAGTGCCAAACAGGCATGGCCTAATGTCCCCTCTGCCCTTTGCCCTAGGGGCTCAGGGTCCAGGTGCTTCCTAGCCTGTCTCTAAGGTGAGCTGGTCAGCACTGGGTCATCCACAAGACTATGGGATAGAAGACTGGGGTTTGGGGGATTATCTATGACTAGAATGGAGACTCAGTCTGGGACCACTGTTGGGGTCAGCCTGGGACCAAGGACCAGGGCTCAGACTAAGACCACTGTTGGGGTCAGCCTGGGACCAAGGCCAGGGCCCAGACTAAGACCAGGGTTGGAGTCAGCCTGGGACCAAGGCCAGGACCCAGACCAAGACCAGGGTTGGAGTCAGCCTGGGACTAAGGCCAAGGTTCTGTCTGGGGCCAGAGGCATGATTCATTCAATCTCACTAGCCTGGTCATATATTGAAACTAAGTGAAGCGTTTGTTGACCCTCACAAAGAGACTCTATGAAAATGCAGGTCTCCCATTATATTCTCTGTAGAACTGGGAACCAGAAGGGAGCTTGGCCACTATCTAGGCCAATCCTGTTACATTAATAGAGGATAGACTAGGAAGGGAGGGCACTTGACTAAGATTACACAGTCTTGGCAAAGGCAGAATTGAAGCTGCCTCCTCCTGACTCTAATATCGATCTCTTTTTCTGTGGCATCATGCTGCCTCTCTCTCCCTCTACTTCTCTACAATGAATGAATAAGAGTAGGAAGGGCTTCCTGTGCCAGGCATTGTACTCAGAAGTTAGAAGACAAAGACAGAAGTGAAACGGTCCCTGCCTTCAAGGATCTTCTTTGCTAATAAGAGCATCCTACGTTATCATCTTTTTCTCCTGCTTCTAGAACTTATCTATTTCTTCTCCCTGCCTGGGAGTCAAAAGGACAGCATCACTAGGAAGGCTCCTCTTGTTTCTCCCTTATTTTTCCTCATCAATATTTCCTCTTGCTTCTACCCTTGGTCTTCTTGATCCTTACTAAGGACCACATCTTCTCATGGTGATTTATTCTAAACTGTTCCTTGTGAGGTTGGCATTAAGATACATGCCTGTGGGGGAATGTAGAAACCCCAAACAGGAAGAATAGAGAAGTATGGGTGAGGGTAGAACAAGGGAGTCATAGCAGTTTTATCTTTGTGAAATTAGGCTACAGACTCCAGGGCAAAAGAAGGCAAGATATGATGAGTTCTGAAAGCAAATTGTTAAACTTCTGGCATGATACGAGTAATTATATCCTTTAACTATTCAGGTATCTCCTGGATCTCTCTTTCCCTCTCCCTCCTCTCTCTCTCTCTCTCTCTCTCTCTCTCTCTCTCTCTCTCTCTCTCTCTCTCTCTCTCTCTCTCCCCCCCCCTCTAATTCTGTCTTTTTGTCTCTTTCTCTGTCTCTCCCTCTTCGTATGTGTCTCCACCACCACCCCACTGCAAACAATTGAAAAATCTTTGATCTGACTTCTAATGACTCCATTTTTCACAGTGTAAGTGAAAAAATTCTGTTTCAAATTTCACAAAAGATAGGGAGACAAGAGGACCACCAGGCATGACCAGGCCACTGACCCACTGTCAGTGATTTTTGAGAAGGAATGTAGAAGAGCAGAAATAAGAATGAAATAAGAATGTCTCAGTTTCCACAAGGGGTCTTCAAGCTGCAGACTACTCAATTTGACTTTAATTCCTGGCCGAATTTTTTAGTAGATTATTAAAAGTATATTTTATGAGTGCTAAAAGATGGAGCAGATGTTTCCAGGGAGCCAGCATGGGTTCATCAGAATAAGTCATGACTGAATTGCCCCATTTCCTATTCTAGCTGGGTTACTGGGTTGTTAGATCAGTGAGTTTGTTCTGGTGGATCTCACTAAGGTGTTTGCTATCATCTCTCTTCATAGACAAGGTGGAGAGGTAAGCTGGGAGATAGGACAGGTAGTTGTGAGTGCTTGGAAAGCTAGATTAAGCACTTTCTCAATGGGAAGTCATTTCAGATCTCTCAAGAGCAGGCACTCTGGTCTATTAACCATGCCTCTTGCCATAGAGTAGGGGTTTATTCCTTACTCTTACTCTTCCTCCCCTTACCCCAGGATTCAAAGTTGGTATGAATTATTGATGAGAAAACTGCTGAGAGAAATAACCATTACTGGTGAGAAACCCCTCTCCCCCTCTACCTATCCTTGTGCTTCTATCCCTGCCCCACCCAAGTATATACCCCCACAGGCTGTCTCCTCCTCTTCCCTCTCATTCCATCATTCCATCATACTTCACTGGATCCTGTGGACTCTGGCACAATTATTCATAAACTCCTTTTTTGTCGTAGATCTTTTCAACAACATTTATTAGACAATACTATGTGCCAAGCACTGTTCTAAACAAGGAGACACAAAGAAAAACTAAAAGTGTCTGCTTCAAGGAGTTTATATTCTAGTGGGATATATATTAGATAAATACAAAGTAGATATATACAAAGTAGATGGAAAATAATCTCAGAGAGCAGGAACTGGCATCTGGGGGGAGTTGGAGGTGGCATTTGAGCTGAGTTGTGAAGGAAACCAAGGAATCCAGAGGCAGAGGTGAGAAGGGAAAGCATGCCAGGCAAGGGGGCAGCCAGAGCAAAGGCAGAGAGGTTAGAGATGGGGTTCCCTATGTTAAGAACATCAAGTAGCTGTATAGCTGAGCACATAGAGGGAAGTGGAGTCTAAGAAGACTGGAAAGGTCATAGGGAACCACTGAAACTCCTTGAGCATGGGATGACATTGTCAAGTCTGTGCTCTCAGAAAATTTTGGCAGCTTAGTGAAGAATAAACTGGAGTGATGAGAGACCTGAAGTAGGGAAACCACATCAGTCAGTCAAAATTTACAAAGTGACAGCTATGTGTCAGGCACTGTGCAAAGCACCAAGGATACAAAAAGGGCAAAAGATTGTCCTTAATCTCAAGGAGACAACAGGCAAATACCTGCTCATGGATAAGAGATAAAGAGGATACATCGGAGATTATAGACATAGAGAAGGCATTTAGCATTAAGTGGGATCCGGAAGGTTTTCCAGGAGAAGGTGGGATTTTAGTTGAGACTTGAAGAATGATGAGGAGGGAAAGAGTTCCAGGGCTAATTGGAGTCAAGAAATGGAAGGTCTTGTTTGAGGAACAGGAAGGAGGCTAACATCACTAGATCCCAGGAGACATGGGTGTGTACGGTGTAAGAAAGCCTGGAAAGGCTGGGTAGAGGGTTATGAGGAACTCTGCATAACAAACAGGATTTTGCATTGATCCTGAAGGTGACAAGAGACCTCTGAAGTTGATTGAATAGGAGGTGATATGGTCAGACCTGCACTTCAGGAATATTACTTTAGCAGCTATTTAGAGGATAGATTGAAAATGGGCGGGGGGGACACTTTGTGTTAGAGACAGAAATCAACAAGCTATTGCAATAGTCTAGGAGTGTGATGATCAGGATTTTCACTGGAGTGTTGGCAGAGTGAGAGAGAGAAGGAGTCATACAACGGAGCCGATAGTGAATTTGGGAGAGAGGGAGGAGTTGATGATGAGCATGGGGAACTAGAAGGATGGTGGTACCCTCCACAATAATAGAAAAGTTTGGAAGAGGGGAGGGTTTGGGGGAGAGATAATGAGTTCACTTTTGGATGTGTCAGGTTTAAGATGTCTACTGGAACAACCCATTTAAGATGTCCAATAGACAGTTGGAGATATGAGACTGGAGGTCAGAAGAGAGGTTAAGGCTGGATGAGTAAATCTGAAAATCATTAGGATAAAAATGATAATTGAATCTGTGGGAATTGATGAGATCCCATTTGAAATAGGGTAGAGAAGAAGAAAAGAGTCCAGGAAAGAGCCCTGAGGGACATACGTGGTCAATGGGTGTGATCTGAATGAAAATCCAGCAAAGGAGAAAGGGAGGAGTGGTTAGATTGGTAGGAGGAGAAGAGGTGTCCCAAAACAGAGAGAAGAGAATATCTAGGAGAAGAAGGAAGAGGATTGGGAAAAGACCATTCTATTTGACAATTAAGTTCTCTTTAATAACTTCAAGAAAAAATTTCCATTGAATGATGACGTGGGAAGCCAGACTGTAGAGACTGAAGAAGAGAGTGATGGGAAAGGAAGTGGAGATACTGATTACAGACAGCTTTCTCAAGAGGTTGCCTTGAAGGAAAAGAGAGTTATGTTATAGTTGTGTGGGATAACTAACAGGAATAATAGGGTAAGTGAAGTTTTTAAAAAATGCATTTAAGGATGAGAGATATGTTAGTGGGCAGCAGGGTAAGAGCCAGTGGAGAGGGAGAGATTGGAGAAAGGAAAAATTGTGTGGATGATGGTGGGGGCAATCTGTTGGATAAGATGGGAGAGGATGTGATTAATAACATATGTAGAGTGATTGAGAAAAAGGGTCTGCTCATCCTCTGAAATGGGAGTGATTAAGGAGATAGCGGAGGACACATCTGAGTGAGGAGGTGAAGAAGAAGGGAGAAGAGGGGACTCTCATTGAACAGCTTTAATGATGTATGAGGCAAGGCACTCAGCTAAGCAGGTGGGGAAGGGGGTGCTATGAAAGTCTGAAGGGGAAAAAATGATATGGAATAGTAACAGACATTGTGAAGAGAGGGTTAGTGAATCAATTATGGAAGAATTAGATGTTTTCCTTACAGCAGTGGGACCACAGATGAAAGTATTTAAAATGTGAATTTGTAGTGGAAACAATCAACATAATTTTGTGATTCCTCTACCCCCATTCATCAATATATGAATCAAAATGGAGGAGGTAGGGGGTGGGAATGATTCTGGGGTAATTTTTTGGCAATAGGATGAGGGAGTCAGATATTTGTCAGTATTGAGCAGAGGTGTTCAGATACCAAGGTATGTTACACTGAGGTGTTTAGATAGGGAAGGGAGGAAAGTGTAGCCAGTATGATGATGATGGCCTCAGAAATAACTAACTGAGCAAGGGAATGGATGTCACCATGAGGATAAGGATAAGGGGTGGGGGTTGTAGAGATGGAATGATAAAAATTATGATCAGATAAAGACATTTCAGAGTTTGTGGGGATGAGAATGGAACACTTGTGAGTGATTGAAAGATCAGTGGTATGGCCATTTTTGGGTGGTTCAGGTAGAGGTGGAGGTAAGTAGGTCTTGGACACTGGGACCTCTCTAACTTCCTCAGTCTATTCAATTCCCATGACTTAATTGACTTAGCCATAATTCAACATTTTCTAGCTTCTAACACTATGGAAGCTGGCTGCTCTCCAAAGAAGACCCTGCCTCCCTGGACATTCACTCTAGAACTCTGTCTGGGGTTCTAGGCTACTCTGTTTCTCAAGCTCACCTATAGTAGGAACTTAATAAATAGTTGGCTGATTGACTAAAACCAACCTCTCCCCTGTTCTCTTGACCTTATTCCCACCCTTCTCGTCAAGGAGTTTGCTTTCTCAATCATTCCCTTTTTTCTCTCTTTAATTTTTTCTTATTCACTGTTTCCTCTCCCACCCTCTACCAACATACCCAGACCTCCTGCTTCTTTAAAAGAGCATGTCTTGTGTGTTGTAGAAGGGGTTCCTAGTCAAATCCAAGTTGCACTAGGTGGCCTCTCTGATGTCCGTCAAGTTCCAAAATTCTAAGATTTTGTGAAGACCTAGTCCCTACCTCAGAGGAGCTTAGGATCTAGTTGGAGAAACAACAGGAAAAAAAATTGTATTTATTCTTCTAATGCTATCTCTTCCATGAAGCCTTTCCACATTCTCTCCACCCTTGCCCCAGAAATGATCTCTCTATTCTGGGGTCCTGCTGTCCTTTGTTTGTGCCTCTGTTGGGGCCTTGACACATCCTGCCACATGTTGGTGTAGCTTATTATTAGCCAATGGGTGTGAGTACCCTGTGAGCAGCGGGTCAAGAATTGCTCTTCTGTCTCCTCTTCCTTTCCAAGTGCAGGGTCCCAAATAAACATGGTAGGTGCTCACTAAGTTGGTTTTCTATTATTGAATTAGATCAAATGACAGGCCGAAAGCCGTAGGTGGTGTAGGGGGCCCAGAAACTAGATGCTCCCAGTGTGCTGAGAGAAGGGAGAGGTCTGTGGGGACTCAATAACCTCCCCCCACCCGTCAAATTCTAATTCAATATACACAATTCATTAAACACATCCTGTGGAAGGAAGGAACTGCAGAGGTTAGCTAATGTCTAGACCCTTCCCTCTGGGAGATCACAGCCAAGATGGAGGATGAGAACAAAACCCAGAGAAGGGTAGGACCCAGCACTGCCTTGGGAGTGAATCAGAGAGGGTCAGCCCCTGAGGAGGGGCCATCTGTGAAGCATGAAGAGGAAGATCGCCATCAGCTGGGGAAATGAGAAGGCTTTTGGGAGGAGGTGGCATCTTTTCTGGGCGTGATGGTATGGATGGGCACTGGACTTGGAGGGAGGGACATGCTGACTAGCTGTGGGAACCTTAGGCAAATCATTCAACTCTGCGTTTCAATTTCTTCATCCACAAAATAAAAAGGCTGGACTTCACGGCGTGCCAGCCCATTCAGCCAACACCTACTGCACCTGCTATGTGCCGGGCTTACAACATGTTTATTGATTATTGATTAATTGAGTGTTTGCTGCAAGGCCCCTTCTAGCTTCTAACAAACTGTTGACCTCTAAAGGTTCTAAATGTTCCTCCATCTTAATTTAGTTCCTCTCGTTAGGCCTGTCATCTACCTCAGACCAAAATAAGGATCTGCCCTCTAACATTTCTGGCAAGTAGCCATACAGCCTTTGCTTAAAAATTCAATGTGGGCAGAGAGAGGAATTAGGAATGTGGGAGGAGAAGGCCCACAATGGCCCCCTGGGCACATCAGAGACAGTCCCAGGTCAGAGTCACTAGAGGTAACAGGGCCATTGTGACAGGTTCTCCCATGAGAGTCCCTGACAATGTTGCCCTGGAGGGCCCAGCTGGGTTAGTGGAGGGCCAGCACCCTGACTGTCCTGGGCCTGGCCTGAGCCAGCCCATACCCCAGACTGCCCCCACTTTGGTTTCTAGGGGAGTGTGGATTGGCTCTCCAAACCACAAGCTTTCCCAGCTGGCCCCTAACATTCTTTGACCTTCAACTTGTGAGCCATCCTGCCCTGAAGAAGACATCAAAGAGAAGGGACATTTTTGAAGCAACCCCCCCTTTCCCCCCCTGCTTCCCCCTGCCCCAGTTTCCAAGGAGTTGTTCGGAATGATCTGCAGGGAGAGGGAGGGGACAGAGGAAGGAGACTCCACACTCTAATTGGGTCTGACACCTTAATGCTGGCCCCCTTGAAGAGAAAAATGGGAAAACTATTAGCCAACTGTTGTCTAGCAGGCCCCTATCCTTTCAAAATAAACACTCTTTCCAATTAGAAAGATTTGTCCCAGGGACCATGATCCGATGTCCCACCAAAACAAACACTCCTGTAATTAGTTTTATCCAGGAAGAAAATTAACTCTGTTTATCTTGGTATAATTAATCATGCCCCCTTCCTTGTCCAGGGACACATGCAGTGGGGAAGAGATATGATATACTGTGAGGGGGCGCCCGGATCTTTATTTATCACCTCCTCTCTGCTTATACAACTGGCTGCATGAATTATCACAGGCCCAACTTTTTCAAGGGTCTGCTTTGGGCCATGCCTCCAAGTATCACTAAATAAGGCTGATGACATTGGAGAGTTTGGGCTGAGAGGCCATTGGGCAGGCATCACAGAGAGATTTACATGGTTCTTCTCAGCCCCTTGTTCTCTTCCCCACTCCACCCCCACCTTCTGCCCTCTCCCCACAGACAGACACAGACACACTGCCGCTCAGGGATAGGGTTTGGTTAGGCCACTGTGACACATAAGTCATTTTGACTATCTTGTTATGGGAGCTCAGTCTCACTGGACTCAAGCCAGTGTGAGAGATGGTGTCCAAAGCCACATTCCATATCCTTGGGATGGAGGAGTGGTAGCTGCCTCTCTCAGTTCCCAGGCCAGCTCCAACATTGTAAGGTTCTAAGATTCTAGAGTTCCAACATTTGACAGTTCTAAGATTCTGTGGTTTTAACTCTCCATGTTTCTAAGGCTACAGTCTAACTTCCCAAGGGCCTATGTTTCTAACATTTTACACCCCCTAATATCCTATAGCTCTAGAATTCTAGGGTTCTAACCGAGTATGGTTCTAAGATTCTAATATTTTAACATGCTATGGTTCTTAGGGTCTATGTCCTTAGGAATCCAACATTATATGGTTCTAAAGCTCTAAAATTCAATGGTTCTAATATATGGATGTTCTAAGATTCCTTTCCTAATTTTCTAAGAGCCTATGATTCTAACACTGTATAGTTCTAGGGTTCTATGAGATAATGAATTCCCTCTCTCACCCCTTATGGGGGAATGGAGCATTGACCCAGGGGTCAATGGGTCTAGGATGTTCTGGAATTGGAAGATTGGCAAGATTGAAATTGGTGAAATTAAATATATGTCGACCCACCCCCCCTAACCTCTGTTCTGCCCCGCTCCTGCCCCAACCAGAGCCCTGCCCAGTGGCTCTCATGCTAAAGCTCTATTAACTGACAAGCCCCTCCTACTCCCAATGCCCACCTTTCCCTGGGCAGATCTCTGTCCTGTGGCATAAAATCTCCCCCTCTCCTCTTATCAAACTGCCCTCAGTTATCACAACTGGAGGAAAGAGCCATCAAGGTGATACGGAGGACAAAAACGTTTGAACAGCCATGACAGCCAAGGGATAGTATTTTATGTGGGATCTTCAAAGTGTCAGCCCAAAGGAGTGTAATATGGTACATACAAACCTCCATCCCCTATGAGCCTTGATAACTGACCAGGTGAGATGACCACTCAATCAGTTGTTCATACAGAGACCTTTGATCTGGAATGAAATTGCAAAAGAACCATGTTGAAAGGGACCAGGAAAATTTGGCCAAACCCTTGCGACTGTTTATAAATTATCAGGTGACTAGAGGAGGGATTGATTGCCAGAAATCAGAGCAAGTGTGGCCTTCATCACTCCCTGAGGAAGAAGGGAAGTTTGTGGGAAGGAAGTTTGGGAAAAGGAAAGACCAGGATTCAGCCTTGGCTGGGTAGCCATCCTCCCTTTCCAGAGGATGCAAAAATGTTAGAGCTTGGTGGGCCCTTAGAACAGGGGATGGCAGAGCTGGGAGGGGCCTGAGATCAGGGGATATCAGGGCTGGGAGGGGCCTTGTAGAATTCGTAATCCACTCATTCACTACACCCAAGAAAAAAACCTGAGAAACCTTCCTTGACCTGGTTCCAGCTTCTCCCCTAAACAGACCTGAGAAGGCATTTGGGAAGTCAGATGGCTAAGGCCTAGTCACCTGCCCTTGTACACTTGGGGAATTCAGATCCTCAAGGAGAAAACAAACTCTTCCTAAGAATCAGAGCTATTTCAGAAGGAAATGAACTGTGTGTGGTGGTCATGGGTACCACCTCTTTTTGGGCCTTCAAACAATATCTGGATGGCACCTTGTTGGGTGTGTTCTAGAGGAAGCTCTTGTTAGGGACCCACTGGGTGGGGGCCTCTGAGAGTAGATTTGCCTCCACAGTATCTCACACCCCTCCCCTTCCTGTGCTCTCAAGGTCACCAAAATCCAGCTCAGGCTTTCATCCCATCTGCCCCAGACCATTGCAACAGCCTTCAAATCAGTCTCCCTGCCCCGAGTATTATCTCTTTCCAATCCAGCTTGGTGCAGACTGTGTCATCGCCTTGCTCAGAAGCCTTCTGTGATTCTATACCAGATACAGCCCCAACTAATCAGACTAGAATTCACGGAAGTCCTTTTAAGCCATTGGAGACACCTGACAGTGGGAAGGGCTGTGATGTCTGTAGATAGTGACTTCCTTGTCTTCCAGGCTATACAAAAAGAGGCTTGGTCTTCCAGTCTGACAGCCTTTACCTATCAAGGAGGGAGGAGATGTGATGAGTGGGGAGGATTGGACTAGAAGCCTGAGGTCTCCCCTCTCCCTGGCCCCACCCCCCAGATCTGTGATCCTACAATTCTAGGATATTTTATGCACCAGATGGTGCTGAAAAACACAATACAGATTAAAGCTGGTTTTGCCTCATGCTTATCCTAACAGTCCGTGCAAGTCCTGATAGGGTGGAAGTACAATAGCACATGCTATGGTGTCTAAAATGGGTCACTAGGTGGCACCATAATGGATATAGTGCTGGGCTTGGAGTGGGGAAGACTCTTCATGAGTTCAAATCCAGACTCAGACATTTATTAGCTGTGTGACCCTGGGCATGTCACTCAGCACTGTTGGTCTCAGTTTCCTCATCTGTCAAATGATCTGAAAAAGGAAATCATAAACCACTCCATTATCTCTACCCAGAAAACCCCAGTGGAGACAGGAAGAGTGGGACATGACTGAATGTCTAAACAATAACAAATGGTTCTAAGAGTCCATGATCTTCTGCTCCACAGATTCTCTTTCTCCCTCCTTCTAAGCATCAACTCATTGTCTAGGACTGTGCAGATTTGTGGCTCTACCCAATTAAAACCTAGCCACTGGTGAGCCCTGACTCTTTGGAATTTACTGTATTTCAACAACTCTAAGCTCAACACTCAGATTATAAACTCTCCATGGACAGGGGCTATGCTTTCTCCTTCTTTGTCTCTCCCACTGGGAAGCTTGAGGCAGCTAGGTGTCAAAGTAGGTAGAACACTGAACCTTGGGTCAAAAAGACCTGAGTTCAAATTCAGCTTCACATGTATACCAGGTTTGTGAAAGGGGGGATCCTGGAGGAGGATTTATTCAGTCTCATGTGAGTAGAAATATTTCCATAACTTCTGGGTTTGTAACCATCATCAATTCAATTAGCTTGCATCTACCTTAGTTTTCTCACCTTTAAAATAGGGGTAATAATGGCACTTAACTCCCAGGGCTGTTGGGAGGATGAAGTAAGATCATATTTGTAAAGTGCTATGTTCAGTGGTTTCAGTGGCATCCAACACTTCTAGACCCCATTTGGGGTTTTCTTGGCAAAATTATTGACATGGTTTGCCATTTTCTTCTCCAGTTCATTTTACAGATGAGGATACTGAGGTAAACAGGGTTAATTGACTTGATCAGGGTCACAGAGTGTCTGAAGCAAGATTTGAACTGAGGAAGATGAGTCTTCTCTCCTCTAGACCTGGTGCTCTCTGCACTAAGGCATCACCTAACTGTAAACCTTGGAGCCTGATAAATGCTAACTATTCTTTTTCTCCTTTCTCTTCATGCGTTTTTTTTTTCCAAAAAATCTTTATGTCATGGAACCCCTTGACAGTCTGCTTAAGCCTATGGACCTCTTCTCAGAATAATGTTTTTAAATGTATAAGATAAAATACATAGGATCAAAAAGGAAACTAATTATATTGAAATAAAGATGTTGTTTTTCCCCCATCCAAGATCAGTGACCTCCTGAAATCAATCCACAGAAGCTCCCTGGGGACCCCAAGTTAAGAATTCCTAATCTAGTGGAATGTTCACTAGACCTGGAATCAGGAGACCCAGGTTCAAATTTCTCTTCTGACACATTCTAGCTGTGTGACCTTTAATGAGTCAATACTCCTCTGAGCTCAGGTTTCCTCTATGTTCAGAAAGGGGATCAAAAACTGACCTCCCAGGGTAGTTCTGAGGAAAGTCTTTCCTAAACTTTAAAGAGCCACAGAAATGAGAATTTTTTCTGCTCTCTTCCCTTCCTGCATTGAGGCCCAAACAATGACAAAACCCATAATGGGGGGAGGAACTAAAAAGAAACCCTTGGGAAAGGAGACACATGGCCTCCACCCTGGAGAGCTCTGGGCTGAGAGTAGAGAGATGGAGGCCCCTCTGGGAGGAGTTATGGATCGAATGGGTCAGAGCAGGAAGGAACTGAACCTCTTCCAGGAATCCCCCAAATCCCTTCCTGAAAGGCCCCAGGATAGAGTTAAGGGGACCAATCAGCTCAGTGTCGGGCTGAGCCTGTGGGTTTAGTGGGAGCGGAAGGGGGGATCCTGGAGGAGGATTTACTCGGTCTCATATAAATAGAAATATTTCCATAATTTTAAATGTTCAATTAGAACCTTACTTGTAGGATTTAAGTTTGCCGCTGCTGAGCAGGAGACAGAGACAGAAATGCATTCCTCCACAGTGCCCGCCTCTGGGGGGCTTTCCTTCCGGAGGCTCCTCAAGGAGAGCTCCCGAGAGCTGGCAGGCTTCAGGCAGGCCTGATGGCTCTGGGAGTGTGCCCACACCTTCAGCCCTCTGAAATCACTGGGCAGTTCTACCCACAGGCCAGAGCCAGAGCTACAAAGGAAAATCTGCCTAGGCCAGGACAAGGAGGGAAAGTGAATTTCCAAGTTTCCAACACATCCAAGGGTGTTGTCTCTAATAAGTCTGGGATGGAAACCACTTCCTCAGCTTGAACCCCTTCCTGCCAGGAACACTGGTTAAGGGATTGATGTCAACAGGGGGGAGGTCTTGAGTGGTAGCCATGGGATGCTGGGCTTGGTCCTGGCTGTTCAAAGAGTGCATCAATGACTTGGATGAGAGTGGAAAAAGAATTCTAGTTGGATTTACAGATGACACAAAGCTGGGATGATTCATTGACACATTGGAAGACAGATTTGGAATCCAGAAAGTCTGAAACATTGGGCTGAATGAAATAAGATGAAATAAGGATAAATGTAAAGTATTACACTCAGGTTCAAAAAATAAACTTCACAAGTATAGAGTATACATGGTTAAACAGTAGTTTGTCTGGGAACAAAAAAAAGGACATAAGGGAGAGACAAATTTAAGTTGCGTACAAGGAAAAGCTGTCCCAAGGTGAGAGGGGCTATTTGAGGAGGTAGTGAGTTCTCCTTCACTCAGTGTCTTCAAGCAAAGGCTGGATGACTGCCTGCCTTGGATGATTTAGTGGGGATTCCTACAGAGTTATAGGGTGGACCCAAGCATTTTGGGTCATGAGTGGAGAAGGGCTCTAGTCCAACACCTTCATCCCACAGTCCATTCTGTGTATCACAGGATCATTGATTTACATCCTCAGAGTTAGATGAAAGCTCAAGGGCCATCTTGTTCAGTCAAAACCCGGGCCAGGACTTTATTTATCCACTCATCACGTGGTCATGCAGGCACTGCTACAAGACCTGTAGTGATGAAGACCTCACCAGCTCCTGAGGCAGCCTGCACCACACAAAGTTGGTTAGGAAGTATTTCACTGACCCTAAGCCTGCATATGCCTTAGAGTCCCTTGGATCTTGCATTATCTCCCTGGCTAGACCAGGAGTTCCCTGAGGACAAGGAGCTAGCCTTATCCATCAGTTTCCATTCAGCAATGAGCTTAGAGCCCTTCCTGGAGTTGGTGCTTAATTCATATATGCTTAATCACACAGAATTCAGCTAGACACTTCTCAAGGAACTTTTCATCCAATCCAATCAACCAAGCTTTCCTAAGAATCTTCAGTGTACCCAGCCAGTCCTAGGCACTCTAGGGGTAGAAGGTGATAGCCACATCTGAGTTGATGTGGCTCCCATCACGAAACCAGGATCAGGAGGACTTGGTGGGGTCTGGGATGGCGGTGGAGGAGACCTAGATTTCTCTAAGTGCATTGTTGGCTAACAGTATTCTGACTACCCACTTTAAGGAATATGCTCACTGCATGCATCAAAGAATAAAATTCCAGCTTCTCCCAGAAACACTAAGGTGCAGCCCTCGTTTCTCTCATTACCAAGGCTCTAAAGGCCCCTTAAACCAGGGACTGCCGTGTTCTTTTCTCCTCTGGC
This sequence comes from Gymnobelideus leadbeateri, assembly GCA_011680675.1. Taxonomy (NCBI): domain Eukaryota; kingdom Metazoa; phylum Chordata; class Mammalia; order Diprotodontia; family Petauridae; genus Gymnobelideus; species Gymnobelideus leadbeateri. Next base: position 87,588 of record WOXC01012171.1, on the reverse strand, counting down.
AGAGCCTCAGACAATTCTCTAAGATTATAAGCTGTAGAACAGGCAGTGGTGTTGGTAGTGGTTATGTTCAGTCGTTTCAGCAGTGTCCAACTCTTAGTAACCCCATTTGGGGTTTTCCATTTCCATGGAGTGGTTTGCCTTTTCCTTCCCCAACTCATTTTACAAATGGGGAGACTGAGGCAAGCAAGGTGAAGTGACTTGCCCAGGGTCACAATGTCAGAGGCAGAATATGAACTCAGAAGTTGATTCTTCCTGACTCCAAGCCCAGTGCTTGATACACTATGGCGCCACCTATTGGTAGAGCAGGTACAGCTCTGATTCAGTAGAGGGAAAGCCATGGGGGGGGGGGGATCCCTACACCTGTTCTCATAATTATTATTACCAGTATTATTACTGTACCAATAAACTCACAGGTCCTCCTCATCATAAAAGAGTGTTTGGACTAGTTACATTGGACCCAGTCATCAGAATAATAACTGACATTTATATGACTCTTTAAGGTTTTCAAAGTTCTAGCAATAAGCACAGGATTTGGCACAGAGCAGATGCTTATTGATTGACATACATTATTATTTTATTTGAGCCTTTTTATGACCCTGTGAGGTAAGTGCTATAATTATCTCCCATTTTGTGGAGAAGAAAAGTAAGGCGGAAAGGGTAAATGATGCCTAGCTCATATGTGTGAAAGGTGGCATTCCGAAAACCAGGTCTCTCCTTATACCATGCCCAAGACATAGACCACACTGACTCTCTAACCTGTCTTCCTACTGATCTCTAGGTAGGCAGAAGCTGTCAGATTGTGAGGAGGCAACAGCATCAAAATTTTAGGCAGCTAGGCAGCACAGTCATTGGACTAGGAGGCTGGAAGACTTGAGTTCAAATCCAACTTTGGATACCCTTGGCTCTTTCAACCTTGGTTTTCTCATCTGTAAAATGGGGGTAATTGGGGCGGCTAGGTGGCGCAGTGAGTAGAGCACCCGCCCTAGAGTCAGGAGGACCTGGGTTCAGATCCTGCCTCAGACACTTAACGCACACACGCGCGCGCGCACACACACACACACACACACACACACACACCAAAAAAAAAAAAACAACCTAGCCGTGTGACCTTCGGCAAGTCACTTAACCCCAACTGCCCTCCAAAAAGCAAAAGAAGAAAATTATTTAAAATGGGGGTAATAATAGGACCTACTTTCCAGGGCTGTCATGTGGATCAATTGAAAGAAAATTTGTAAAATGCTTTGTAGACTTTGAAGCACTATATGCATTGTAGTAATTATTACTGCTACTAGGGGAAAGAGCCTTGGCTTTGAATTTAAGCTCTAATTAAAATTTAAAAATAAATTACATTTTAAAAACACAATTCCATATCTAAAATACTTTTAAAACTAAAAAGAGCCGGCGTTCCGCTCCTTGGCAGCCCTGAGTCCTGGGAGAACCACCCTCTTGCCCTCTGGATCTCATTTCCCTGCTCGATAGAATGAAGGTGTGGGGCCAGGTGATTTAGATCTGGCCGACACCAGGTCCTGGGACTGCGGGAGGAGACGCTCGGCTCTGTATGGCCAGCCTGGGCATCCCCAGGAGGGCCAGGAGCCTTGCTCCCAGGAAGGCTGTCCGATCCGCCCCGCCCGCGCTCCCCAAGCCCTGCCCAGCACCAGCCAGGCTTCACCCGGCTGTGGCTAGGCATGAGTTCTTAGGATGGATGGCTCGCAAACATGTCGACAGGTCAACCCAACGCCTCGGAGAGGGCGGCCTTCCTTCTCCCACAGAGTGGTTTTATGACTAAATCAAAACCAGGCCCGTTCGCATCTGGTGGCGGCGGCCGCTTCATCTGGGCTGGGTTAGCGATTTCTCAATGAACGGTGCTAACCGTGCTCGCCGGCGCTGCCATGGAGGCAGCTGGGAGGGGCAGTGGGCAACAGGAAGGGGGGAGGGGGAGAGGGGCGGGGGGCTGAGAGACAGCGCCTAGTGCTCATGTCCCAGCATGATTCACACAATTAAGCATTTGGATGCGCTCCTTTCCTCAGCAGGGAACTATTATGTAAATGCCCCGAAAAATGACTTTCCCTTTGAAAGTTCCTAGTAAGAACAGCTCGAGCTAAAAAGCGTGTCCAAAGGGTAGCCCCTGAACCCACCAAGTGTTTGCTTTCTCTCCTTCCTCCCCCCTCCAGAGACCTCTCCCCCTCCCCTCCCCCTCCCCCAAGTTGGGCCCGTCTAAAACTTTCTGAAACAGATTGGGAGGAGATGAAGGGAGGAAAAAAGGGGGAAACTGGAATGTAGGCTAATGAGTAGTGAGTGTGACACAATCCAGAGTCTCGGAATAATCAGGCTAGTATGTTTCCCATTTTCTCCCAATGTGTTTTACATTTTTGCTACATAAAGAAAGGGCTTTTAGATATTTAAGCAACATAATGCGAACCTTAAAAATGACAATTCTAGCATAAACTGCTTTAAATAATTTATATTTTTATAGTATAATGTGTGGGATAATGCACATTTAATTATATTAGAAGCCCAGGGAATAAATAATATTCCCATTTTGGAAGATTGGAAGAGGTTACGGGATGCAAACATCGACATCTATCTGTAGGTTTATTGGTGACAATCTCAGCCTGGAGGCCGGAGATTGCAACAGATTCATCAGCTGGGGTCAGACACCCGGCAACTGCAAGTGAGTAGTGGAGCCTCGCGGAAGAGCAGGGATTTGGAGATTCAGGGAAATATCAGAGCTGGGAGGCGCCTCAGAACGTAGAACTAAGAGGATCCGAGCTGGGAAGAACTTAGAACATAGTAAGGAGAATGACAGCTGGGAGGTCCTGAGAACAGAGAATGAAGAGTGCCTGAGAAGAATTTAGAAGACAGACTGACATTAGCTGAGAGATCATCTAGTCCTACAAACCCCCTCATTTTAGAGGAGAAAACAGAATAGTAGTAGTGGTAGTGGTAGTGGTAGTAGTAGTAGTAGTAGTAGTAGTAGTAGTAGTAGTCGTCGTGGTAGTGGTAGTAGTAGTAAGTATATGCTTCTCCAAAGAGGATAAGCAATATGTACAGGGTCACACAGCTGTACATAGCTGGTAATGTCCAGTAGTTTGCTAGTGGATGTTTAATAACCAACTCTCCAGAAAAATAAACTATGTCTATGAAACACATTTAAATTTAATCAACTTTAATATTTTCTCCCTCGTTTTCGTAAGTATAGACAATCAGTAAAACAATAACTCAAGCCCTAGTTTCTGAAGTGTAAATACACTGAAAATTTAACGATCAGTTTTTGAGCTATTCCCTGCCTCCCCCACCCTCCCAACTCCATACACGCACACTTTGGTTATGCTACAGTAATGGGTAGAGGAAAGGAAGGAAAGTCCTCACTTCATTTCTCCCTTTCTCCCTCCCCACCACCCCCACTTAGACCTCATGGGGTTTAGAAGGGACTATTTAAAGTCCATCTCCCTCATTTTACAAATGAAGACACTGAAGGTGAGTGGGCATTTCTAGAGGCCACTGCCCTATTTATACCTTCGGGGTTTATCTCCTGGCTCTGTAACCTTCCTTACCTTGTGGGTTTTCTCCACCTGAGGCTCAGATCCTGCCCCTTGGGTGGGAGCCCCAGGCTCAAGGCCTTCCTGCCCAAAGGGATGGCAGTCAGCTTCTTACCTTGGGGCCACTCCTACATCTCTCAACCTGGCAGCTATTTGATCTCCTACAGGGGAATCTCCTAGAGGGCAGGGGAAGGCCTAGCTCTGGGGTCAGAGGGCCTGGGTTCTTACCTCTAAGGTTAAGGACTGTGTCACCTTGGGAATATAATTTCCTTTCCTTAGGTTCCAGTCTTTTCCTCTGTGAAAATGACCTTTGGGTCTAGATGATGGGACTAGATGACCTCTGAGGATCCTTCCAGCTTTCTGTGATCTCATTACTTTCTGAGCCTCGGTTTCCTCCTTTGTAAAATGTCCATTTCAGACTAACCAACCAACTTCCAGCTCTAAATCTTGGATGTAATGATGCCATGACCCAGGGATCTTGGGGTTGGGGTCTTCTGCTGCTGTGTAGGCTTATAGGCAGAGTCCAAGCCTAGTCCTGGGGGAGATGCTTCACTTGGAACATCCTTGGAGTGGAGTGGAGGTGGTGGCTGGTGCTGACCATGGACCAGCAAGCTGAATGTTGAAAGCTGTTTCCCCCACCCCCAAAAAACCCCAGAAGTTGAGGGGGCCCCAGATATCTCCAACCCAGGTCTTCTGGTCCCATTCTGATTCACTTTTCCTCCTTCCTAAGGGATCTCTCTGCCTTTTCTGATCCCCTGACATTGTTAGCACTTCCAGGTGAGATGAAGCTGGGTCCAGTATAAGAAACCCAGGCTGGGATGAACCTAATATTTCCACGCCCCCTACCCCATCCTACCCCCAACCCTGGCCTGTCTTCTAGGAAGTCATTCACTTGAACAGCCTCAAGTGGAAAAGACAGTGTGCCTGGAAGGAGGAGACCTCTGGCATAACCTCAGGCTCAGTTATTTACCAGGTGTTCAACCTATCTGAGCCTTGGGGACAAGAACACTTGATTGTGAGGAATGCACATCGAGAGCCTGGAAGGCCTGGAAGTGGAAATGGGATCTGCCCTCTTCATTCATGGCTCCACCAAGGTCCCTGTGCTCCAAGGTAATTCTGAGCTCTGGCTAACTCTGCCAATAGAACGAGATGCCATTTTAAGCCATTAAATTGTAAGCTTCTTGAGGGCAGGGACCACCTTTCTTACTTGCTTCCCAGTGTTTAGCACAATGCCTGGAACTTAATGCATAATAGGCACTTAATAAACGTTTATTGATTAGAACAAAAACTCTGGACACCCTTTCCAAGCCAGAAGGCAGTGAGCATGGGCCAGTGTCTGGCAGCACCTACTGTTTGTAAGGCCCCCGGGCTGAGTTGGGAGAGCTTGTCACCAGGGTGGTCAGAGGATGATGAATTTTTCAACCACAGAAACTCTACAAGATCAACTAGCAAGTCATAGACGGTTTTTGGAGAGAATCCCAGTTCCCTGAAGTATTTAGATGCTCTTAGGGAAGTCCCCAGATGGTTTGGGAAGAGGGCAGCTGCTGGGAGGTCATGCTATTCACTTCTTCCCAGAACCCCCAGACATCAGAACTGGATGGATCCTCCCTCAGGGGCAGTCAGGCCCACCAGACCCACACAAGAGTTCAGTCATCCCTGACAAGGGGTCATCCAGCCTTGGTCTGAAAACCTCCACTAGCACCAGAGGGAGTTCGTTCTGGCCTGCTTAGCTTTGATCGTCCTGACGTCTGACCAATGTTCCAATCAATTAAACATTAAACACCGATTATGTGTGTCAGCCACTGTACTAAGCCTTGAGGATATACAAAGGGGCAAAAGACAGTCCCTGCCCTTAACAAGTTTACAATCTAATAGTTGCCTCTTTATGGCTTCCATACCCATTACTCCTGGCTCAGTCAGTAGGAATTAATTTAATGCTGTGCCTCACCCTGGGGATACAGAGACAATATTGAGACATCTCCTGCCTTCAAGGAGTTTACCATCCACATGCCCAAAGTTACAAAGCAGTATAGTGCAGAGGAGGAAGCATGCAGAGAGTTGGGGAGGATTCAAATCTCAGGTCTGATACTCGATTTCCTATATCCCCTAATTTCTATTTTCTCAATATCTCTTGAATACTCTTTATTCCCAGAAACACAAGCTAGTCCAGACCCTCATCACTACCTACTTGGAAGACCATTATAATGATCTATGAATAGGTCTTCTATGCCGCCCCTTCACCATTTCCAGTCCAACTTCCACACCAACGTGCCAGGTCAATCTGCCTTATGTAGCCTGGACACTGAACAAGTTGACTCACTCCTGGTGGCAGTGTCCCCTGCAGGCATTTGCACTCTTCTTGTCCTTCTCGGAGATGCTTACTCACCCAAACCCTCATGCTGAAAGATCTGAGGGGTTTTCACAGAGGAAGGATGGTCATGTCTGCTGCCACATTGCTACTGCACATTATCAGGATCCAAAGTCATTTTGGTGTGGAAGAAAATATGTGTTTACACAAACAACTTTAGCTCTGAAGCTCTCACTGGCGTTTTTTCATTTATGTGAACTAATGATACCATTCAGCATAAAATACTCACTAACTTACTGCTATGAATACTATCATTGTCATATGCTCTCCTGCTGAACAAAGCCACTTCTCTCCTAGTCTCAGGTCCTTAAAGCAGTGTCAAGTTATTGTAGCATACTGGCATTTTTGGCATGGTTCTGAGAAATCATTATTCTCTTTCAGCAATAAAACATATCAGCATCACACTCTTTCAGTCAAATAGCAGCCTTAAAAGCCTGTATTCCGCAGCCTTCTAGATCTGCTTGCTTAACTGAGCTCTCATTATCAATATAGACCAGATCATCCAGCTCCTCATATAGCAAAACTCTACTTTCTCCATCTAACAACAACCATCTCTCCCCCAATCAGCACAGCTTCTAGCAAAATACCTGCAAGGCCAGTCTGTCTCCTCCTTCCCCTTCTCTTATATTGTAGAGAACAGCAAAGGATAATGCAGACCCCCCCCTAAGAGATTTCCCTTCTCTCAAGTTGTAGATCACCACAAAGGGCAATAAAATTCAGTCATCCAATCAGCTCTCAGGAAAGGAAGGAAACGCTTTTCTTCTAATCAGCACAGCTCCCAGCAAAGCAGCTAAAAAGCCCATCCGTCTCCACTTATATGTCTCCGCTTTAAGCATCCGCTATTCTCCCCTTCTGTGCTGTCTTCTGGTGCTTTGGCTCCTATATAGATATGTCTTCTGGCATCTTCTGACTCTTCCTACACTACAATCTTTTTTCTATCTTGCAAAAGGAGATTTACTTGGTCATAGGAGGAACAAGATATTTAAGAAGGATATGCAGTGAAGTCACTCTGTTGATTCCTCTGATCACAGCACCCTTGCCTCTGAGTTACCTTTAGTGCTCAGCAAATCAAGTGTAAGAATGAAGGACCACAAAGAAAATCCTCAGAACCATTTAACCTTTGAAGAAAGAAGAATTCAACTGCCACTCTTGAAAGCTTCTGAGCCCTACTATGCTCTTCTGCAGACGGTCTTTCCTGCCTCGACTCTGAGATCCTTTGTGTTTATTGACTTGTCTCTACCTTATGATAGGAAACTCACCAATATGCCTTTATGTCAGATATGACCCACCCCTGCAACACCCCTTATATTCTTGTCTGATATTCCTCATGCAGGCATTTGATTTAGTGTTTCCCAATGATACATTTCCCAGGTTTTAAAACAGTAATGTACAAATTAGGTGCTGGAACAAAATGCACCGAAGCCTTCTTTGCCTTCAGTTGGACCTTTTGTCTTTGAGGCAGAAGGCTTCTTCTAGCCAAGAACGCTTCTTCTCCATTCCTCTCAGAACAGACTGTATCTCGCCTCAAGTACTTTATCCTATGGGCAGGGTTTCTCCTCGAGCTGACTTTGTCAGCGATCTACACACAAATAGGATTTTGCTGTTCTTTTCACAAACCCAAACATCTATATGACGTGAGAGTTGTTATAAACAGCTCTACTTAGACAGAGTCATTCCATTCCTCTACTCTGAAGAGAAATACACTCAAAGTCATATTGAATGTCTGAACTGGGCAGGGGGCAGAGAGGACAGAGAGACAGAAAGAGACAGAGAGAGACACAGAGGGAGAGAGACAGAGACAGAGAGCAAGATCTCTAAGGCTCCTCCTAGCTCAGTTATTTTATGATTCCAGAGACCTGCATTCTAGACCCAACTTTTCCAGTGACTTGCTATGTGAACTTGAATAAGTCCTTTGAGTCTCAGTTTCCCTGTCTGTCAAATGAGAGAGTTGTAGCATGGTCTCTAACTTCAAGTCCAGCTCTGACAGTCTGGTTCTATCATCCCATGACTTTAAGGAAGCCTCTCAGCATCCCCCAGTGTCCCTATTTCTCCCAAAAGTTCCCTGAAATGAAATCCTCCTTTTAAAAAATGCTGTCCAGTGATTCTGGAAACTATTATTTTGATTTTTCGAGGTCTAGCTTTTCCCATATCACCCTAATCTTTTTTGGATAAACACTTAATTTCAGGCTGTCTACACACACAGCTGTTTGGCCTGCATTGATAGATGGAGAAGTGAGATGACCGGTTTCAGGACTGTACCAGAACCTGCCTAGGGAGGGGTGGGGATGAGGAATTAGGGACCTGATAGGAGGAAAGCCTTCATGGACCTCCCAAATGTGGTCAGGACTGGATGAGGAACAATGGGGGTGGGGCAGGGAGCCGCAAAGAGGCAGATTCCAGCTTGAAGCAAGGAAATACTGCCAAAGTAGTAGATGCTGCTAAGAGGGCAGTGATCACTCAGGATGGATGGCCTTGGGCCACGGCTGACCCACAACTAGCCAGGGATGTTGTATGGGGTTTCTGGCCCAGGAAGGGTTGGAATAAATGCCTCTAAGCTTTCTTTTGACTCAGAGATCCTGGGCCTCTGGTGTGGAACCACACATGGTAGGCCCGGTTAGGGACAAGATAATCAAAGTGGAGAGGATACCAAATGTGAGCATTTATTCAGCACCTGCTGTATGCCTGACACCATGTTGGCACTGGGGAAACAAGAAGCAGAGCCACTTCAGAGAAGAGAGTTGGGGGCAGGGGTTTAGCATGGATCTCTTCCCCATACCCATACCTTGTACAGTCCAAGAAGCCATATGCGTTGGCTCTGATCATTCTCTCTGCCAAACTCAACTCCAAGCCTACACTGGCTAGGGACAACACATAGTAGTCCCATCCCAGGGCTCAGTAGGAGAGCCTCCCCCAGCTGGCAGGACTGTCAGAGCCTGGGTTCCCCGGGCAGAATCTTTGGAACCCCAGACAAATCGGGGATCCTAGGCTCCTTTTGGATAGCAGCTGGCACATCTTTTATCCTTCTACCCCCAGCACCAAGCATTGGCCTCTACATATGGGAAGGGCTCAGGAAATGCCTAGAGGATTTGAATCACGGGATTCAGAACCTGAGTGGACCTTAAAGATTTTCTAGTCCCAAAAACTGAGGACCAAATGAGGGAAATGACTTGTCCAAGGTCACACAACTAACTAGTAAGTAAAAGATGGGGAATTGGAGCTCAGGTCTTCTCTTAATCTTATGCTCTACTAGACCAGTAGGATGAGGAGGGGAAAGGAGGGAGGGAAGGATAAGGAGGGAAAGGAGGGGGGGAAGGATGAGGAGGGGAAAGGAGGGAGAGAAGAGCAATCACAGGATTTAGAACTGGAAAGGATCTCAGCAACAATTTAGTCCAACCCATACCTGAAAAGAATTCATTCTATGACATGTCTGATGAATAGTGATCTGGACTCTACTGGAAGCCTGTCTCCCAAGGTGGCTCCCTTCCACCCTAGGACAACTCCTCCTAGGAAAGTTTATCTAGACATCGAGGCTAAATTTATCTCTTTGCAACTCAATGTCCCCCTCATTGTTCCAGGTTGTACCTTGGGGGGGGGGGATTGGACTGACAAGGGGAGGAGGGGAGAGGAGAAAAGGAGGTGGGGGGACTTGGAGCCAGTTCCCTGAATATTTGGCTAGAAGAAAAATGCCTCCCCCCTCCACCACCACCACAAGTGGCCTTGTCTTGCCTAATAAGCATTGCTGAGTTTATCTGGGCTGGGATGGGCTGGTCCTCAAGCAAGATACAGGGTTGTCTGCCAAGGCTCAATAGTCTCTTCCTTCCAGAGCTTGGGCTCCATTGGCACAGTTCCTGAGATCACTTTCCAGTCCCCAAGAGGCACTTGAAAGGGATATCAGTGGAGGTAGATTTTAAGTAATTCCATCAAAGCCCCCAAACTTCCAAAAGCCTTTGGTGGGGACAGTGATGGCAGGGGCTTGGGAGGGCAGAGGACAGGGAGGCAGGAATTCTCTCCTGGAGTTCCATCCCTGCCACTCACTTGAAGCAGGACTTTGGAAAGCAGCTGTCCCTTTCTGGATCTCAGTTTCCTTACCTGTAAATTGGGCACAAAAAGCCTTGGTTTGCCTCCTTTGCAAATCTTTGTGGAGATCAAATGAGGCAATGGGTAGGAAAGCACTTTGTGATTTTAAAAATCTAATACAAATATAATACAGTGTCACACCCCCTCACTCAAAAGCCTGTACTAGCTCTCTATTATCTTCCATGCAGGAAAATGTGTTTTGCATACAACAGACACCTAAGAAACTGTCACTATCATGGAATAAATGGAATGAAAATGACTGTGAGCATAGCAGGAACACTGAATCATATGGTCTCAGTGTCCTCATTTGTAACATTAGAAGACTGGTTTAGAACAGAGATTCCCAAACTTATTAGACCTACTGCCCCTTTAAATAATTATTCAGTACCTCCCTGGAAATCTACTTTCTTTAACCTAACCTTTTGATGTTTTTTTTTTTAATTTGCCTCATTTCAAAAAGAATATAATTTTTAATGATGCATTTTAAATTTAATCATTTCTTATAAATTTGTGGGGGGTTTCCTGCATTGAAATTTTGATGATGCAATATTGCATCATGTAACTGTATAGTATCATATTGTAAACAAGTCATTACACATGCATATTCCTGCCCATGAATGCTGAACTTCCTGACAATGCACAACAGGCTTGCCTGCCAACACTTGCTTGTAAAGACCTATCAGCATGCATGACCACTGATGGTCATGTTTGTTCTAACTCTCATTTTGTGTGTTTATTTGGAAAATAGTGTAATCTCTAGAACTTTGACTGTTACACAACAGATGAAGCATAGAGTTTTTCAAAATTTTCTTATCTCCTCTTCTTTCCTTATGCTTCCACCACTTCCTCATTTTTATTCAATGCTCCCCCCAATTGCACCTGAGGCTACTAGCCTCCTTCAGATTGGTCCTGTGCATCCCAGGGGATGGTGTCACCCACCTTGGGAACATATGGTTTAGATGGTCTCAGAAATCTCTTCCTGTTCTGGATCTATGATTCTATGAATGAATAAATTAATTGTCATATGAACCAGTGATAAATTCCTCAACCTAGCATTCAGGGCCCTTAGTGATTTAGCACAAACTACCTCCCCAACTATCTCCAGTACTCCCTAACAAAGCTCTGGGCTTCAAACGTAATGGTCTCTTTAGTGTTTCCCAGATACACCAGCTTCCATTCCAGCAACAAAAACCCTAGAAATCTAATTGTTCTCTAATAGAACAGGCTTCCTTGGAAGGGAGGAAACTCCTTGTCATTGGAAACATCTAGACAGAGGATGGAAGTCTATCAGGAAGACAGTAGAGGGGCTTCCAACAGTCAGTTGATAAGCATTTATTAAGCATCTACTATGTGCTAGGCACAGCACTAAGTGATAGAGACTGTCCATATCCTCAAGAAGCTCATAGTCTATGTACAAACAAGACATAGACTGGATAAATGGAGACAATCAGTAGAGGGAAGGCACTAGCATCAAGGGGGATTAGGAGGGTTTTCGCTGGGACTTTAGGGAAGCCAGGAGACTGAGATGAGGTGAGAAGGCATTCCAAACATGGGGGACCTCCATGATGAGATTCATGGTCAAGAGATGGAGTGTTTTATTCTAGGAGCAGCAAGGCCAGTGTCACTAGATCGGAGAATCTGGGCTCACATGTGGTGGGGGATGGGATGGGGCATAAGATATAAAAATATTGGAAATATAGGAGGGGGTCAGGTTGGGAGGGGCTTCGCATGCCATACAGAGAGTTTTATAGTCACTCCTGGAGGCAATAGGAAGCCACTGGAGCTTATTAAGGAAAGAAAGCGACATGGTCAAGTCTCTGCTTTTGGAAGATCACTTTGACAATTCAATAGAGAATAAACTGGCGTGAGCAGAAACTTTTGGCAGAATGACCTAATAGAAGGTTATTGCAGCAGTTCAGAAATGAGGTGATGAGGGCCTGTACCAGCACTGTGACAGTGGCAGGGGGAGAAGGGGAAATACATAATGAAATGTTAGGGAGGGCGGCTAGGTGGCGCAGTGAGTAGAGCATCGGCCCTGGAGTCAGAAGGACCTGAGTTCGGATCCAACCTCAGACACTTAACGCACACACAAACAAAAACCTAGCTGTGTGACCTTGGGCAAGTCACTTAACCCCAATTGCCCTCCAAAAAAAAAAAAGAAATGTTAGGGAGGTAGAAATGGCATAACCTGACAACAGATTAGATATGGGGGGGGGGGGGCGTAGTAAGAAAGAATGAGGAATCTAGGATGATGCCTAGAATGTGAGCCTGGGAGATAACGGTCCCCTGAACCATAACAGAAATCCAGAAAAGGGGAGGGCTTAGGGGGAAACATAGTGAGTTCAGTTTTGGACATGTTGAATTTAAGAAGTCTATAGAACATCTCATTCAAGATATCTAATAGGCAGTTGGAGACATGAGACTGGTGAACAGGAGAAAGGTAATGATTGGATCATTACATCATCAGCATAGAGATCATAATTGAATCCATGGGGTCTGATGTGATCACCAAGTAAAACAGTAGAGAGTAGAGAAAGATGAGAGCCCTGGGGGGGACACCTACCATCAACAGGTGTGGCAACAAAAATCTAGCCAAAGAGACAGAAAAAGTGCAGTCAGACAAACAGGATGAGAACCAGGAGAAAGCAGAGTCACAGAAACTAAGAGAGAAGAGAATGTCAAGGAGAAGAGAGTGGTCAGCAGTGTCAAAGGCTACAGACAAGTGAAGAAGGGTGAGACCATTGGTTTCAGCAAGTAAAAGATCACTGGTAACTTAGGGAAGACAGTTTCAGCTAAATGATGAGGTGGGTATAACAACAATGCAATATTTACAACCCCCACAGTGACTGTAAATATGCTGGTATAATTGTGAATCACAAAATGTAACAGGTTCTCCATATGTAGGACAAAGCCAAAGCATTTATTCAAATACCAGAAAGCCGAGTCCCAAAACCAGAAAGTCAAAGTCATTACAGTAGCCAAAGTTGGTACACAAAGATAATGCAGTGAATACCCACGTTCCCAAGCCTTCAAAACAAAACAGGCTCCCTCAGGCAAAGAACCTCCTCTCCTCACTCATGGTAGCTTCTCAGCCTCCACAATGCTTGCTCCCAGAAGTTCTGGCTCCTAGCAGTTCCAGCTCCCAGAAGTTCCAGCTGCCAGCAGTTCTCATTCCTGGCAGTTCTCAGCAGAAGTTCTGGCTAGCTCTCAGAAGAAGTTCTGCCACCACAAGCTCTGTTCTCAAAATCTCTTCCTTCTCCAGCCTGAGCCTCTCCTTATCCATGGCATTAGCTCCTCCCTGCTTCACCCCCTCCTGCCATGTCAGCAAGTTCATCCCACGTCGGGATTCATAGGCTCTGGGCTTCAATACCTGACACAATCATGAACCTGAAACTAAGTGCTAAGTACCTGTTAGCCTGCCAATACAAGAGGCATGGAAGATCTTTGAGTTCCATTACTATTACATTGGGAAGCCAGAATGCAAAGGGTTCTAAAGAGGTAAATGTAAAGGAAGTGAAGGCACCAGGGATTGGTCTTCTTGAGGAGCTGAGCAATGGAAGGGAGGAGAAATATAGGATGACTGCTAGTGGGGATGGATGGATAATTCATGTTTTGGTTTTGGTTTTTTTGAAGACGGAGGAGACATGAACATAGGCTCTAAGGAAGCAACCAGTAGACAGGGAGGGGATAAAAATTAGTGAGAGACAGGGATGATAGAGGGGGCAATCTAGCAGAGAAGGGGGGATGGGATGGGATCACTTGTGTATGTAGAAGAGTTCAGCTAGTTCTTCAAGGGAGATAGGGATAGAGAATAAGACAATGAAGGAAAGAATTTGAGTGATGTGAGACAAGAAGAGAAGAAGAGGGAATTCTCATTGAATGGTTTTAGTTTTTTAAATGAAATGTGAGGCAAAGTTCTCAACTAAGGAGTGGGGGAAGCTAGGGGAGATTTGAGAAGTTTGGAGAAGTCACCACAAGGATTCCTGGACTGAATGTCCTCTGAGGACAGGCCCCTTCACTCTCAGAGCTGTGAGGCCCTGGAACTTTTTGGCATCCCCTGGCAGCCTATTTGGACAATTGGACTTAATCTGTAAGCCTCCTCTTAGTTTTTCATCTGATGCTCTGTATTCTAAGTTCACTCACATATGTGATGCTCTCAATTCAGTGACATTTAGATAGATCACCTACTTTGTGTCAAGCCCTGTCCATGGTGCTGGGAAACCAAAGGGGGTGGGAGAGAGGGAGAGAGAGAGAGAGAGAGAGAGAGAGAGAGAGAGAGAGAGAGAGAGAGAGAGAGAGAGAGAGAGAAATGCAAATTATCATGTACTTGTAATGGATAGTCTTTGAGAAAAAGATACAGAGCACACAGGAAGCAATACAAAGTAACCTGAAAAAGAGATTGAAGTAATCACTGGGGGAAGGGGGCGTTAAGGTTCAAGGGAAAGGTCTGCAGGAGACATCTGGGTTATGCTTTGAATGAAGGCAGGGAATCTCAGAGGTGGAAGTAAGGAGAAAGTGAATTTCAGACACCAGGGACAGCCTGTGCAAAGTCCTGGAGGCTGGAAATGGGATGCTGAGTGTGAGAAACAGTAAAAGGTCAGTCTGGCTGGCACTGAGAGCTAGACCACGCCAATACCATGCTTTAACTATGTTGGGTGTTTCCCAACAAATCTTTTATATGGGGATATGACATCTTTGTGGAGGGAAGTTTAGCACAGAGACAAAAATGTATTTTGGCCTGATAAAGCCTTGTAATCATTAGAGCTTTCAAGCATGGAACAGTCCTTGAGAGGTAGTGAGTTCCTCATCTTCGGAGGTCTCCAAGCAGAGGTGAGACAAATGCTTAGCACTACCTAGAGGAGGGATCCCTTTCCAATCAAGGTTATACTTGATGGCACTGAGACCCCTTCCCATTCTCACTTTTGGGGTTTTTGCAATGATCTGAACCATTTTCCTTTCAGAAGAATTGGCATTTACAGACAATTCGTATTTTGAATTTTTAAATCTCCAAATCCTCTCAATTAGTCGTTTCAGGATCATTAAAGTAAGTCTGAAAGTCTAGCAGCTGGCATAACCCAAGTTCCCCACCAGATGGCAGAGTGTATGCCAGAGCCCCAGGCCTGCTGGCTCTCACGTCCTGGTGCCCACACAGGAGCACAAGCCTGAAGCCAGGTGGATCATGTGAGCACCAGCCTGGGGCCTTGAG
This sequence comes from Gymnobelideus leadbeateri, assembly GCA_011680675.1. Classification (NCBI taxonomy): domain Eukaryota; kingdom Metazoa; phylum Chordata; class Mammalia; order Diprotodontia; family Petauridae; genus Gymnobelideus; species Gymnobelideus leadbeateri. The sequence goes on along the minus strand of WOXC01012171.1, from coordinate 72,398 downwards.
CAAGGATCTGGATCATGTTTCCTTCCCTGTGGAGCCAAGAGAGGCATGCTAAGCCTTGGAGTGAGAAGAGCTCCAGTCCAAGACCCTATTCCATCTCTTTGCATTTATTCTTTCCTGTTTTAGGTGAAGGAGATCAGAGGTGGCTATAGCTTTGTAAACTTTGAAAGGTCAGGAATAAAAACCGCCAGAGTCCAAGAGCTGGAGTGTATGGACAGATTTGCTGGGAGCCAGATGGTGAGGACTGAAGTTCCCAGTTACTGGCCAACATTAATGCACTCACCCAACCATGAACCGATTCCCTATTGGGAAGTGAACTTAAGGGAGAAATACTATGTAAAAACTTGATTTAGTCTGTGCCCACTCTCCCCAGGGTGCAACCCTAATTCTGAGGGAGTGAACCTCCAGGCATTGGGGAGAATTGTTACTGCTCTTCTCCCTCTGTCTTCACAGTAAATGGCCCTTTGTAGAAGCTAGTTGATGCTAACTGGCTAAATGGATTTAGGGCACTGGTCCCTAGGGTGTCAGTAACACAGCAGAATGGGGGCACAATAGGTGGTATTAAAGAAAGTCACCTCACTGCCCCTTGGGGCACCCCTAGAATGCCCAGAGGAGCTCTATGGTTGGCCTTGCTCTGGGAGAATGAGTCCAGTCCAAGTAAGCATGTGTATTTATCCTGGAGGAAAGAATACTTCCAGGGATGTCCTAGGGACATTCCAGCATCTATTAGGTAGAGAAGTGACCAATCAGCCCTGTTCTGCTTGGCCCCTGGAGGCAGAGCCAGGAACAGTGGAGGGAAGCTGTAGAGGCCAGTTTAAGCTGGCAATGGGACAGGGGGGAAGAAACGCTCCTAATGGTCAGAATTACTTATTTGTAGACTGGGCTGCCCTAGGAGAAGGAGGTGCTGGTGCTGGTAGCACTACTGCTGGTAGTGGTGGTGCTGCTGCTGGTGCTGGTGCTGGTGCTGGTGGTGAGGAGGCCTCTAAGCCAGGGCTGCATGAGCCTTATGATCCAGGGGGAAATCCTTGTTATAGGTTGAACAGGATGGTTACTGGCATCCCTTCCAACTCGGAAGTTCTGCATTAACTTACATTTCTAGAATCACGGAATCTTCATAGGTTCATAGATTTTGAACTGGACGGTCTCTTCATGTTCACTGAGACCAACTAAGCTCCAGAGAAGGGAAGAGACTTATGCAAGGTCATATAGCTACCAAGAAGCAAAGCCAAATTCACAAACAGCTGCTCTAACTCCAAATCCAGCCATCTTTCCATGCCAGGAATATCCTTACAGATCATTTACCCCAGTCACCATATTTTTACAGATAGAGAAACTGAGGTCCAGAGAGGAAAAGAGGCCTGCTTAAGGTGCTCTCTGCAGCACTCCCTTGAAGAGGGTATTCTCCCCCTTCCTCTAGTTAGAGGAAGCCTGAACTCCTTTGCACTCCACAAGGCCACTAAGGCCAAGCCTGGGTACTGGGGTGCAGCAGGACCCCCCCATGACTCGGCAAGAGCAGGAAGGTTCACAACCTCCAGAAGTTCATTCCATTTCTCTGCCCAGAATGGGTTGCTTATTTTTTCTAATACTTTCTTTCCACCCGCTTGGCATCCCTGAAAGTCATACTATTCAGTGTATATGTACACACAGCTTCCTCCCCATGGAATTGGTGCTAAAATGGAACAGAAGTGTGATGGGCATGGTTTTTTTTTCCTCTGGGCCAACTTCAGGGGCTGGGATGGATTTCAGTTCTAGACAGGGGGAAAGTTATCTTTGGCCTCTCCAGGCACCCAAGACAGGATGTACTCTACGTGTGTGTGTGGAGGTTGGCAGGTAGAGAAAGGGCTTGGGCCTGGAGGCCCAGACTTTTCCATAAGGATACAAAGGGGATAGTCCACTGTAGCAGGGGGCCAGGGTTAACTAGAAGGGGCAAGAAGCAGGACTCCATGTAATCAGGAGAGGTCTGGCTGATCCTGTGGGTCTTGATAGGCACAGACGTTTGTCATAGAGTTACAGAATCTCAGAATTGAAAGGGTTCTTAGAGTTATTCGGTCCAAATCATGGTTGAACAGGAATTTACTCCCCAATCTATACAATAAGTAATCATGTAACCTCAGAGGTTCAAAGACCTCCAGAGAGGGAGAAGCCACTCACTTAAGGGAGCAGCTCATTACACTTTCAAGTAGCTGTAAATAGATGGATATTCCCAAAACTTGGGCAGAATACAATGTCTCTCTCTAACTCAAGGTCCAGTGAGAATAGAGGGTAGAAAACCAGTACAGCTGACATTCTGGAAATGCCCTAACCCGCCCCACCCCCCCATCCCTAATCCACCACCCGCACTTAAACAGCTCCAACATCTGTTGCAGAGGATGAAGAGGGAGAGAAATTCCATGAAGAGCTTGACAAGATGCTGCAAGCCAAGTCAACACAGCCTTTGATGCCTGGTGATTTCAGAGTGAAATTGGAGACTTCAAGGACAGAAAGAAAGTATATCAGGAAAAAACTGGCTCAGGATTGACAAGCTAAAGAAGTCAAAGGTCTGTGGGTTCCTCCAAGCTTTGCACCTAAATATCACTAAGAAGAGAATTAGAAAGTAGGGGTGGGATGAGGTGGAAAACAAAGCGTCACTCTCTCTCTCTCTCTCTCTCTCTCTCTCTCTCTCTCTCTCTCCCCCAAGAAAAGAAATAAAATGAAAGAAATTGATTATTTCAACAGACCACAGGCAAGGGAACCACTAATTATTGTTGTAGGAATTATTTACAAGACAACTCTCAATATATAGGGAAACTTATCCATAAATCATATTTACCTACAGCAAATGCAAAAGTCAATACCAGATTAAAATCAGAGAGCAAGTATAAGTAGTTGTATTTAAATATGTGACTATAATGTACCAAGACTCTTGAGACAGACAAAAATGAGACAGTTCCTAACCTCAAGAAGAAAGAACAAAAATGGAAAAAGGATACTGAATACAACTATAACAGCTCTTTTTAAACCAATTTAAACAAAATGTTGTCTCTGAAAAAACAGGAAACAGACAAAGGCAAAGACATTGACTGTCAGCTTTTCTTTTTTTAATTTTTTAATTATTTATTTTTAGTTTTCAATATTCACTTCCAAAAGATTTTGAGTTCTAAATTTCCTCCCCTTCCCTCCCCTCCTGGCATGTAATCTGTCTATCAGCTTTTGTTAGAGAAGTTTAAGTAATTTAAGGCAATTGGACCAAAAGAGCCCAGAAACTGCTTCACCTAGCAAACACTTGATTTCCTTGCCAGAGAAAGAGACACGGCAGCCAAAAGCAATGTTGTCTCTAAAACTCTCTAGTTTTAAGCTAGTGTGACCTTGGACAAGCCTCTGACTGTCTCTGAGCCTCAGTGTTCTCATCTGTAAAACAGGGCTGTGTGTGCCTATTGTTCCTGCCTCAAATGAGATCATGCCAGTCAAGTTATCCGAAGTCTTTAAGAAGCTATAGACATGTCGGTGATGAGCATTAATCTACTGTTCTCTCTCACCTCCCACTTTATAGAAGACTGAAGCCCATTGAGGGAAGAAGACTTCTTGCTTCAGGACAGACAAGTAGGAAGTGGCAGAGTGAAGAATCATGTCCCGGAGATTCTCCTGTCAGGATCTCTGAGTTCAAATGCCAGCCCCCAGACTCCAAATTCAGTGTTCTCTTTACTACCCCTTACTCACAAAGGTCAATGAAAGGGAGGGGCAGATTCAAGGGACTTATATTTTCCCTGTGAAGCCAGTGGGATGCAGCCATGCCTCTCTAGATCCCAGCCTCCCCTCCTAAGCCCCATCAGAGACAGGGGGAAAACACAGAGAGTTGGGCTGTACACACCCCCAACCCTCCATAGACATTTGGGAATCAGCTCTGGCAGATAGAGGTGAACCACAACACAAGGCAGCTCTCCACCCCCGCCCCATTCCCCTTCTGCACCGACAGTAGGGCTCCTGTTTGACTGGAAGGTGACAGAAAACAGACTGGCCCCTCAGCCCCTGGGGTGATTTCTGAGAGCCTAGGAGGAGGACCCCAGCAGACTTCCCTCCACTCATGGAGCCAGGTGGTGGGCCCAGGGCATCAATCATCTCTGACAGACTCATCGGGCCTCAGTCTTGCCCTCTATAGACGGGGGAATCAATCAGCTCACCACAGAGAGGATTTGTGGGAAGCTACCTGGGGTTCCTCATCACAGGAAACGTTGGAGAAGTAGCAGGGGGTTAGTGTCACTTGTCAGTGATACTTTGGGGGGATGCTCATGGCTCATTTATACTGCATACCCTCTGTGGTCCCTTTCAGCTGAGTCTAGGAGTCCAATAGTCGGGGGAATCCCATAGATACTAACATAAGATGTTAGGCTTCCAGGTTCTGAGAACAGCGGCACATGCCCGCCTAAGCCAGTGCTCAGCCCGCCAAGAAGCAGGAGACTGGCATCCTGAGATGAAGCAAATGGAGGGAGCTGCAGGACTGGAAAATCCCACGAAGAAAAGGACCAGAGAGCACTGAACATCCAAGTGCATCAGAGCTGGATGGGTCCCTGGGACCCAGAACAGAGAGTGACTTTCCTGAGTGTCGTTCACAAGGGTCCTGGCAGACTGAGAGCCCCTTCAGTAGGAAACAAGGCCCTGCCTGTGGAAGGAGAAGAGTGGGGCAGCACTCTCTATGGCTCTTCAAGTCCAGAAACTATGGGAGGTTCAGGGTTCTAGTACCATCCACACAGTGAGAGATTTGCATTTGGGGAACAATGTGGAGAGCTCTGACAAATCCAGCTATTGGACTGGCAGACAGTTCTGATCCCTCACTAGTCTGTCTCCATGTGGAAAAAGGGAGCTAGTCCTTAGGGAAAAGTCAACTGAACCCAAAAAATAAATAAGAACATGTTTAGTGGCAGGTGGTGAAAAGTGATGAGTGTGTATGTGTGTGACTGGATCTGAGTCCTGGACTCAGACACATCAGGACACACGAGTTCCAAGCTCAGCTCTGACCTCTGTGAATAATTCTGTGACCCTTTCCCCTCTTTGTGCCTCAGTTTCCTCTCCTCTGCACCCACCCCCATGTGCTCCTTAGGTAGAAATATCTCCCAGAAGTTGTATGGGGCTCAGCAGTTTCTCGTATACTCAGTTTGAAGTGAAGATGGGAAAGTTACATGGGACCTACCAGGGTGTGAATTGGGGCATTAGAACCCGGCAAGGGAGGCAGGGGAGAAATGGGAGCTACCGTCTTGTTCACCCAGCCTGCCAGGAGTGCCCTCAGCCTACAATACCCTACCAAGAAACTCAGAGCCCCCACTGAAGGTTTGCAAAGTAAAAACACGATCTCATCCTCAGAACAACCTTATGAAGTGAGTGCTAGGATTATCTCTGTTTAACAGATGAGGAAACTGAGGCAGGGGAGGTTAAGGGACTTGCTCAGGGTCCCATGAGAAGGAAATATCTGATACAAGATTTCAGTTCAGATCTTCCTGATTCCAAGACCAGCATTCCCGCATTCTATCCATTATGCCACCCAAGACACTTAACATCTTTGGGAATCAATTCTTCATCCAGCAAATAGTGGGGTTGGACCAGGGGATTAGTGGCATCTCTTCCATCTCCACATCTACAGCTTGGTGCCTATTCTTCTGGCTGCGTAGAGGCTACCAGATAAGTGGTTAAATGTGAGCTAGGTTTGGCTCTCCTAGGAAGACATGGTTGGGGAGGAGTGTCTTGGGGAAATGTCTGCCTCAGAGATTCTCTCGATGGACTGAGCCCCTAGTTACTGACCCTGTGTTCTTTCAATTTTAAGTAAACGCTTTTTCCTTTACACTCACTTTCCTCCTAAGCTATACTCCTCTGAACTTTCCCATCATATCTCCCCAAGCCCTTCTTTCTACAAAACTGAATTAGCCCTGAAACACACACCTCATCAGCACCCTCTGTCCTCAAGGCTCCTCTGATGTCAGAGGCCAGAGCAAAGAGCCCCTCCAACAACCTCCATTTAAAGAAGGCAGACAGAACATTTCAGTCTTGCCAACTCCCCACGACCCTATTTGGTGTTTTCTTGGCAAAGATACCAGAGTGGTATGTCATTTCCCTCTCCAGTTCATTTTACAGATGAGGAAACTGAGGCAAACAGGGTTAAAATGACTTTCCCAGGGTCACACAGCTAGAAAGTGTCCGAGGCAGGATTTGAACTTAGGAAGACTAGTCTTCCTGATTCCAAGCCCAGTGCTCTGTCCACTGAACCACCTAGCTGCCTTTAACACATAGTAATCTATGACTAAATGCTTTATTGACTCACTAAGGTCACATCTTTCATTCTGTCTTGGCTGAGGGAGATTCAGAAGAGATGGGGGCTGATGAATGAAAATAAACAATTGGCCTTTGACCACAATGGACCCAGAAGTAGCCAGCAGGGGGCAGGTTAGGGGCTCCAGGTGTTACATGTAAAAGGGATATCCTAGTATTTGTTCCCCTTGCCCCACAGTATTTTTCTGAGGAAAATGCTTAGTAAACTCTCAAGAGTCAAGGAAATGAGAGCTATGGCTATTATGAGAACCTCCTGGTTAGCAAAGTGAAAGTAACCACCACATTTCCTTCTGCGCCTGCCTGAGGACAAAGAGCAGTGGGGAAGGTCCCCCGGGGTGGGTCCCCTGAAGAAGCTGGAGCCGTTTCCAGATCTTCTTTTCCCTTATTTCTGGCAGCACTGGTGGGAAACATTTGCTCCTTCGTTTGCTGCGTCCTACCCAAACACATACTTTTTTTTCATCAAACACTCAAAAGAGGCACTGGGGAACGGGTGCTTGATGGGAAACCAGTGACTTTCCAAAGTCAATTACCAGTGAGGGGGGTGTGGGGATTGCTGCCGTCTGGCCAGGGGGGCTTGGTTTTGTGTGGTGGGACCTAACATCCAGTGTTGCAATCCAATGGGGCCTGGATCCCATTCTTCTGCTCTGACGCCTCCCTTCCTACCCACTGCACTGGCTATGGAGCCTGGGGGTGGGAGGTGTGGAGTGGGGGGGGGCGTGAATCCCAGCTCTGCTCTTCATTCTCAGTTTGACCTTGGACCAGTCCCTTCCTCTCTCCAGACCTCAGTTTCCTCCTTTGTAAGGAGACTGGAATGGGGGAAAGGGCTTCCTGGGCTGCTGCAGGTCTAAATAGGCTAGGAGGGGACCCCAGCTAGGATGATGTGGGCAGCAGAAAAGTAGGGTCTGGGGGCTCTAAGAGGTCGGGCAGGGAAGGACAGCTTTCCAGTGTGGCCTCAATCCCAGCATGTGAGGATCTTAAAGCTAGGAAGGCCCTAAGGGAAGTGGAAGGTGCCTGGCCATGGGGTGTGACAGGAAGAGCCCAGATCTGGAACCAGAGGATTTAGACCTTCAGGGCCACAGAGGCCAATGTCCTTGTTTTGCAAAAGAGAAATCCAGGCTGGGAGAGCCCGGACAATCACATCCAAACTCCTGGTTCCAGCTCTTTAGGACTGGAAAGGACCTCAGAGGCAGCTGGATCCACAGCCCTCATTTTTCTCATCCTTTTTTTTCTGACCCATTTTCCAAGAGAAACTGAGGCCAGATAGGTAAAAATTCCACAGGTAGTAAATAGCAATATCAGGATTTGAACTCAAGTCTCCGATTCTAAATCCAGGGTTCTGTACATTGCTATGCTGCTTCAGGAGACCTGAGTCTGAATCCAAGCTTAGACACCTATTAGTCGTGGAATCCCAGCAAGCTGTGAGCAACCTTGAGCCTCAGTTTCCCCATCTGTATAATAGCCCATTGTATGCAATGCTCTCTAAAGGCACTTCTAGCTCTAGCTTTCTGTGATGCTGAGATCCTGGGTACTGGCTGCAAAGGAACGGGCTGGCCTGACCCTGCCCTGGCACTGCCCCCACTGAGGGAAAGATGAGATCTGAGGGGGTCTGCTTTTTCTCTTGGGAGACAGCCAGGATGCAGAGGTGAGCCTGGAGGGAGGGATCTTGGCCTCCTCGGCACCCCCAGCTCTTTCAGGGTATCTGCCAGCCAGGGGCCCTCTCAGAATCTTAGGCCCTGGACCTGAGGAAGTGGCCAAAGGGCTATAAAACCCCACAGAGGCCAGGGAGGGTCAGTGGGGCCAAGGACAATAGAAAACCCTGCCAGGAGGGATAAATCAGCTGGTGTCGAAACTACGTCCAGGGGAGGAGGCCTGGAAGAGGGGGCTTCCCAGAAAGGTTTGGGAAATTCAGGGAAATGAGATGTGACTGGGAGCCCCTCCCAGCGACTTCCCAAAAGGCTGCTCCCAGAACTGCTGGCTCTGGGGTCTCTACCTGGTTAAGGTTTCCAGTGTCTCCCTCCCACGAAGGGAGGGAGGGAAAGAGTGCAAAGAGAATTAATCCTGACTTGCCTCCATGTACACAGCAAATCTTTCCCTAGCCCAGAGGCCTCTGGTAGCAGAGAGTGGTAGAGGGCCCTGGCATTCATGGTGAAGCAGGCTCTACCTCCTTCCAGAGAAGCCATGGCACACACCTCTGGGTACAGCCAGGGTGGGGAGTTGTTCTGCTTGGCTTTGCACATTTGTTGCAAGGACCCCGTTTTTCTTCTCTTTCCTCCAAATTTGGGATATGAGGGGAGGGGCAAGGGAGGATAAGATAAGGGTATAAAAGAGACAGGTAGGTACTTGAGGCAGTTTGGGGAAAAAAAAAATCACAGGGAAGAAGACAGCAGGTGGCCAGAAAGGAGTGTTGGAAAGCAGGACAGCTTTGAAAGTGGACAGGTGAAACTCATGAGGTAGGAAGGAAGGAAGGAAGGAAGGAAGGGAGGAAGGAAGGAAGGAAGGAAGGAAGGAAGGAAGGAAGGAAGGAAGGAAGGAAGGAAGGGAGGGAGGGAGGGAGGGAGGAAGGAAAGACTTTGAATTTAAGCTCCTAGAATTTTGAGCCAGAAAGGACCTAGAGGTCAGCTAGTCCAACTCCCTCGTTTTAGAGATGGGAAAACTGAGGTACTGAGAATTCATTGTCTCATAAGATTTAGAGATTATAAGGTCCTTAGAAATCAGCCCCCTCATTTTATAGATGAGGAAACTGAGTCCCAGAGAGAGAAAGTGATTTGTCCAAGGTCATAAGGCAGCAAGCAGCACAGCTAGGTTTCAGACCCAGGTCCCTCTATCCCAAATCTCTCACATCTTCCACTTCCTTTCAACTGCCAATGACTTGTCCCGGATCCTACTGGTTGTAAAAGTGAAAGACAGGTTTTAAACCCACATCCCCTGACTCCAAACACTGTGTTCTTCCCACTGCAGTGTATTATGCCACCTTTAACGTGGAGTTCATGTCCCAGCTCTGACATTTAAAATTGTAGTCTTATACTTGGATTTTTAAAACATCATCACAAGTACAAGATAGAGGAGACTTAGCTAGATAGCAATCTGTTTGAAAAAGATCTGGGAGTCAAAGTGGACTGCAAGCTCCCTGTGAGTCAGCAAGGCAGCCAGGAGGGTTCCGGGATCTTGAGATGTGCTGAAGGAGGTGGCCAACCCTCTGTATTTTGCTCTGCGTCCCTGAAGGGCATGATTTGCTCCTGATCTGGGGAGTTTGGTGAAATAGAACATCAGAGGAATAGAGGTGTAAGTGCCTCCTGCAGGCCCTCTGCTCCTGACAGTCCTCCCCAAAGAGGGCTTCTGGGAAGGGAGGGACAGTGAGGACTGAACCCCAACAGAAGCCATCTCTGGCTGATAAGAGTTCTGAGCTCCCAGAGAGTTTGCTATGAGGTGGAGAGATGGAGCCCTGGGGACACAAAGGGACCAGTGCAGAGGTCAGAGTAGCAGTGGATCCCTAGGATGGCCCGATGCAATCTTACAATTCAGCAAGGCTTGATCAGGCTCGTTCCTGTGCAGACTGCACCCTGTTCAGGCCTGGGTGGGGATTAAAAAGGAGGCACCACACAGCCCCTGCCCTCAACCAGTTTATAATCCAACACTTCAAGCTAGCCTGAAAATACATTTCTGGACACTGACCGTCATTGAGCATGTGTGCCCTGCCACCCAGTACCATGCCATCTGTGCCAAACAGCACACGGACAAGTGCAGACCCCTGGGGCACTCCACTGGAGACCTCCGGCAGAATAGCATTGACCCCTTAATGACTGCCCTTTGGGTCCAGTCCATTTAAGCAGTTCTGTATTCTAACCCAGGTCAGTTCTCAACTCTCCAGACCATTTCTTCCTCTCTGTCCCAGCAGCCTTCTCATACTGGTGTCATCTGCAAGGAGAGAAAAGCCTCCCACTTGGTGCAGAAGATGGAAAGAAGGAAAAGTGACCTCTATCCCAGACTTCAAGGACAGGATAAAAGGAGGGCTCCAAGACTGCTCTGAAGGACCCAACCTGGGCCATATGTCTTTAGAAGCTTTCTGTGGGATGGTGGCCTTGAGGCCCCTTCTCTGGAGTTCTGGGCTTCGCTCCTTTCCCACTTTCCTAAGCCTGTGTCTGAGCTGTGAGCACAACAGAAAGACCAAAATCTTCCGGCCATTCCTGGGGCCTGCTTGACCACCTGGGCTCAGAGATCTGTCCCACTGCTCATTGCCTTGTGCTTGGTCTGTCCCTGCTAATGCACATCCTGTCCACTGCCCAGATCAACAGGCCTGCATCCCTCATCACTCCAGACCCCAAGAGGGAATTTCCTCTGCTTTATTTACAAAGGAAAGAGGATTAGGAAGCTCTCCACTCACAGCCCCTCATCACCTCTCACCTGCGTCCTGGCCTCTAGCCCCTCTTCTCTCTAATCCACCTTCCACCCAGCTGCCAAAGGGAGCCCAGAAGAAAAGTCTGCCTGCGTCCAGCCCTACATAGAGAAGCTCTAGTGCCTTGCCCCTGGAGCCAATAGGAACTCCTCTGTTTGAACTTAAAACCCTGTGACTCCAACCTACCCTTCCAGAACGTTCACTTCTTTCACATTCTATATTTCACCTCTCTTGAGCACTGGAGCAGAGTCAAAAAGACACTTACTAGTTGTGTGACCCTGGCCAAGTCACTTAGCCGCTACTTGCCTCAGTTTCCCCATCTGTAAAATGGGGATAATAAGAGCACTCATCCGGCAGGGTTGTCATTGGGATCAGAGAAGATAACACTCGTTAAAAAGCCCTTGGCACGGTGCCTGCCCATAGGAGGTGCTATGTAAACGCTTATTCCCTTCCACCACCACCCATTACCTGTATGCTTTACCTGGTCACCTCCACCATCTCTAAAATGATCTTCCGCAAACGGAGATCTGATTACGTCACCCGTATGCACGCACGCATCCATCCCACTCAAAAAACTTCAGAGGCTCCCGATCACCACAAAAGCTGCGTTTGGCCGTCAGAGTCCTTCATGACCTAGCCCCCTCCTACCTTTCCCATCTTCTTACACCCGACTGCCCAGCAGGTACCCGTCCAGCCCGTCCATCTCCCGCCGTTCTCTCTGCCTGTCCCTCAGGCCCAGACTGCTTTCCCTCTTCTGCTCCAACTACTGACCTCCCCCGGCTTCTTCTGAATCCCAACTAATAATTGAGTGACTAATTAAAATTTTCAGCTCTCTTCTAGGTCCCTCCCTCCCCGCTCTCTCCAATTAATTACTTTGGATGCATTTTGTTCCGACTTCCCCATCAGTACGGGACCCCAACCCAGCCCAGAAGGGACGTTCCGTGAAGTCGATCCACAAACGTCTATTAAGCGCCTATTGCGAATCTGGGACCCTGCTAAGCTCTGCAGCTACAAATAAGAAAAAGACCTTCCTTACCCACCGGGGGCTTCTAGTCTAGTGGGAAGACCACACCCCAGCGGAGACTGAAAGGTGGTGGGGCGGGACGGGCGCGATGCTTGGAAAGTCTAAACCCTGCAGAGCCGCGGAGGGGAATTCGGGGTTTAGCTGGAAGGCGGGAAGCCCGCTCTAAAAGGAGGGGTGGGAGTTTACTGCGCCCTCCCTTCAGCTCCCTCCCCCGCCCCCATCCGAGGACAAGGCGGCCAGGGGAGCCGGCCTGCGGTCTGAGCATCTGGGCTGCATCCGTCTCCATGGAGATGAGATTGCGGCGGATGAGCTTCTCCTGGGGGAAGCAGAAGGTTTGTGGAGCCTCTGATGGAAGGTGAAAAATGGGCGAGGAGATCAGGGACCCTGGCCTCACTTTGGTCTTTGTTTGCCCAGACCCCAGCACACAGTAGGCCTTTACTGGTTGAATTGAACAGAACACAGATCGTCTAAACTGTAAGCTACTTTAGAGACTATCCTTTTCCTGAATAAGAAAACTGGGGTCCGCGAGCGTTTTTAACAGTCTCCCACACCCCCATCAGCGCCCCATCCCAGGCCCCACCTCTCCTCTCTCTCCAGCCCTTCCTCTCTGGCCTTGCCTTTCTCCATGGCTGAGGGCTGCCCTGTTCTCCCTTTCACCCCGTGGTTTTCCTCTTCCCCATTACCCAGTCTTTCCCCATCCTGCGCCCTTTGTCCTTAGCTTGGCCTTTCTGGGACACTCTCCAACCCCTCCATACACACACATACTCTTCTATCACCTGTTAGAACTTGAACCCAGACCCTGGGGCTGCAGAGTCAAGCTCCCCTGGTCCCTCCGGGTCTGCTGTCCTCGTCTTTGGGCTCAGGGCTTCCCCCATGTTACGCTGCTGCCATCTGCTGTCCAGTGCTGGGTTTGAACCCAGAGGAGAAGAAGAAACAGGTTCTTTGCTGAGGCTGGGGGAGCACCCCAGGGGCTGGTGTTTCTGTGAGCAGGAAGCCTTCATCCAGCTCCTAAAGAGCCTTTTCCCACCCTGCAGGCCCTTCGCTGCTTCCCTGACCCACTAAGTGGAGGTGGCCTTGGTCCTTGGGGGAAGGGACAAACCAGGAGCAGGTATATTAACTCCTGAGTGGGAAGGAGCTCCAGGTGTGCTGTCTGAACTGACTCTGCCCCTTCCTGGCGGTGGGACCTTGGCCTCATGCCTCCCTCTACCCATTTTCTCATCTGCAAAAGGAGGGGGATCCGTGAACTGAATGATCGTTCAACCTCCCCCAGCTCCACATCTGGTATCCTTTGCAGGCCTATGATCTGGCCAGGATGTCACAGGAGCCTTTTCCCTTACATGCAGGCCTTGGGCCTGGCCTCACTGGTCCCATTCTTCCCCCCTTCCCCAGGCTCATCCCTTCCTCACCTGTCTTGCTTAGGCTCCTTCCCCTGGGTAGTGCCCACCGCTCTTACCCTCACCCCATCCTGGCCATCCTTCAAGATCTACCTGAACCCTACCTCCTCCTCCAGGAGGTCTCCCTTGACTACCTCAACCCACGTGAATGATGACAACAATGATGTTGATGAAAATAATGAGGAGGAGGAGGAGAAATGAAGAGGAGGAGGAAGGGGAAGAGGGGGAAGGAGAAAGAGGAGGAAGGGGAAGAGGGGGGAGAGGAAGTAGAGGAGGAGGAGGAAAGGGAAGAGGGGGAGGGTTGGGAGAGGAGGAGGAAGGGGAAGAGGGGGAAGAGGAGGAAGGGAAAGAGGGGGGAGGGTTTGGAGAGGAGGAAGAGGAGGAAGGAGAAGAGGGGAAAGAGGGGAAAGAGAAGGGAGAGGAGGAGGAGGGCAATTTCCATAACACTTTATACTGACACCAAGTCAGTGGGAGAGGCTTGTTGACTGACTGATTGACTCCTGATTCTAAGCCCAAACATCTTTCCACTGCAATAAGTGGATGCCTCTACCTAAGTGCAAATCTGAGACTTCTAGAAGGGTTTACATTAGAACCCTGGATGTGGAGTCCAGAAGACCTAGTTCAAACCCCACCTCAGTCACTTACTAGCTGAGGGACCCTGGGCAAGTCTCTTGTGCCTTCTCTCTCTGCCTCAGTTTCCTCATCTGTCAAATGAGGGGGGCTGGATTTGATGTCCTCCAAGGTTCCTTCTGCATGTAGGCCTATGATCCTATGATTTATTTAAGTCAATGATTGCAAAAAAATGGGCAAATGCAAGCATAAAGAATGAATGTACATAATCTCCTTCCCTGAGTTCATGCTGGAAGAGCCAGATCTACATGGAAAAACTTTGGAAGCCCTTACATAGGGACACCCCCACCTGGAGATGCCTCACTGTGAACGAGTAGGAGCCCGGGGGAGGGGGGTGGGGAAGGAAGGCAGCTGGACTGTGTATGGTAGAAAGCCATGAGCCTTGAGTCAGGACAAGGGGCAAGTCTGCCAGCCCTTCTGCCTCAATTTCCTTATCTGAAAAATGAAAATCTGAAAAAGAGCCCCTAACTCCCGGGGTTCTGTAAAAACCAAACAAGATAATATGTGTAAAGTGCTTTGTAGACATTAAAGTACTATGTGTTAGCTGTTTCAGAGCCAAGATTCAAACCCAGGCCCTCCAGCCCCAGAGGCACAGGACTACGGCTATTCCAGGTGCTGCTTAACCAGAAAAGATGGTTGCCCTCAGAGACCTTCTCATTTGTGCATACATTTGGCTCCTGTTGAATACAACACAGAAAAGGGTCCCAGTGCAGCAGAGCTCTCACGCATGACGATGCCTTGGGGATGGCAGGTGCCCTCACCCCTTCCCTCCTGCACAGCTCAGTGCACTATGCGGCCACTTACAAACTGTGTGGCCCTTGCATCATCACTTTTTCTTTACAGGTTCTTTATGTTGAAATCTTGTCAAGTCAGTCCTCTGCTCAAAAGCCTTCCATAGCTCCCTATTGTCTAACGAGCTTCCAAACCTCTTGCCCATCATTCAAAGCCCTCTATATTTTAGGACCCTCCTACCTTTCTAGACTTAGCTCCTATTACCCCACTCCCCACCAAATATTAGTCAAACCAGACCAGTCACTGTCCCTTGTAGATATCTCACCTCCATGCCTGGGCCTCCCTTTTCTGTTAAATTCCTTGCCAATTCTTTTTCTTGCTTTTTGGAGGAGGGAGGGTAGGGCAATTGGGGTTAAGTGACTTGCCCAAGGTCACACAGCTAGTTTTTGAACTCAGGTCTCCTGACTCCAGGGCCAGTGCTCTATTCACTAAGCCACCTAGCTGCCCCAATCCTTTGCCAATTCTTTAAAGCCAAATGCTTTGATCCAATTTAGTTCATTTAAATGCCTACCGTGTGTTGGGGGCTATGATGTTGTTTAGTCAAGTCTGACTCTCCATGACACCATTTGGCGCTTTCTTGGCAGAGACACTAGAGTGCTTGGCCATTACCTATTCCAGCTCATTTTACAGATAAGGAAATTAAGGCAAACATGGTTAAGTGACTTTCCCAGGGACACATACTAGTAAGTGTCTATTCTTTTTTTTATTTTTTTTAAGCAATTGGGGTTAAGTAACTTGCTCAAGGTTACATGGCTAGTCATGATTTATGTGTGGGTGCTCATTTTCTGAGGCCGGTTTCGATCCTGACAGACAGGACCCTGGTTGTAAAGGGTTTTTAATGGCCAGCTGGGGTGTGTGCGTGCCTTATTCTGGGGGTGATAGGGAGCCAATGGAACTTCTTGAGCAGGGCAGTGGGGTGGGCAGACCTCAGCTTTAGAAAGATTCTGGAAGCCTTTGGGGAGCCTCCTCCCTCCTCCCCTCAGACTTCACGGAGCACTGAGTTTGCCCTCCTTGAATGAGCTCAGAGCACCAGACCTTGGACATTCTACCTCCTCAAGTCAGTGTCTCCCCTTCCTTCTCTCCACTTGGTCTTGACTCCACGAGGGCAGGGGCTGTGTAGTATTGGTGCCCAGTGCCCAGCATGGGGTTCTACAGGGAGCAAGGACTTGAGCGTTACTGCATAATTCCAAAGCCCTGACAGATGGGGGAAGCTGACAATCAGAATGTCTCTCAGCATATTTCTGATGCCTGACACTCCTTTTCTCTCTCTTCTGTCTCTTACTTGGGTCTCTGACTAGGCCCTTCGTGTCAGCCAGACCAAGAACTGTCAGAGGGCAAGGCAGGGCCTGGGTATCCTCTTGTCTCTTCCCAAGATAGATCTGAACCCAGGGCCAGGCAAATATCTGGTGCCTGGGGACATCTGAGATAGACTCCCCACTTGTCAGCTGGGACAAGGTGAGCCAGGGCCCTGCCTGAGCTGGGACCCAGCACCTCTTAATGCTCCTGCCCAGGCTTAAGGCTGGGTCCGGTCCCTGGTGGCTTGGAAGGTGGTTTAGGAGGGACTTGTGGATAGCCTTATGGCAGGGAGTTACTTGCCCTCTTCTGGTCTCAGTTTCCTTATTCGTAGAATGCAAGGAGGGATGGGCTCAGTTCTGTCCAACAGAGCTTCAGGTCTTCCAGATTTAACATCTCTGTGTCTGGGTGTCTGTGGGAGGTTTTCACCACCAGAGAGAGCCAGAGACCACAGAAAGAGGAGGAGTCACCTGGAGATGACTGGGAACAAGGAACTCTTCTGGAGATGGCACCAGCTTACAACCTCCAGGTCCTTGGTGATACCCCCTGAGCTATCCTGCCCTGGCACCCCACCAAAAGCCCCAGGACGAAGTCCTCTCCATCCTGCTTGGGAGATCTCTCCTTGCCATCCTTTGATTGCCAACAGCCAAGGATTCTGGGGTTCAGAGATGGAATGTATTCTAGAGGTCCTCCGATCAAACCCTCCCATTTAATAGAAGGGGAAACTGAGGCATCATGCAGCAAGAAATCAGACCCAGGACACAAGCCTGTCTCTCCTGACTCTAAATCTGTCCTGTTTCATATTAGATGCACAGGCCTCCGTGGCTCCTATCTGGCCTGCTGCAATGGCCTTCCAATTGGGCTTCTTGCCTCCAGTCTCCACCTTTCTAAGCCTTCCTCTCTCCACCTGCCAAAGGTATAATGGAGCAGCCAACTACCGGGCATTTACCAAGTGCTGTGTGCCAAGCACTACAGCGGGCATTGGGAGTCCAAAGGGAAGAATGTAAGAGGTTCTACCTTTAAGGAGTTTATAGTTACTGGGAGAGAAAACACAAACACATTCAATTAAATTCAAAATCATTTCAGAGGTGAGAGGGAGAGGCAGCTTCAGGGACAGGGACCCTGGCATTACCACTGCCATAACCCTCATTAAGTTCCTACTTATAAGGGAAGTGTATTGGCCCTCGGACATGCTGTCCTCTCCCATAGCCCAAGGGAGCCGAGTGCTGGGATGCAAAGCACCTGTCCTAGACAGTGTTGTGTTCAGATGCCATCAAAGTTTTAAAAACAAATGTTTAAAATTGTTACTTATATATAACTGGGGGAAAATTAATGCTAAATTTTTTTTAAAGTATTGTGGGGTCCAGCTTGGCCCAGCATGTTAGTTTTCTGGAGCGGCTGAGATTTCATGGGGGCATAAACAGAGAGCTAGAAGGAGCCTCAGGGGCTATCAGGTCCAGCCTCCTCATTTTACACATGGGGAAACTGAGGCACATGGTGGTGAAGTGTCAGCTAATCAGTGACTAAGACAGAATTTGAACCCAGGTCTCTTGACTCTAAGTGCTCTCTCACTGCTTCTAGGCAACCTCTTCATTTTATAAAGGAGGAGACTGAAGCCCAGCGAGATCACAGGCCAGTAAATGTCTAAATAACAATAGTAATAGCCAGCATTTCTATAGCACCTACTATGTGCCAAGCACTGGCTGAGTACAATTGTTATCTAATTTGATCCTCACAACAATCCTGGGAAGTAGGTCCTGTTATTATTCCCATTTTATAGGTGAGGAACTTGAGCCAGACAGAGGTTAAGTGACTTGCCCAGGGTCACACAACCAGCAAGCATCTGAGACTGGATTTGAACTCAGGGCTTCCTAACTCCATTCCCTAAGCTCTATCCACTGATCCAGCTTGTTGTTCCTATGCAACTTCTTCATTTGACAGAAAAGGAAACTGAGGCAGACTGAGGTTAAGTGACTTGCCCAGGGTCACTCAGCTAGTAAGTATCTGAGACAGGATTTGAACTCAGGCCTTTCTGACTCCAAGTCCAGCTTTGTGTTCACTATATAACTGCTCATATCTAGACCTGGATCATTTTTCTAATCCTCATGTCCAATGACCTTCCCCTTGGGAATTAGTTCTGAATCATAGTTTCTTCTCCCCTGTTGGAAGCTCCTGTTGGGGCTACGGGGAACAAAGACAGATGGGAGAAAAGGATGAGGGGGTAGGGCCCCTAGAAGGTTCAGCAGAGGACAAAGGACAGGGGAAAGGGTACAAGACCACGAGGGGCTGAGAGCCCAGCAGGCTCAGGGCCCAAGAAAAGTCAGCAGGAAGCAGTGAAGGAGCCCTGGGCCCAGAGACAAAGGTCCTCTGGATCAGCTTCAAGGAGGAACCGGCCCTTGGCATTCTGGGCCGGGACTGCAAAACCAAGGCCTTGGGGCTCCTCCTCCAAGAAGTCTTCCGGAATCATTCCAGCCCACACTGACAGTCACCTTCCCAGAATCCTGAGCACCTCAGTGATAAAACCTGCTCCCTTGGCAACAAGTCCCACAGGCCCGTCCTCTCATTGTCCCACAGTCAGCCTCTAGAGCCTTTCCTGATTCCTTCAGTCTCTCTCTGTCTCTGTCTCTCCCTTCCCCATCTCTCTCTCTCTCTCTCTCTCTCTCTCTCTCTCTCTCTCTCTCTCTCTCTCTCTCTCTCTCTCTCCCCACCCCTCCACTCCATATTATCTTCTCAAACCCCTTTCCTTTCCATTACCATCAAGGGCACAGCCCCCCCCACCATCCTTTATTGTTCCTCATAATCACTCTGTGGATCCAGGCAGCACAAATATTCCTATTCCCAATTTGCAGATGAAGATATTGATGGTAGGAGCAGGGAAGCAAGGTGCTTAGTGTCTAGGCTGGGGCCCCAGGGCCGGTGGAGTCCACTAACCACAGGCTTGAAGCCTCTCCCTTTCCCTGGCTTTGGGGTGCTCTTCCCTGGTATGCCTGGCCCTATCTGGGCAGCAGATTGCCCCTGAGGCCTGACCTCAGCCACCACAGCTCCAGACCACACCCAAGCTGCTCCAAAGGTCACTCCATCTAAGGCTGGCTTCTCTCACCTGTCAATCCCCAGACATCAATCCCAGGGCTCAAGGTGCTGTCAGCAAACTCCTTCTCAGAGATGACAAAGGGATGATTTTCCACACAGAGCCACTGCAAAGTCAAGGCACGGAGGGAAGGAGCCTGGGAGACAGGAGACCCGGGTTCTAGTCTCAGCTTAGCCACTGACTTAGTGTATGACCTTGGACAAGTCCCATTCCCTCTATGGGCCTCAGTTTCCTTTTTTGTAAAACAAAGAGATTAGACCAAATGACCATCAAAGGGTCTTCTAGATCTAAATATTTCCAAATCCTTTAATTAACCAATCAATGAACAAGTCCTGGGTGAGCTTTTCCTATGGTGCAAATATGAGCAAAATCATGATCCTTTCCCTTAAGGTGCTTGCATTCTAATTGAGGGAGACACGAAAATGTCTAGCTACAGACAAGACATGAGCCATGTCAGTGGAAAGCAATCTGAGAGGGGAAGGCACTAGCAGCTGAGCAGGGGGGAGCACTGGGGGCCAATGGGGGCACCACCTCCTTCCTGATGAGTCTTCAAGGAAGCCAGGGATTCCAAGCCCCAGGTCAGGAGGACAAGATTACTTAGCCCATTTTGCAGGTGAAGCACCAATCAAGTTAAGGGCAGAACCAGAACTAGAACTCGTCTGCTGACTCCAAGCACGGGGGGGCCTTTCACTGAACTCTCCTGCCTTGCGCCACCCCATGCACCATACTGGTCTATGGAACACAAGTCTCTGAGGCCTGATCCTGGGGGCCTCCCCAAAGGGACTGTTTCCTCTTTTGTGTCTTTGTTCCAGTCCAGGGTTTACTCTGGGAAAAATCTCCAAATCTCACTTAGGTCAAGCTCATGTCCCCAAATGTGGGTGAAAGGAGTCCCCAGCTCCAGCACAACCATTAAAGGAAGCACATGAGAAGACAGTAACTTTATTTCACCCAAGAAAAAGGCAAAAGATCTGATCTATTCACTCTCCCATCCCCAGATACAGAAAACACATGGCACCAGGGACTGATGGCAAAAATGCCCAAGGAACCCACAGGCATTTCCCTTCAAAGGATGGGTACTTGGGGCTGCACTGGGGCAACCCTTTGACATTCCAGTGAATCTGGTCCCTCCCATAGCACTCTCCACATGCCTTCCCAGACCCAGAGAGGTGGTCCATGATTTAAAGTCCCTCCTTCCCAAGGCTAACATGATCTGGGGTTGCTGATAGCCAGATCAAGGGGAGGCCATCTCCAAGGCAGGGTGGAAGAGAAGGCCATAGGCAATGAGCAAGGTGAAGAACTGGGAGACTGGTGTTTGAGGGAGCATCAATGTGTAGGCTGAAGTCCCCTAGGATGAGGGCAGGGGCTGGGGAGGAGAAAGGCTCTGTGCCAGGCACTGGCTTATAGAGGAAAGAAGGGGAGAGTCCTGGAGGGCTGTAGTGATTGGGTGGTCAATACAAACTGAGTGAGCCTTAAAGGAGGAGAGGTGACTGAGGGATGCTGGGAGAGGGAGACCCTGGAAGTGTGATGGGGAGTATCCCAACTCCCCCACCTTGACCAGGGAGCCAAGGAGAATGATTGATAAGGCAGCCAGTGCTAGAAAGAGCAGCCAGGGAGGCTGTGTCATCAGGAGGAAACCAAGTCTCAGTGAGAACCAGATGTGGAAGAAGCAGAAAGGAAAAGATTTAGGATGAAAGCAAGTTTGTTCCCTATGGAGCAGGCATTCCAGAGGCCACCATGGATGGGGTAGCTGGGGCAGTGAGATGTTGACCGGCCAGTGAAGGGGATTCAAATAAAGGAGAGTAGTGAGGTCTGGGCTAAGGGGAGGTTCAGGATCACAGGGATGGGGAGGGTATAACAAGGAAGGCATGTACTTAAGAGGACTAGGGCTCTGACCTGAGGGTGGGTCCTCTCAGGGCCTTGCACAGCTCAAGCCAAAGGGTCTTTGGTCAGAGGAGTGGACAGAGTACTGTTTCCCTCCTTTCCATGCAGGCAGAGATCAGGAGATAATGGAGACAGCCCAGTGAGGTGGCATGTTCTCTCTGTCCCCTAAAAGCGGGAAAAAGCCAGCCTAGTAGATTGGGACATGTGGCACACCATCTGTGTGTGTGTGTGTGTGTGTGTGTGTGTGTGTGTGTGTGTGTGTGTGTGAGTGTCAGTGTCAGTCCTAGAGGAGGAGCTGGGGCCCTTCCTCCCCTGCCTTCATTCCTGACCCAATCCACTCCCTAGGAAGCCGGGAAACCTGTTTCCCAGGTCCCTTGCCTAGACAGCCCTCCCAAGGCCACCGCCTGGCATTGACACCTTATAGGAAAGTGTAGGAGGACAGTTGGCTGGCCCAAACTTTTCCCAAGATGACAATCATAAGGCCTCAGTGGCACAAAACGCCCTTTCCCTTCAGTCCTCCCAAGCAAGGCCTTTGGTTGGCAGAAAGGAACTGGTCAGACCAGAATGGTCCTCCCTCCTCCCCTTCACCTGTTGGAACTTTCGAGACACTTGAGAGAAGTGCAGTCTAGCAGCCCCCAAGCTCAGCCTGGCTGCAGCCGAGGGCCAGTCAAAGTTCCATTTTGGTGAGAAAGGAGAGCTGGGATCCATCAGGGCCCTGCAGGTAGGAGAGTGCCCTGGTGGGGGAGGGGCAGGGTATGTCTCATTCTAGGATGTCAGGACCCTGTTTCCATTTCTCCCTTCTGTCCTGGTGTCTTTTTCTTTCTCTCTCTGTCTCACTCCCTGTCTCCAGAGAGAGCTATGGTCCTGGGGCAGATGCCAGATAATGCTGCAAAGCCAGCTGTGGGATCCTGAGACAGGGGGCTGCTTCTTTATCTGGTTAAAGCAGTGCCCTTGGAGTCAGGAAGACCTGAGTTTGAAACCTGAATTGGAGACTCACTGTGTGACCTTGGGCAAGTGACTTCCCCTCTTGAAGCCTCATTTTCCACTTCTGTAAAATGGACAAAGGTGGGGTGGGGCTGGACTAGATGGTCTCTGATTTCTCATTTGGTGAAGGCCTTTCATAGTGAGGAGGCACTTGAAACAGGCCTTGGAGGTCAGGAAGGATTTCCACAGGTAGAGCCTAGGCTGAGGGAAGAGGTGATAAGGGGGTATGGAGGGAGGGGAGCAGGGCAACACTTCCAGGGATAAGAAAGAAGGAACAATGTGTAGTCAGTCTGTTACCAGTCAGCCTTCTTGCTTCTAACCTCCCCCTGCCCCTCCCACCCACTCAAGAATAGCCAATAGTTCTTCTTTCTGCCTTTGTCCACCCTCCCAATCTGACCTTGAACCTACTTACTCTCTCTGCCCCTGCCTGTCTTTGTAAGACAAACATCCCCCTGAGTCATACATGAGTTCCCCATTCTCTCTTTGGGGAGTCCTCAGGCTGCTTCCCCTTGGCACGGTATCTCTGCTTGGCAGGCAGATGTCTCATCAGGACTTCCAGGGTTTGTTTCTTTCCCAAGCCAGATTGCTAGGGCTCATTCTACTTTGACTCAACTCTCTTCTCTGCTGCCAGAAACCCCCTTCCTTGCTTCCTGGTTCCAGCTACTGCCTCAAACTCTTTGGGTTCCAATTTGTCTGGAGAGTGTGTGACCCTGCTTCGTGACTGATATGTTATCTCTTGCTAGATAAGTAGTTTCACTAGGAAGGGAGGACGATGGCCAATTACTGGGGGAGGAGGGGTAGGGGAGGAATAGAAATGAGAGAAAAATCTCTCCATCCCCAGGAGGTGAAAATCTCAGGGGGCTGGTTTCTTTCTTGACTGATATCTCCTGCTTGAATCGACTTCAGAGCTTCAGAACATAGCTTTTTTTAAGGGCCATCTAGGTAGTGGCCAGTTTCTTATTCCATCAAAGAAAACCCCTTCACACTTCATAAAGGCATGGCATGTCAGCTGCCCTCACTCACACTTCTTAAGGGCATGGGGGAAGGGAGATTTCATCTTTACACTTAACACCTCATTATCTGACTTTTCCTGCTGGAGCTTCCCTGACTGAGCTGGGGGTGTGGGGATGTTCATACACCAAGCCCCCTACACTCAGATTCATACAGTGCTTTTGAAATGCTTTCTCACCCATCATCCATCTCATCTTGATTTTACTAGAGTCTGGTGGAAGGATCATTATGGCCTTTTTACAGAAAGGGAAACTGGAACCCAGAAATTAAAAGCACACTTAGAGTAAATGGAAATCACAGGACTAGTAAGGAATGCTTGATCCCAAATTATATGCTTTGGAATCGGGAAAAGACCTTAGACCCTATCTAATCGAGTCCCTTCATTCTACAAAGGAATAAACAGGTCCAGGTAGGAAAAGGAATTCTCCCAAGGTCACATTGGTCACAAGAAGCAGAGCCAGGATTCAGGACATGGGCCCTGAAATAATCCCGGGGCTCCAGGGCCCAGGCACCATGCAGGGAGTGCGTCCTTAGCTCATTAAACCAGGTCCCTAAACTCTCAGTAAAGTGACAAGGGCCCAGAATCTCAGTAGAAATTTGCCTCCTACCCTGTTGTTGTTCATCCCTCATTCCTTCTAACCCAGGGATTCTGGAAAGCCTCAGCACAGGACTGGGCATGAAGTAGGTGCTTACTAAAGGTATGTGTGGGTCAAAGGGTGTTATACTAAACATGGCTCTGGATTAGCATTATTTATCCTTGTTTTCATTGACTGTGGGCTTTTTCTTAATTTAAATAAAGTGCAACCCTCTCCTCACAACCAATAAATCTTTGAAACAAAGACAAAAAAAGCTTCTGGAAAAACCAATCAACACTGTGTATGACAGTTTATGCAATATTCCACACCCATAGACTCCCACCTCTGTGGTTCATCAGTACTCCCCAGATTCCTGTACAGTTTTCCTGGTAAACAATAGTCCTAAACAAAGCCCTTTCACCGTTCCACTAATCTGCCTTTCTCAAGATTTTGTGATCTTTCTCTCCTCCTCTCTCTCCTCTTCCTCCTTTCTCTCTTCTGTTCACACCCTTTTCCCTTTCTCTTCCTCTTCTCCCCTTTTCCTCCTTTCTTCTCTTCTCTATTCTGCTCTCTCCTTTATCCTCTCCCGTGTTCTGTTCCTCTCCCTTTCCCTTCTCTTTCTTTTCCTTTCTCCTTCTCCTCCCCCTCTTCTTTCTCTTCCTCCTCCTCCTCTTCCTCCTCCTCTCTCTCTCTCTCTCTCTCTCTCTCTCTCTCTCTGTCTCTCTCTCCTGCCTCTTCTTTCCCTCCTCCTCTTTCCTCTTCTCTCCTTCTCTTCCCTTTCTCCCCTCTTCTTTCTTCTATTTCTCTTTTTTTACTGCCCTCTTCTCTCTCTTTTCCTCCTCCCCTTCTCCTTCCTTCCTTTTGCTTGCTCTTCCTCCTTGGACTGCCTCCAGGGCTAAGGAGGAGGACCCTGGCTGGCCAGGAGATTGGATCCACAAGTCTCAGCCCCGCCCTGAGCGTTCTCCCTCCTAGACAGGACTGATTAATGATTACAGGTGCTGAATGAAGGCTGCTGGCTTGGGTGCACCTCAAAGTCCACCTTGGCCCTGAGCCCCACGGGCACTGTGGAAGATGGAGGCAGGAGCTCAGGAGGCCCTAGCAGAGCCTCAGCAGGAGGCTAGAGCCCTTCTCAATATCTATGACATACTGGTCGTGGTGGTCTACTTTGTCTTCGTCCTGGCATTGGGGATCTGGGTAAGCCTGGGCCCCCGGGGGCCAGGGGGCTAGGGGGGAAGAGGCATGTCTGGGGCAAAGAGGACTGGGGGTATTCTTCCATAGCTGGACACTTGCCCAGTGGGATTCACAGGACTGAGTCTGGTCTGTGGGTAATTTGGAAGTGTGAATGATAGAATCAGTCTAGATATCAGCCTCTGTCTTGGGATAGCACATAGAAGGTCAGAGTTGGGAGAAGCCTTAGAGATCTTTCAGTCTCACTTTCCCAGAGAGAGAAACTGAGGCCTAGAGCGAGGAAGGGACTTGCTGGAGGTTACAGAGTGATCAATCAATCAGCCAGCATTTGCTGGGCCTCCCCTTCCCCCTAAATTGTAGGAGGAAAAGGAGAAGGAAGAGAAAGTGGATACAAAATCTCCATTTTGATACACACGAACACATTTGAGACAGATGCTAAAAAATTAAAATCTTAAACCAGGTTTTGAAAGAGAGAAAAGGTAAAGAGTTCCTGGGATGAGTGGTGGGAAAGAGAGGTCAAGAGAGAGGGAAAGGGCAGAGGAGGGAGGCCATTCCACACTGGGAGAAGGTAGGTGTGATCCTGCTGGGTACATGGCTTGTCTTGGGAGCTCAGAGAGGGAAGGGGAGGCCTTGGCTCTGGTCAGCTCATCTCTGGATCCTTCCTTTCCAGTCTTCCCTCCGGGCCAGCAGAAGCACCATTGGGGGCTATTTCTTGGCTGGGAGGTCCATGACTTGGTGGCCGGTAAGTCTGGTTCTTTCTCTGTGATGTTCCAGGTGGGCAGTATGGGACCAGCTGAGTGTAGATGCTGATTTCTGCCCCGTGCACTCTGTGACCTCTCCAGGCCTGTCTCCCATCTCTCAGGGCTGTATTAAGAGGGAGACTGTCGACCTCCAGCAAGGGTCAGGACCAGTCTGTAACTTAAACTTAGGGTGTTTCTATGTCAGCCTTCGGAGGTCCCCCAGGAAAGAGGTCTCCCACACAAAGCCAAGTACATTGCCAGGGGGCTCAGCACCCTCATAACCAGATAGCTCACACAGGAGGTCCCAGGGGAACACTTTTCCTACCGTACACAGACAAGAGCACAAGCTAGATATCCCCTACTCACCCTCCTCTGGAAGTCTCCATCTATCCACAATAGCACCCATAACTTAGCACAGTGCTCCAGATGGGGTCTGACCAAGCCAAAGAGGAGTAGGATGGCCTCATCCTTCCTCACAGAAGCTCTGCCTCTCTGAATGCAGCCCAAGATAGAATTAGCTTTTTATACAGCTCTATTCCATTGTTGACTCATATTAAGCTTGTGGTCCACTAACACCCTCAGATCTTTTACAGAACAACTGCTGCCTATCTATACCTTTCTTGCCAAATACTTGCAAAGCTGTTTGGTACCCAAGTGCAAAGATTTTGTTTATCCTGTTGAATTTCATCTAATTAGATCCAACCCAGTGCTCTAGCCTCTCAATGACCTTCTAAAATCCTGACTCTGTTAGTTATGCCTCCCAGCTTTGTGTCATCTGCAAATCTGATGAGCATGCCTCCTAATCATCAATAAAAATGTTCAACAGAACAGAGGCAAGCATAGATCCCTGGGGCACTTCAATGGAGACCTCCTTCCAAGGTGCCATAGAACCGTTCAGGACAATCCGCTTTCATCCAGTCGTCAGCCCGGCCAACAGTCCTCCTGTCTAGGAACTAAAGGCCTCCTTGAACCTGAGACATGATGTGTGTTTAGCATCCTCCCAGGCCTTGGAGCTAGAAGGGCCCTGACAGATCATCTATTCCAACTCTGTCACTTTACAGATAAAGAAATGGAATTGTAATGAGGCAGAGTGTGACAGCTTAAGGTCACTTCCACAAGAGGCCTTTTCCAATCCCCTTAATGCAGGTGCCTTCCTTCTCTTGATTCTCTCCAGTGCAGCCTGTCTATACCTTATTTGTGCAGAGCTGTTAGCTTATTGATACCCCCTTTAGATTGTAAGCTCCTGGAGGGCAAAGCTATCAGATCATTTGGTCTTCTTTTTCTTTTTCTTTTTTTTTTTTTGTATTTTTCTTTGGGTCATTTTCACCTCTCTTTGTATCCCTGGAACTTAGTACGATGCCTGGCATTTGCTTAATAAAAGTTTGTTGACTGACCAATATAGCATAATAAGTATCAGAAGTAGTACGTGAACCCTGGTGGATTAATCAATCAATCAGATTTTATTAAGTATCCACTCTATGCCAGGCACTGACTCCCGGACTTTTGAATCCAAACAAAAGAGCTCTCCCATTGTGCCACCCATCCTACCTTGACCTAGCACCTTGCTTGTGATAGCCAGAGTCTAAGTACTGGGGCACCTAACACTGTGGGTTTGATTATCTGACAATCAAGGGTGAGAAAATATGTGAAGTACTTCACTAACCTCTAGGATCTATAGAAATGCTGACTATTCTTACTAATAATAATTGTTAGAACTGCTTGGATATTGTTGCTCTTGAAGCACTGGTCTTCTCTCATGATATTCTTCCTATTGTATTTTTTCCTGTTCATAGATAGATCGATGGATGGATAGATGGAAAGGATGCACACACACACGTGTGTATATATGTGTGTGTGTGTGTGTGTGTACATATATACATATGAGCATATGTAGTTAGAGATGAATAGATAGGCAGGTGGGTAGACTGATAGATGGATGGGTGGAAAGGATAGATGGAAAGATAAATGGATAGATACATAGCTAGAAACATAATACATACATAGATATGGATAGACAGATGGAAATGAGAGGTAGAATAAAGGGATATATACATACATACATAGAGATGGATAGGCAAGTAGATAAATTGATAGGAAATAGAAATAGATGTATAGATGGAGAGAGGGATGGATAGATAGATAAATAAAAGAAAGAGAAAGAAGGAAAGAAAGAGAAAAAGAAAGGAAGGAAGGAAGGAAGGAAGGAAGGAAGGAAGGAAGGAAGGAAGGAAGGAAGGAAGGAAGGAAGGAAGGAAGGAAGGAAGATGTGGATAGAATTATGGAGATAGACAGGTAGATAGATAGAGAGAGAGAGAGATAATCAGGTTTGCCAGATCTCTTCAGGTAATATTCTCCATCTCTGCCTTTTTTAGTTTATACCTTCTTGAGTAGAATAATAAAACTCCAGACAAAAATGTTTTCACTGTCTCTTGTTGGGTGACTCCATCCCTAAGGATGTGTTAAGGGCACACTGCTCTCATCATTCAAGTTTGGGTTCAGAAATCCAAATCCCATTTCATATGTCATAAACCATTAAAAAAACATTTACTCGGTGACCACTAATTGTAACTAGACTCTGAGGGATATGAAGATGAATAAGAAACAGTCCCCACCCTCACGGTGCTTGTAGTCTGGCAAAGGAGAAGAAATAGACATCAAACCTCTAATACAAGACAGGACTGCAGTGCTATTATGGGCTAGGATGGAAATATAAGCCGAGTGGTCTCAGAGTTCGGTGAGGCGACATTACTTCTGATTGTGAAAATGAATGGGAACCTTGGACACCATCTTCTCAACTTGCAAAGTCTTTTTTGTCTCCCCTGCTGTCAATGAGAAAGAGGAATGAGGGTAGCAATGCCCAAAGACTTCAGTTTCTTGCCCATAATCTTCTTCATAATCTTCAGAACAGCTGGGTGCACTCTCTCTTTCCTTGACTATTTCCCTCTGACTTTCTCTGTCTCTGCCTCTGTTTCTATCTCTCTCTGTCTCTCTATCTCTCTCTGTCTGTCTAAAGATCTCAACTTCTCTGACCCCCATGCAGAGACTCGACGCTATGACCACTCATCCCCATCCATTGGGGAGCCCACCTCCCAAATCTAGTTACCCAGAAGCCCAGGCTTCAGCCCCTAACCCTGATCTCTCTCCTGGACCTTTCAGATTGGTGCCTCTCTGATGTCCAGCAATGTGGGCAGTGGCTTATTCATCGGCTTGGCTGGGACAGGGGCAGCCGGGGGCCTGGCTGTGGGAGGCTTTGAGTGGAATGTGAGTAGCCCCCAGTCTGGGAGCCCCTGGTGTCCAGGGAACATGAACAGAGCCGCTCTAGATTCACCCGAGATAGAAACATTTATCTGGACCTGGTTCCCCCTCTGTAACTTACTGCAAACTGTGATGTATGAAAAGTTCGAGACATCATTCCTGGGTAATTGATCATTTAATTAATTATGGCTGGTGAATAATTAATAGAAGGATGGTCATTTGGCCATCTCTTGTGAATCACAGCTAGATCATGGCAGCCCCTTGAATCTTATATGCCCTTGGAAGAGCAGGTATTCCCAACAGGCAGCCATCAGCTCTGATTGGTTAACAATTAATGAAAGAATGAATATTATAATGAAATATAATGGACCTATTCTAATGAGGGTGTGGAGGACATGACCTGATTACATCACTCTTACTCCCAGACCACCCCCAGCCTTGGGCAATTTAGACAAAGGATCTACCCACCCACCACCCACCCCCAACCAAGCCTGAGCAGAACTGGGCTTCCCCACTTGGGTGGGATCTGAACAGGATTGAGAAGAAATGTTCAATCCAATCTCATCATCAGCCCTAGTCTTCAGGGGCTGATTTGACCTAGTAGACAATAAGGGAATAGAAAGGGGAAAAATCCTGGCTCTCCCCAATAGTAATTTGTTATTAATATAAAAGATAAATAATCATTTCTCCCAAAACTCTAGATCCACTTAGAACATAGGATCTTGGAACATGGTCCCATGAATGTCAGAACTATGAGGAAATTTAGAAACTGTCTGAGCCTCCATTTGCCCACTGGAGAAACTGAGGCTTAGAGTAGGGGGGTACCCTAAGATCACCCAGAAAGTTGGTGGCAGAATCAAAACTGCTGTTAGGATTCCTCCCTTTTGGACCAGCAGAGCCTGACACGTCCTGTGCAGGCAGCCACCTATTTCACTAGTCTAGTGTCCAGCAAGAGAGAGCTCTGCCTTCATTCTTTCCTGCCTTTCACCTTTGCCCAGGCAACCTGGCTTCTGGTGGCACTCGGCTGGATCTTTGTCCCCGTCTACATCGCGGCAGGGGTCGTCACCATGCCCGAGTACCTGAAGAAGAGATTTGGAGGCCAGAGGATCCAAGTGTACATGTCTGTCCTGTCCCTCATCCTGTATATCTTCACCAAAATTTCAGTGGGTAGATGTTCCTGCTTATGAGACTGCCCTGGGATTCTATTTCCTCAAGGCACACACTGCCAGGCACTCTGGGGGAGGAGGATAATCATACATAGGCCTTTCCATCATTTACCTTATTTTGTTTCACTCCTGAGGGAGGCAGGGGAGGCATTATGACCCCTACTTTAAAAATTAGGAAATTGAGGCTCAGAGAACAGATTTATTTATTGACACACAGCAACAGGTCAGTGACAGGTCCAGAACTGGAACCCAGGACCTGTTCCCTCCTTCTCTTTGCCTCCTTTCTCACTTCACTTCCAGGCAAGCTAAGTCCCCTCTGAGAGGAGGAGTGAGGGTCAGAGCCTGGGATGCCTGAGCTGGGATGGAGGCCCTGGCATGGGGTCCTCCCCTCCCCCAGGACAGTGACTCCCATCTTATCTCATCAGACTGACATCTTCTCTGGAGCCCTGTTCATCAAGGTGTCCTTGGGCTGGGATCTCTACCTATCCACTGTTATCCTGCTGGTTGTGACAGCCATCTACACCATCGCCGGTAATAGCCCTCGGAGTCATTTATGGACACCCAAAAGGAGTCAATGCAGAGGAACCAAGAGGAAGAGAAGGAAAAAGAAAGTGGCTGAGGGATGGGGGAAGAAGGAGGTGTGGAAAGAGGGAGACAGAAACAAAGAGACAGAGAAAGAGAAACAGAGAAAGGAAGAGAGGAAGAGAGAGAAGAAAAGAGAGGAAAGGAGAGAGAGAGACAGACACAGAGAGAGACAGAGAGAGAAGAAACAGTCAAGTCAAGCACCCTCCACTGGACACCCAGGAGCTGGGACAGTCCAGTTGGTTATGGACTGACCCCCACCCTCTTCTAAACCTAGGGGGCCTGACTGCTGTGATCTACACAGACACTCTTCAGACTCTCATCATGGTGGGGGGAGCCCTGGTCCTCATGTTCTTAGGTAAGGCCTTGTGGGTTCAGGGGTAGGGGGTGGGGGTGAGCCTGACCACTCCCCAAGGACAAGTGCCATGTTCCCTCCTTCCTCAGTATCCCTACAGAAGGCCCAGGATATGTCTTCCCCTGCCTTGCCCTGCAAGGGGACATGGGAAGGCATTCCATTCCATGATGTCTTGTCACCCATGAGCAGATGCTCTGACTTTGCAGGGTTTAAGGAAGTGGGCTGGTACCCAGGCCTGCAGGAGAAGTACAGTACTGCCATCGCGAATGTCACTGTGCCCAACACCACCTGCCACCTGCCTCGGTCTGATGCCTTCCACCTGCTCCGGGACCCTGTCACTGGGGACATCCCATGGCCTGGCCTCATCTTTGGGCTCACGGTGCTGGCCACATGGTGCTGGTGCACAGACCAGGTACCGTGGCCCTCACCCATCACACTCTGGGGCAGAGCTCCCAGCTCCTAGAAAAGGGGCCAGGGCACAAGCAGGCCCCAAAGGGGAGCTCACGGGAATGCCTACCTGGCAGAAAAGCCAGAGGAACTTCAACTCAACTAAGGGTCTAGTCCCTGCCAGGCAGACAGCAACGAAGGCCACCCAGCACAAAGTGGTCTCTGACTCTCACTAGCTATGAGACCTCAGGCAAGCCCTTCTACTGTGTCCCAGACAGCTCTCTCAGGGCGACTGTCTACTTGCTCTGGTGGGCAGAGTTTCCTCATGGGAGCTCCCTAAACCAAAGAAATCCCAGGGCCCTCCTGCCCTGTCCCCAAATGCACCAAGTGCTTGGTCAGGAACCCAGCTTTCCACCAGCTCATTCTGTGACCTGAGCCTTAGCTTCCTCATCTGTACCATGAGTTTACTTGTGCCTGCCCTGTGCCTTCACACTCGGGTGAGAGCTGGGAGGCATTGAGTCAGGGCAGAGTCTGTGGCCGGGGAGAAGGCTCAGGCTGTTCCAGGCCGGGCATGCGTGAATGTGAGCCACCCAGTGCTGGCTGCAGTCTGTGCTCTGGGCCTCCCCAGCCCTGCCTCCCCCCACAAAGCTGCCCTGTCCTTGACCCCGCCATGACCTCCATTCCCCATCTCTCCCCACAGGTGATTGTGCAGAGATCCCTGTCAGCCAAGAACTTATCCCATGCCAAGGGGGGCTCTGTGTTTGGGGGCTACCTGAAAATCCTGCCAATGTTCTTCATTGTGATGCCTGGAATGATCAGCCGGGCCCTCTACCCAGGTACGGCTGTCCTTGCTGGTCTCCCCGGCAAGGAGGGATCGGGTGTGGTGTAGCAGCAGCAGCAGCAGCAGCAGCAGCAGAGACTCGGAGCTGGCAGGTCCTTCCCGAGGTCTAGTCCCCTCCCCCACTGTTGAATAAGAACCCCATTTGTACCCTCCCTGATGAGAGACCTCCGAGCATGGGGAGCCCCCTACCTCTCAGGGCACTCCACTCCACCTAGGACAGCTCCCATGGGTAGGCTGCTCTTCTCTGACTTCAAGTGGAAATCTGTCCTTGCCAATGGCCCCAATGCTGAAGCCCAAGATGCCCCAGCGCCTGCCTTCCCTGGCCCGGATCCCAGGTTCTAGGCTTCTCCCTTAGCCCTAACCCCAGCCATCTCTGCTGGCTGCGCCCCCCTGGTGTAGTGGAGAGAGCCCTGAACAGGGAGACTGGGCAACTGATTCTAGTCACAATCTAGGTCAGCCAGCACTGATTAAGCCCCGTCTGTGTGCATATCCCTTTTCTGGGCTGTGGGGGAAACAGGAAGTTTGGATAAGACCCTGTCCCTGAATTCTGGAGCTCAGTTTAGTCTATGAGTGGGAGGAGTTAAGGGGTAGAAAAGATCAGGGGACAAGAACCACCCAGGGCTGGAGGAAGGTTAGCAGCTGTCCACAGGAATTGTGGGAGTACCCTCAGAGGGGAGACATTGGGAGAATGGGCAAGAATCCCCCAGGAGGGGTCCTGGTGGGCCCAAGTCATCTACAGGCTCCGGCCTCTACTCAGCTTCCTCAACTGCAAAATTAAGTGATCTCTAAAGGCCCTCCCAGATGTGCTGGCCTCAATACATTATGTGTTCTATGTTCTAAGGCTCCCCCCAACATTCTCAGGTTCTAGGTTCTGAGTGCCCTCCTACTGCTGATGTTCTGTGTTCTAAGATTCCTTCCACTCAGTTCTGACATTCTCATTCTAAGGACCACTACCCCCAGCTGACATTCCCTGTTCCAAAGGCCCTCCCAGCTCTGACATTCCCTGTTCTCAGGCCCCTTCCAGCTCTGACCTCTTTTCTAAGATCTCTCCCAGCTCTGACATTACTTAGTCTAAGACCCCTCTCAGTTCCGACATTTTCTGTTCTAAAGATCTCAGCTCTGACCTTTTTAGCCTCTAGAATCCTTCCAAAACCGTTAATGTCAGAAAAAGGCTTAATATATAACTTCCTCTGCAGCAATCCTATTTTCATGAAGGGTCAATGCCTTAACCCAAAGGAGTAAGAATCTAGGCATGGGGCTCTGTGGATGACCTGGAGAGGAGGGACTTTGAGGCAGGGGGTTTCCCTATACCCCAAGGCACAGGCTTTTGTCCTTCCCTACACAGGCCTGGCCTTGCCCCACCTCCACCATCCTCTCTGGGTTGATGGCCACTTTATTGGGGACACAGGCAGGTGCCAGTGGCCCCGGGGGTCAGCCTCCCCTCAGTCCTGAATTCTACTTTGGCTTTTACAGATGTGGTTGGCTGTGTGGACCCTGACATCTGCCAGGCCATCTGTGGGGCCCGAGTGGGCTGTTCTAACATTGCATACCCCAAATTGGTGATGGAGCTCATGCCTGTAGGTGAGGCTTGACCTGGCCTTTGGGTCTGGGGGGACAGCTTGTTAGGGAGGGGCATAAAAGGAAGGGCAGGCAAGAGGGAAGGCTACAACTAGAAACTTTTGCAGCTGGGCTAAATGGAGGATGGGGATTAGATGGGGAGGCATTGGGAGAGGTGAGGTATTGTGCTGTGGGATTCCAGGGGAAGAAACTTTGCCTCCCTGGTTCGGTGCTCTTGTCTCTAGGGGCAGAGTTAAGCTTTGGAGCAAAGGCACAGGTAGATGAAGCTGGCAGCAGCATGGTCAAGGGATACAGTCTCCACCACTGCCACTATGGAGAAAAAGCCACTCTCCCTCAGTGCTGACAGCACCTTCTAAATTGTCCACCCTGGGACAAAATCCCTAGTTATGCCTCTGCTGGAATGGATGGTGCCTTGATTGTCTTGTGCCTGTCTGTGTATCCCCAACCCTTAACACAGTGCCTGGCACACAGTAGGTAGGCACTTAAATGTTTGCTGCCTGACTGACCTGGGTCACTATGTGACCTTGGGCAAATCCCTTCCCTTCTCTGGACCTCAGTCCTTGATCTTAATGTTGTACATCCCCATGAGGACATTAGCCCAGTGAGGTCAGGAGGGCAGGGCTTGGTCTCCCCACCCTAGAGTACAGAGAGGGGAAGGAGCTTTTGGCAGAAAAACCAAGACTTAGCTATATTTCTCTTCACTCCAGACCTGTGCATTTCCTAATTTCCAAATCTAGGCAGAGATGAGGTCCCTAGGGTTTTCTTTTCCCCCAGGCAGTAAGACTGAAGGTGAAGCCTGGAGCTCCTGTACTCTGCTTGGCCCCCAGCTGGTACCTGTGGGCCTTGAGATGAAGCTCACAGGTCTTGTAGCTGCTTATTCCCCAGCTAGGCCTCAATGGCTCCTTCCAGGACCCCAGAGGGACCTTCAGATGAAGCTCACAGCTTGCCTGCATGGCCCCCAGCCATCCCCAGCTGGTGCCTGTGGGCCTGCCATCCCAGAGGGCACTTTTCTCTCCCCACAGGGCTTCGGGGCCTGATGATTGCTGTCATCATGGCGGCCCTCATGAGCTCACTCACCTCCATCTTCAACAGCAGCAGTACACTCTTTGCCATTGACATCTGGCAGCGCTTCCGCAGGAAGGCAACTGATCAGGAGCTGATGGTGGTGGGCAGGTCCTGGCTGCCTCCTTGGGCTCTCACACTCCCCCCTTCCATCCTGGGGCTGGGGGCCCTCCCCCCTCCTCTCCAGGTCCCTCTGCTATAGTTGCCAGCCCTGCAAACCCCCTCCCTGGGTGACCCTGGACAAATAGTGTCCCTCCTCCATTCTTTAAATTCTCCTCTATCAATGAAGGGATTAGACAAGGTGCCCCCTAAAGTTCCTCCCACTCCTATATTTCCAGCCTCCAAGTTGGTATCCAAGAGGCATGATCACAAGACAGAGCCAACCCTGTAGCCACCAAAGTATCTCCAAGACTTGCCCTGCTGGGTAGGGTTTAGGTCATCAGGAAGGAGGAAGAGGAAATTCCAAATGGGAAGGACTAGCCTGGGCAAAAGTATCCAAGCCAGAATGAGCTTGGTGTGCCCAGAGGTGGGGAAAAGGGCAGCCTGGCCAAGGGCATGTGGGCAAGCAGCAGGGAGATGGAGAGAACAGGCTCTCAAGTGCCATGACTTTATCTGAAGGCCACAAGAGTCCAGCAAATGTCTAGGACTCTCTGGATCCATTCCCAGCCTGGCCTGTCAGGGTGATGACATCCTTGAAGTGGGAAGGAAGGTGGCCTCGTCCTGGTGCTCAGAGTCACAAGAGCTGTATAGGGCCATGGGGGCAGAAAAGCCAGGATCAAGGAGTTAAGCCTTTCTGAGTGAGCATGGCTGTGTGTGTCCCATGATTAAAGGACATCAACTGTCATACCTGGTGGGGAGGTGCCAGTAGAATGTGGATCAAAGCATGGCAGAGCTGGGAGGGTGCCTAGAACAGTAAGGAGCCTGAGAACAGGGGATGTCAGAGCTGGAAGGAACCTGAGAACAGGGGATGTCAGAGCTGGGAGGAGCCTGAGAACAGGGGATGTCAGAGCTGGGAGGGGCCTGAGAACAAGGGATGGCAGAGCTGGGAAGGAGCTGAGAACAGGGGATGGCAGAACTGGGAGGGAGCTGAGAACAGGGGATGGCAGGACTGGGAGGGGCCTGGGAGATCATCTGGTCTAAATCTTTCATTTTAAGAAAAGGAAATGGAGACTTAGCCAAGGTGACACGGCCAGTCAGTGGTAGAGGTGGACCTACCCAAGGATCCTGACTTGCTGGCAGAGGCTCTTCCTGCCCTACTCCATGACTTGGTCTCTGGGGTTGGGGAAGTTTCTGGCTCCAGGCCCTCCTCTGCCCCATGGTCTGGTCCCAAGATCTCCGTCTCCGTCCTGGCCTGAGGCCTTTTCTGGCCCCTCCCCCACAGGGTGTTCATCGTGGTCTTGGTGGTCATCAGCATTGTCTGGATTCCCATCATCCAGAACGCCAACAGTGGGCAGCTCTTTGACTACATCCAGTCAGTCACCAGCTACCTGGCGCCCCCCATCACTGCCCTCTTCGTTCTGGCCATCTTCTGCCATAGGGTCACAGAGCCTGTGAGTGCCTGGTGCTGGGGAAGGGGAGGAAGCCACTGAGGGTCCTGCAAGAGCCCTGACCTGGGAGCGTATGCCCAGTGGGGGCTAGTGTGGTAGAGAGTTTATCACCATCTTTGTCATGGCTCTCAGAGAAAGGACAGGATTCAAAGACAGCCAGCTTGACTCAAACTCTGCCTTTACCACTTACTCCGACTAAGACCTCGGGCAACTCTCTCCCCTTCTGGTCCCTGTAAAAATGAGGTTTGTCACAAAGGCTCCTCTTAGCACTGATCCTGTGATCCCATAATCTTGTAATTCATAATGAAAATGCAGGCCCCCTCCCTTCTCTGGGCCTCGGTTTCCCCCAAAATGGGAGAATTTTCTAACAATAAGATCTATCCAACAGGCTTGAGAGGTACTGAGCTCCCTGTCACTGGAGATGTTCAGCTCTAGGCTGCCTGACTCCCTGTCAGAGCAGCTCTAAAGGGAATCCTTCAGCTGAGAGGCTGCCTGGGCCCTAGAATTAGGGAATACTGGCTTAGCCTTGGGCTCAGTGTCTGCTGGCAGGGTTCTAGGAATTGTAGCAGAGGGGTGGGGAGGTCTGGCCCTTTGGGAGCCGCCTGGGCTCCTTGGTAACAGGCTCCTGCCCCTTCTCTTCAGGGAGCCTTCTGGGGCCTCATCTTCGGCCTGCTGGTCGGTGCCCTCCGCATGATCCTGGAGTTCTGCTACGGGGCCCCTTCCTGTGGGGAGCAGGACACCCGGCCAGCCATCCTGAGGGATGTGCACTACCTCTACTTTGCACTACTGCTCTGTGGCCTCACAGCCTTCATCATCATCGTGGTCAGCCTCTGCACCCCTCCCATCCCTGAGGAGAAGGTAGGTTCCAGCCTGAGAGGGCGGGGCTGGACGGCAGAGCACCAGTGTCTGGCCCCATGCTGTGCCATATGTGGGGTGGTCATGCCTGTGACTCAGCCTCTCGGGCCTCAGCTTCCTTCTTTGTAAAGTGAGAGACTCAGGTTGGATGGTCTCAAAGGGCCCTTTCAGATCTAGGTCTGTCAACTTTGACCATGGAAAAGCAGAGCTGTGGGGGCCCAGAGATAGAATGTCAGAGCTGGGAGGGAGCTTAGAACAGGGAATGTCAGAACTGGGGGGAGCTTAGAACAGGGAATGTCAGAGGTAGAAGGGGACTTAGAAATGAGAATGTCAGAGCTGGGAGGGGCCTGAGAATGAGTGATTGAAAGAGCTACTGAATGAAAGAAGAAAAGGCATTCATTCATTAAGGACTTGTCAGTGACAGAGGTGTCAGAGCCAGGCAAGAGTCTGATGGGGGGCTTGGGGTTCTCTGTAGTCACCACTCCTCCCCAGCCTCTGGCACCTAAGCAGGGAGCCTACCACCACCACCCCCAGGAGGTTTTTTTTCCTTTGGCCTCTGACTGGAACCACTGGATTCTCTCCCTCCAGCTCATCCCCCTGACTTGGTGGACCCGGAACCGCAGTCCCCCTGGGCTGGAAGGGCAATATCATACCCACCCGCCAAGGGACAGGGAGCCAACCTCGACAGCCCAGGAGAGTCAAACAGAAGACAATGACCTTAAAAAGAAGGAATCCCCAGGTGAGCTGGGGCAGGGGGAGAGGTGGGCAGACCCCACTGTGCAAAGATGGCCCCAGGAGAAGCAAGCAGGCTCCGAGGGCCTCCTGTGGTGTCTTCCGTATTTGAAATGTTTCCTGTTCCCTCCATTCAAGGTTCAGCTTCAGTTTCTACAAGAACCTTTCCTCAACCTCCCCCTTGCTGTTACTTTGTATTTATTTGTATCCTTTTGCTTCACCCACAGAATATAAACTCCTTGAGGGCAGGAGTCCTTTTCATGTTTGTGTCCCTAGAACCTGGCTCAGTTCCTTGTAGGTGTTTAATAAGTGTTTCTGGCATTGAACTGGAGCCAGGAAGTCTGGGTTCTAGCTTGGCTTTGCTATTTCACTGCCCTGGGATGTAGGCGAGTCATTGTCATCTCTGAGTCTTAGTTTTCTCCTTTAAAACAAGAGAATAACACTTAGATACCTACAGGAAAGTGTAGATTCCATAGCAAGTCGATACAGTGTAAGAAGGCAAACAGAACTGGAGAGAGCAAGTTCACAGGAAGCACAAAGCAGCTGTACTCTGCTGCCATGGCCAGGCTCTCTTCCCAGCTCTGGCTGTGTCTCTCTCTGTGTTCTTCTAGATGCAGCATCCCCTACTGGGCAAGTAGTTCTGACATATGGCCTATGGTGGGGGGAAAGATACAGTTCTCCCCCCTCTCCCTTCTCTTAGAGGCTCAGGGGTCGTACTACCTCTGAGCTGTTCCATGCTTCACATGTGTTTTGAGTGCCCACAGGGCGGGCAAACTCAGCTTTTTTAAAGGTCACTGAAGGTGAAGCCAATCTTTGACCAATGAATGGTCAGCTGTCCTCTTAATACTATGAGAAAAAACTCCTCCACACTTCATAAAAACCGACAACGTGTGAACACATTTTTGCATTTCATTTTGACATTTTAGCACCTCATTATTTCTCGTACTGCCCCCTTCATTTCTGCGATTCCATCTACACACAAAAAGCACAAAGGGTAGGCAATGAGCAAAAAGGAGCCAACACAGTGAAGAGAAAAGAGATGGTCTGATCTCATTTGGATCAAGACTTGGCGGTGTGAAATCCACACCGGGAATCTATTCATCTGGCAATCAACAGGCATTTACTGGGGTCTTCCTATGTGCTCAGCACCATGCTAGGTACTGAGTATACAAAGACCAAACTGAAATAGCGCTTGGCTTCAAGGGGTTTACATTCTAATGGGGGAGACAAACATATAGATGGATAGATAGATAGATAGATAGATAGATAGATAGATGGATGGATAGGTGGATAGATAGATGATAGACAGAGGGATAGATAAATATATATATATATATGCACATAACTAACAGAATAAAGATAAGGCCATTGGGGGTCTAGTAGTTGTGATGGGGGAGTAGATATTATATCAAAGAATCAGAGAGTCTGAGAATTAGAAGGGACCTCAGTGACCTTCTAGGTCAACCTTATACAAAACCAAGGCTTCATATGGAAGGTTCTGCTTGATCTGGGTCTCGAAGGAAACCAGAGATTCTACAAGAGTCCATTCCAGTGAGTATAAAGGCACCAAAAGGGAAATGGAGCATTGTGGATTCAGGGTGTCTAGTGGACCAGTATGTTTGTGTCTTAGAGTGAGTGGAGGGGAGTAATGTTTAAGAAGTGTAGAATATATTCTACAGTACATTACGATGGTCAGGGCTCAGCCCGGGCCATGAAACAAGGTAGTCCTCTTGCCCAGCTCTGCTTATTCTCTCCTCCCCAGATCCCACCCAGTCCTGTTGGCAGAAGTTTTATTTCTGGTTCTGCGG
Organism: Gymnobelideus leadbeateri; assembly: GCA_011680675.1. Lineage (NCBI taxonomy): Eukaryota > Metazoa > Chordata > Mammalia > Diprotodontia > Petauridae > Gymnobelideus > Gymnobelideus leadbeateri. Next base: position 32,946 of record WOXC01012171.1, on the reverse strand, counting down.
GTTTTCTCTGACCCCCACACCTATCCTGAGTCCTGCAGAGAAGGCCGCAATGGAAAGAAAATTGACAAGCATTGAGGAGACCCCACTATGGAGGAAAGTTTGCAACATCAATGCCATCTTCCTACTGGCCATCAACATCTTCCTCTGGGGCTACTTTGCCTAAGTGGCTGGTGTGGTCCCACATCCATCTGGGAGGCATAAACCAATTCATATCAAACTGTCTGAAAGGCCAGCATTGGATTTCATGAAGGAAGCCCCCTGAACATGAGCTGTGGCCCTCATGCAACATGGAAGGTCAGTCGGTACTGAACAGTCAATCTCCCACCTACCCCCCCTCATCTCTGCTGATTGGTAGCTGCTGGAACAGCTCAGTGCACACAAGACTAAACTTGGAGCTTGAAGCTTTATCCATATCCTCCTGGCTCTGACACCCATTAGCAGTATGACCTCTGGCAAAGTCACCTCTCTGAGACTGTTTCCTCATCTCTATAGCCAGCCAAGGTCTACAAAGCACTCACAAAGGCCTTGTGAGGCAGGGAGTAACAAGATGGCATGCTCCCTTCACAGATGAGGAAGCTGAATCTCCAAGGGGTAAGGGGACTTCCTGAGGATGACAGAGTGAATCAGTGGGAAGGTCTGACTAGACCCCTTTGTCTGGCAGTATTTCTGCTCTTCCAAACTGCCCAGCATTCTGACCTGAGACAGTGTCTTGGGTCTGGGTCAGGGAAGATGCCTGCTTCTCTCCTCCTTCCAGCAGGTACTTCCCCATACTCTCCTGAGTGCCCAGGAGCTCCCTAGGGGCTGCCAGGGAGCCAGGAGGAGACAGAAGGAGCTGGGAAGACACTTGTCAGCTCAGTGAGGTTTGATGTTGTCTCATTCCCTGATCACTTTCCCTTTCAAAATCCCTGCGTTCATCCCTTCCTGGGGCCCCAACAGCTTTGTCTTGCTGAGGCCCTGCTGCAATCATGCTGTTCTGGTATTTCAAAACCTTCAGTGGTTCCCTACTCTTAAGGGTTAAAGTACACACTCCCTGTCCTAGTCTAAGGTAAGTAACCTCACCTTTCCATCTTCCCTTCTGCCCCCTCCATACCCCCTACATTCTTCCACTCTAGTCTGGAAGACTCTTGGTCCCTCATTCTCATCCTGTCCCATCCCTTCCCTGGGCCTGTATTCCCAGTGTTCCCCATTCTTAGAAAGAATTCCTCTTCCCTCCCATGCCCACCTGTATTGGCTGAAGAGGGGCCACTATCTCCAGGTAGCCTCACCTGCTCCCTCTGATAAAAGTTAACCCCCTTCTTCAAATGCCTCAATGTTCTTCACTCTTCTTTTCTCCATTCACCCTCAGCTTTGCATCAAACTTACTCATGTTCCTATAAGAATGTAAACCCTATGAGGTCAGGGACTATATAATTTGTCATTTCCCTGAGGCAACTGGGGTTAAATGACTTGCTCAGGGTCATTCAGCTAGCAAGTGTCTGGGGCTGGATTTGCAATTGTCATCTTTGTCTACCCAGTGGAGCTTAGGGCTCTGCATATAGTAGGAGCTTCCTAAATGACCTTTCCCATTCTACCACTCCACAGTGCCTCTTATCCTGGAAGGACTGTTCACAGATCCCTTCTAATTAACTTACAGAACTTCTCCAACTACCCCCACTGGCATTTTCTTAGGATCACTGAATGGTAGACTCCTAGACTCTCAGAGATGGCTGGATCCCCAGAGAGCAGCTAGTCCATCCTCTCAAGGCAAGAATCCTCCATAACCTCCAGGACAACTGCTTGGAAACATCCAGTGACAGTTGAGGCAGTCCATCCCATGGTTGGCCAACTCACAGAAAACTTTTTCTTAGGTTAAGTCCTTGAGCCTCCTGAAGACAGAAGAGGCCTTGAGAGGTTGCTATAAGGGGTTAAGGACAAACAATCAAGGACAATCTCAGGCAGAGAGATGTCTGTGTGAGGGGGCAGTGGGGTTTCCCAATACCTCCAGAGACATTCCCCTGCTCCACTGGCTCATAAGAAGGCCCTCCTTTTGGGAAGCTCATACTCTGGAAGGTGGGGAGGTACATATGAGAGGAGAGATGGGACCGAGTTGAGAGCCCAGGCAAGAATTCAATGGGTGAGTCAAGGCTGAGTTAAAGATAGTGGGTAGGGAGGTGCATAGAGGTCTGTGGCCAGCCAAGACAAAGGCCCATTGCTGGTGGCCTATGGCTTCTGCTTCTCACCCCATTCCTCTTCAACCATTCACTTCAGCTGAACTCTGGCAGGAGGCAGGACCACTTGGGAAAAGGTGGGAAGGGGAGGAAACATCTGAACTAGAAGGATCATTAGAGAACATCTAATCCAACCCTCTCATTCTACAAAGGGGGAAACCGAGTACAAGGGAGGTGACATGGCTTGCATAGGAGAGTTCACACAGTGAGCTATGGAGCAGAGATTTGAGCCCACATATCAGTTCCCAATTCTACTCATTCTTGGTATGTATTAATAAGAGTATCTAGGCATTGTTATTGAAAGTACTTGCTAAGGATAAGTGAGCTGCAAAAGCATTGCTACTGAGATTGGGGGATTTCATTCTTTGTAGATGATTATTTCCTGTTTCCCTTCAAGACTCAGCTCAAACCCCACCTTCTCCAAGAGGCCTTTGCCAGTCTCCCAGATGCTATGTGGATTTTGTCTCATTAACTCTTTATGTATCTTGTACATACTTTCTATCTTGTCTCCACTTTAATGAATGGAAACTCCTTGAGGGCAGGATCTGTTGAATTTTTATCTTTATATCCCCAGCACTTAGCTACTGCCTGACACACAGTAAACATCTGGTACTTAATAAATGTTTATTGATTGATTGGTTTCTGAGATTACATTGAATGCTGACTAATTTGGAGCTTACATTATACTAGGAGTCTTCAGTACATGAACAGATAGAAGTGCTAACAGTTGTGGGCGGGGGGGTGAGGAAAGGCTGGAGCATCTGAGATTCCAAGAGGCCTGAATGAGGAGGGTGAGCCTCCAGGTAGGGGGAAAGCCAGTGCAAAGACAGAGGCAGGAGATGGGAGGTTGTATATGAGAAATTGCAAGCATGTAGTAATCCTCTACCCTTAATTTATTCATATATATATAATATATTATTAATCATTAATATTACATAAAATTATATATGTAATATAATCTATATTAAGGAGTTTTCAAACTTTAAAGTACTTTATAAGTCATGTTAACAAGCACTCAAAAATGGGCAACTGTATGCCAGGCACTGTACTAAGCCTTGGGATAACAAAGTCAGTCAGTCCATGAATTTTAAATGCCTACTATGTGTCAGGTATTGTGCTAAACATGGGGAATACAAAGAATGGTGAAAAGTAGTCCCTACCCGAACAGGGCCGATCAAGAAGGGAATCGATAACGAGGATTCAATTTCAAAGTGTGTTACGGGTTTTTGGACAGGTGGCTGTTAGACATTTCTGGCACACCCCTGGAAAGAACTCTGAGGAAGCTGGAAAGGTGTTGGGCAGAAATCAGATTCAGAGCTGCCTCTTACACCAAATGCTACAAAGAAGGCAAGATGGAAATGCTTCCCATAAAAGTTAGAGGGGAACATGGGGGCAGATAGGTGGCACAGTGAATAGATCACTGGCCCTGGTGTCAGGAGGACCTGAGTTCATATCCGACCTCAGACACTTAACACAAAACTAGCCTTGTGACCTTGGCCAAGTCACTTAACCCCAATTGCCCAACCTTCCCCCCTGCAAAAAAAGCAAAAAAAAAAAAAAAAAACAGAGGGGAACAAAATCAGATATCATGTCACAAATACAGTTACAGGAGACTTAACCAAACAAACTACAGAGGAAACCACAAAAGATGAAATAGAAGAAATGAATGAAATAGAAATAGAAAGTGTTTGCACAAAGGAAAAAAATAAACACAACTTAGGATAAGAAGAGAAGCAAGTATTCAAGTGGAAAAAATACTTGCAAACTATATCTCTGATAAGGGTCTCAAATCCAAGATAAACAGGGAACTGAGACAAATATAAAGCACCAAAAACCATTCCCCAAGGGATAAGTGATTGTCAAAGGGTAGGAACAAACATTTCTTAATTTAAGACTAGAAAATTGCTAACAACTATATAAAAATGCTCTGACCCACTAATTATAAGAGAAAGACAAATTAAAACAACTCTTCCCTGCCTGCTCCATCCCATGCCTCTTCCACATGATGATTCCCAGCTCCTCCCTACCTGTTACTTGGACTTTGTCCCCAGGTTCCCTGACTCTGATAACTGAGTTCTTGTCTTACCTTTCTGGGGTTCAGGTCTCCACACCATCATCTGGCTAACTCTATGGTATATAATTACACAATTATCTCTCCTGTTTTCTATCTCCCCTTTATGTACTGCCGTACTCCATCAGAATGTAAGCTCCTTGAGGGCTGGAACTGCCTTGCTAGCCTCTACTTTTTTTCCCTTTTTTGGAGGGGGGAAGGCAGGGCAATTGGAGTTAAGTGACTTGCCCAAGGTAACACAGCTAGTTTTTTGTGTTAAGTGTCTGAGGCAGTATTTGAACTCAGGTCCTCCTGACTCCAGGGCCAGTGCTCTATTCACTGCACCACCTAGCTGCTCCACTCCTCTACTTTTTTTTTTTAACCTCTACTTGTTTAGCCAGCACTTAGCATATATTAAGCACTTAAGAGAAGCTCTGTCTCTGAGGTTTTATCTTATATCAGCTTAGCAAAGATGACCAAAGATTCTTAATCTTGGAGAGGCTATGGAAAGCTAAGCACACTCATACACTGTTAATGGAGCTGCGAATTGTTCCAATCACTTTGGAAGTAATTTGGAATCATGCTAAGGCAGTAACTAAAATGTCCCTATTATTTTACCCAGAGATCCTATATATGGTGTGTGTGTATGTATGCATGCATATGTGTGTGTGCATATGTATGTGCATGTGTGTGTATGTATGCCAAGGAAGGCAAAGGCATAAAGGTCCCATATATATCAAAATATATGGTAACAATGAACCAAGTACAAAGTTCACAGCTATTATATTATAAACAAATTGGAGTACAGGAATATAACAGAACATGCTGCTCTCAGTGGCAGAGAAAGGTTAAACCATGTAAGTCTGACCCATTAACCTTATGTAATGTCTGAGTAAGATTAAGTCAATGGAAGGGGACTTGGCAAATCTTCTTCCAAGGCAATTAGCATTGCATAAGTACATTGCCCTCCCCTACCTTCTTTCCCAGTCAGTTCCAATAACTTCAGCAACCTCTGAGTGAAGGAAAGAGAACAGAAGTAAGAGAAAACTAGCTTTCTCCCTCCCTTTCCAGAATTACCTGAGAAAGGAAGAGAAAGGGAGGGAAGGAGGGAGGTGGGGGAGGAAAGAGAGAGTGAGGAGAGAGACAGAGCCTGAGAGAGAGAGACAGAGAGAAAGACAGAGACAGAGAGAGAGGGACAGAGACAGAGAGAGAGACAGAGAGACAGAGAGAAGAGGGGAGGGGAGAAGACAGGATGGGAGAGGAGGGGAGGGGAGAAGACAGGATGGGAGAGGAGAGGAGAGGAGAGGAGAGGAGAGGAGAGGAGAGGAGAGGAGAGGAGAGGAGAGGAGAGGAGAGGAGAGGAGAGGAAAGGGAAAGGAGAGGAGAGGAAAGGAAAGGAGAGGAGAGGAGAGGAGAGAGAGGGGGAGGGAGGAGAGGAGAGGAGAGGAGAGGAGAGGGAGAGGGAGGAGAGGGGAGGAGAGGAGAGGAGAGGAGAGGAGGGGAGGGGAGAGGAGGGGAGAGGAGAGGAGAGGAGAGGAGAGGAGAGGAGAGGAGAGGAGAGGAGAGGAGGGGAGAGGAGAGGAGGAGGGAGAGGAGAGGGAGGAGGGGGAGAGGAGGGGAGAGGAGGGGAGGGGAGGGGAGGGGAGGGGAGGGGAGAGGAGGGGAGGAGATGGGAGAGGGACACTGGACTTGAAATCAGTAGGCCTGGATTCGAGTCCTGGATTGGCCAGGATTAGTAATAATGGGGTTACAGTAGGTCCTTCCCATCTAGGTGGTGCCACAGTGGATAAAATCTGAGCCCTGGAATCAGGAAGACCTGAGTTCAAATTTGGCCTTATATACCTTATATAACTCTGGGCATAATCTCTTTATGCCTCAGTTTCCTAATCTATAAAATTGGGATAATAATAGTACCCAATTTTCCAGGGTTGTCATGGTGATTGGCACATGGTAGGCACTTATTAGAGGCTTATTCCCACTTCCCTGCTCTCAATTCGTGCCCAGGGCTCTGTGGGTAGGGGTGCCTGAACTCCACAGTGCCTCCTCCCCAGATATTGGGGGGAGCAGGTGCCCAGCCAGGGGGCCAAAGCTATTTCCAAATGCAGCCCTGCCCACACAGTGAGGAAGGAACATCTTGAAATATACAAGACACATATGTGTTTCCTGGGGAAGAGGGAGGTGTTTCATAATAAAAACAGGAATGTGTGCGTGGCTTTGGAGTGCGAGCTCTGCTTGTCATGAAAAGATGGTTCCCGTCCTTCAACGGGAAGGAACAATATGGGTCCCAGATGGGTGCTGAGTGGCAGCGTTGTCTGAAGGATGGAGTGGGAGACAAATGAGGCTTGAGACAGTATGGCTGAAATGTGGGCAAACAGCCAAGGAGGCAGAGCTTGGGGAACACCCGCGGGAAAGGGGGTCCTGCTGTCACCATGATCTCTGCTGGGCACTCAGAAAGCTGCCTCCTCAGGGTTCACCCCCCCACACACACACCCCAGGACAGGGGCATTCTCTATAGAAAGCTGTGCCCTCCCCATGCCTCTGGGGCATCAACAAAGTTGGGCAAGCTTCCTTAGGAGGGAGCTTCTTGTTGATGGATGTGGTCCAGTGGCTTGTGCAGTTAGAGGGGACTGTGATTCAGGTATTGCTTGGGTGAGATGCCTCTGAGGTACCTTTCAGCATCTAGGTTTCCTGTTCTTAAAAGTCCTTCCAGATATTCCCTGTTCTATGAGCAAACCACTAGGATTCTGACTAATGGTAAAAGGATCATGGACCCCAATCCATTCCCTTCCACCAGCGACACAGCTCAGAATCAAAGCAGCCTAAATATGTGGGATTCAGAATTAAGGAAGAGCACTGAGATCTCCTGGGCACTGGGAAGGATACTACACACCCACCCACCAACCAACAAGGAAAAAATAGAATCTGGATTAAACTTCCCTGATGCCAGTCTTCATTAAAGCACAACAAAAACAGAAAACTGAAAGGAGTCCCATGAAGACTCTTACTCCCCCTCTAAACAAAGCCTCAGCTAATTTCATCCATTATTCCTTGAGTGGAGGAGGCTGGATCCTTTCAGAACTAGAGGAGGAGGGGGAATTTGCCCATTTTGGTGGTGTGAGCACGCGCACATACACACACATATACACACACACACAGACGCAGACAGATAGACACAGACACACACACACAAAGACAGACACAGATGCAGACACACACACTCAGACAGACAGAAACACACATACACGCACGAGCACACACACACACACACACACACACACACACACACACACACCCTGCTTTGTGCACAGCCAAAGAGAATGGAGGCTGAATCTGCACTGGATAGAAGGAATTGTCTCCTGTCTGCGCTTCCATGGCCTGCCTCTCCTCCTACCTGTCCTGCTGCTGTTCCTGGTTCTCGTTTGCTGGATCATCACCTACAATACTCCCCCTAACTATAGATGTCCCCCAAAGACCCCCCTCTGTCCTGTTTCCTCTTTTCTCTCCAGTGGTGACATCAGCTCTGGAAGATTATCCCCAGCCACCCCCTTTTTCCTGATCTTCAGGCTGACTAAACAGATATTGAGAAGATTTTTGTACAGGTCTGGGTTGGGCTCAATGGTCTCTGAAATCCTTTCAAAGGCTGAGATTTTGTGACTAGCTGACCCGTGGTCCCTGAGGTCCCTGCTAGCTCTGTGCATTGTGATACTAAGTTCTTCGATTCAAACAACTTAACATGGAAACATTCTACCTTTATTTTTATACATGGAAAAAAAATCATCTTTTCTATTTAGGGATCTCAAGCATTAATCCCATCCTCAGACTATAATAGCTCTCCATCCAGAATGGACCTCCCCACCTGAACAGGGGCAGGGGTATACAGCAAAGTCATGGTTTTTGAAGTCTGAATTCAATCACATGAAGAGCCCAGAGTGAGCAAATACTCTGTAATGTGAGGGGGCTTTTATTGGCTTAGGGAACTTTCCATGAGCTAGCTTCCCAAGTCCTACAGAGCTGTGTCTAGGCCTGATTGCACTAGATAGAAGGAATATATAATACACACATTATACACACACACACACACACACACACACACACGTGTATATATATGGATGGGAAGGAATCATAACAAGATATAGAGGAGAGTATAAAGAACAAAACAAATTAAAATTAAAAAGCTAAAGCACAAACAACATTAATGTACCTAGAATAAGAAGAAAAGCTATAGAATGGGGGGGACTTTGCATTAAATAATTCTCATGTCTGATATCCAAAATCTACACTGAATTAACACAAATACGTAAGACTAGAAATTCATCCCCCAATATATAAGTGGTTAAAGGCTCTAAAGTTTTCAAAAGAAGAAAAGCAAAATTTATTATGAAAAACACTCAATATTATTATAAGAAATGTAATTTAAACAATTTTAAGACAAAATGGTAAAAGATGGAAATAGTCAATATTGAAGGGACACAGTAACACTGTTGATGGAGCTATGAACTAGTCCAACCATTCTGAAAACAACTAGGAATTACATGAGAAAAGTTACTGAACTGTTCATATCTCTTGATATTATAAACTGGGTTTATAACCCAAGGAAGCAAAAAACAGAAAGATAGGTCTCATATCTACCAAATGACTTATGACAGTTTCTATAGCAGCAAAAAGCTGGAAGCAGATTATGTGCCCGATTGAAGGACACCCAACAAATCATGATTTATGAATATGGTGGAAAGGTACTTTGCCACAGAAGGAATGACAAATATGAAGAACTTAGAGACACTCACTCAATAAATAAAGTAGACAAAATAAAGAGGAACCCCCAAAACAATAAACAAAATGGTGGCAACAGTATCAATGACGACTGCTCCAAAAGACAAAAGGGATCAGATTAAATACAATGGCCAAAGCTGCTTACAGAGGAATAAGGTTAAAACACACTTCCCTCTTTTCTGCTAAGAAATGGTCAGTTCTGAGAACAGAAAGTACATGAGCTATGAGTCACTATTGCTATATTAGGTGGCTTGATGGGGAGGTACTATGGCAAGGGGGCTGTTTATGGCTGTGTGAATCACACATCAAAACAAAATGCGTCAAACTGGGACCACATTCCCAGATTAGTAGATCAGTGCAATTCCAAAGACATAGGAAATATTTAGATTTCAACCCAAGCATGCTTGTCTGAAGTATTCTTGTAGACAAGATGGAAAGGAACATGACAAATGATGATAAGTGGATTTGGAAATAGTTTAATGTCAGGGCCCAAGAGTCAGTAATGGTCAGAGCTATGCCTCCAGTGGACTGTCTCACACATCTGTAATTTTGTTTGTGCTACTCAATATTTTTATCAAAGTGGCAGAGATGCCATGCTTAACAAACTGGAAGAATACAGGAAACAAGGATGAATAGAAAACATGATGGATGACTGAGCCAAATCCCATAAGACTGATCTGTCAGAGTTTAATAAAGTGAACTTGAGTGGGAATAAATGTAAAGACCTAAATGGGGACCAAGAAATCAACTGTATGATGGAAACATGGCTAGACAGCAATGGTTGTGAAAAAGGTCTGAGAGCCACATGAACTGAAAGTTCAAAGAACCAGTCAGCAGGGTGATAAGGCACCCCCCAAACTTACATGATTCCAGGCTTCTGTGTAGTTTCCAGATGGATGGAGGTGAGAGTGTTGCTGTAGTCTGTCTTGATTATACAACATCTAGAGTGCTGTGTGCTGTTCTGGGCGTGTTATCTTAGGAAGGAAACTGACCAAAAGGATTTTGTTTGTCCTTCATTTTCGCAGAAGATCATGGCATCAGGGGCAATGATGACATGAGCTGCAGCTGATGCTGATTTGTGTAACGGAAGGCTGACCGCCATACGAGAATTTGCTGAAAGACACAGTGATATCTAGTCTGGAGAAAAGAAGATTTAAGAGGACACGGCTGCTTCTTCAGGTAGTTGATGGACTGTTATAGAAGCAATGTAAATAAGCAGGTGCTAAAAGACAGCAAGATATAAGGAATTAGGGGGGGAATTAGTATTGTATGACTCTTAGTGATTCCATTTGGGATTTTCTTGGCAAAGATACTGCTGTGGTTTGCCATTTCCTTCTCCAGCTCATTTTGCAGATGAGAAGACTGAGACAACCAGGGTTAAGTGACTTGCCCAGGGTCACACTGCTACTTAGGGTCTGTGGCCACATTTGAACTCAGGTCCTTGACCCAGGGCCAGCGCTCTATGCACTATGGTGCCACCTGCCATACATATGAGGAAAAACTGCCTAACCATTAGCACTTCCACAAGTAATCGTTGCTGTGTTGGTGGATAATAAGAATTCACATCACTGCAGGTCTTTGAGGGGATACTGAGGATCTATTTTCAGGACCACATAACTTCTGGGATCCTTTTCAGCTTTGATTCTATTTTCCTACAAGTGACATGGAGAAGATTTGTTAGGCATATGGTTGTTTCCTGGGTTATAGCAAGGAGCAAGCCACGGAAGAGAATCTGTCCATCTGTCCTCTGACTCAGGACTCACAAGATGTCAAGGCAGGGCAAGTGGGGGGTCCAGCAGGGAAAGTGTGGAGGGTACCCCACTGTGCTGAGTCACTTAGAGAGGGGGCTCCCCACTCCCAGGACTCGGGTTGGTCCTCAGCTCTGAGGGTGCAAAGGGGATGGTTTTGGCCCCCCACAGTTGACCCAGTTGAATTCTCCCCAGTAAGTTGGGAATGGGCCACACTGAGTGTGAACACAGCCTTCAGCAGGGGAAGCATTGGATTGTGTCCTCATCAAGATGATTACTGACAAAGTCCTGAAGACATGATCATGGAAGTGCCCTTAGAGATCACCTGGTCCATCTTTACTGGACAGGTGAGCACACTTAACCTGGCCACAGTTACACAGAGACAGGTAGGAGTGGTAGAGACAGGAAGAGTGACTGGTCCGTGCTTCTCCAGTCAGACTCTCCCAAGCCTACCACTGGGGCCAGGACCCCAGACACCAAAGCAGAGGAGGTGGTAGGTAGTGTATGCCAGACACAGAGAGCGCTTGGGACAAGAGGGGGAAAGTGGTTCTCCCAGAATGCCCAGGGAATCACTAGGTGCCCAACACATGAGAAGGATGTCTCCAGCCCCATGAGTTTGTCCTTGACAAGACAAATAACAGCAAGGGGCGACATCAGCACTGGCAGAGGGAGCAGCCCATGGATGTGCCCATGGACCTGGGGTACACACCTCACATCTTACCTGGAGGACTTTTTCCTGACAGGAACAAGGGCAGAGGCCAGGGCCTGGTGGTCAGACAGGAGGGAGGCACACATCCCCCAGCTCTGCCTTGGCCTCCCCTCTGACGTCTTCCTCTAGATGCCTGCTCTGACTGGGGGCCCTCAGGGCAAGAAGAGCATCATGCGCTGGTGGAAAGCAGACACAGAGAGTGGTTCTAGTAACATTTCATTGGGAAGCAGGCATGACAAGTGTGAGGCCAGTGTCACTAGAAGCTTTCCTGGGTGCTGGAGCCACAGGCTTTCCTGTACAAGTTCCTATAGATCTTGTCCAAGCTGTTCTCAAAGTTGCCTCGATGGGACTTTCCTTTATATGCTGCTGCTCGGTTGGACCAGTACTCGCCATTATCCAAGTGGACCAAGGGATTTGGCCTATATACGGAACTGCCAAAAGAAGGTTAACACAAGGCTGAAGTCAGTGACTGTGAAAGGCAGACACTCATTCACTCAGCCAACACACCCGGAATGCTTCTGAGGCAGCTACAGTGGTGCCCAGTGATGATTAGAGGCAAGATCAAGGCCAGCCTCAGGCACATACTCTGTGTATGTATGACTCTGGGCAAGTCACTTACCTGCCCCCAGACTCAGTAGACTCATCTATACAATGGGTAATAACAACACCTCCCTCCCAGGATTATGGTGAGGATCAAATGAGGCAGTATCTGTAACATGCTTTGTGAACCTTAAAGAGTTATATAAACGCCATTATTATTATTACTATTATGAATCACTGGGTACCAAGCACTGGGCTGGGTACTGGGGGACAAGATTCAAGCCCAGAGAACTATCACAGGTGATCGCAGAGGAGCAAACACAGTGCTCAGAGGAAGGAGGCTGATATGATAGCCCTTCCCCCTCCTGACCCTGAGGGCAAGGGGAGGCTGTCGGAAGATCAGGACTGAGTCTCCTTCATATCTCCCTGGGGCTCTGCCCAGGGAGCCCAGCCTTGCTTGGGGGGGTGATGGCAATTAGTACTGTATGACTCTTGGTGATCTTGTGTGAGCTCACAGCCACGTGCTTGCTGTCCATGGTCCTATCACATGACAGTTGTGAATCTTTTCTAGTATTAAAGTCACCAACCAATCTATCGGCATTTTTTGAGCATTTAGGAGCCTTCTAGGGCCTGGGGATGAAATGACCCAAGACCACTCTTCTCTCAAGGGTTTCTAATATGACTGAGGTGAAACAAGACAGCACTCATGGCAACCGGAGACCGATGGTTTGGGGCCAGAGAACCCCAGCCTTCTCCCTGATTAGCTATGCAACCCTCGGCAGGTCTTCCCCCCCTCCTGCGGCTCAGATTCCTCCTGGGTTGGGCAAGGGCATCTGTAAGGGCCCTCCCAGCTCTCATACCCATGACCCTAATGTGCATGGAACCATCAGAGGGAAATGGGGGCTGTGTGAGCTGCAGAGGCCCAATGCAGAAGGAGCTCAGAGAGGGTGGGGCTTGTGGGGTCAAGGACAGCTTTGGGAAGGAGGCCATGAAGGATGAGGGAGGTCCTGCCTCATAGGACAGACAGCTAGAAGGGCCTTCAAGTCATCTTCCACATTGCCTCTACTCCAAGGTTTAGAAGGAATGTGCCGGCCCCAGGCCACACCAGCAAGAAGCAGAGGAACCTTTGGGAAAGGTTCTCAGAATCCAGTCCCCGGCGTTTCTTGTTGCCTCACCTGATTCAATGGCCTTTGCTCAGTCCTGATCTCTGTTTATCCCCCTCTCATCACAGTTATTCTCTTTTCCCCTTGTTTCAACAGTTCCCTTCTGACCTCTCAACATCCCTCCCCCACCTCCCCATCTCAGGTACCACTTCCTAGCTCATCCCTAGCTGCTGGAGCCCCCGCCCCATTCCTGGCATGTCTTTTGGATTTGCTTTTCTGCAGTATTTGTTATTTCTCCCAATAGAGTGCAAACTTCTTGAAGGCAAGATTTCCACTTTTTTTTTCTGTGTGTTCCAGCATCTGGGGACTTAATAAATGCTTGCTGAATGAATAATAGGAGAGAAGAGAGAGGAGTAGGAAAAGCAGTTCCTGGGGTTGGGTGCCTGGACTCTACAGCTTCAGGAAGGGAAGAGGCAGCCTTCTAAATGGGACTATGAGAGGGAGAATGGCGTAAATTATCTCACATAAAAGAGGCACAAAAGAGCTTTTATAGTGGAGGGGAAGATGGTCAGGAGGTGGAGGGGGGAAGCACTTGAACCTTATTCTCATTAGAATTGGCTCAAAGAGGGAATAACATACATATTCGGTTGAGTATAGAAATTGCTCTTACCCGATAGGAAAGTAGGAAAGGAAGTAGATAAGAGAAGGGGGGTCAGGAGGGTGATAGAATGGAAAGGCAGACTGGGGAGGCAGTAATCAGAAGCAAAATACTTTTGACAAGGGACAGGGTAAAAGGAAAAAGAAGGATAAACAGCAGGGAAAATAGGATGGAGGGAAATACACAGTAATCATAAATTTGAAAAAACGTTTATGGCAAGTTGTTCTGATAAATGTGTCAAATATATAGAGAACTGAGTCAAATTCATAAGAATACGACCCATTTCCCAGTTGATAAATTGTTAAAGGACATGAACAGGCAGTTTTCAGATAAAGTAATCAAAGCTATCTATAGTGATATGAAAAAAATGCTCTAAATCACAATTGATGAGAGAAATGCAAATTAAAACAACTCTGGGGTACCATCTCATACTTATCAGATTGGCTCTCATGACAAAAAAGGAAAATGATAAATGTTAGGGGGAATATAGGAAAACGGAGTCACTAATGCACTGTTGGTGGAGTTGTGAACTGATCTAACCATTTTGGAGAGAAATTTCTAACTATGTCCAAAGGGCTATAAAATTGTGCATACACTTTGACCCAGAAATATCACAATTAGGTCTGTATCTCAAAGAAATTTATTTAAAAGTACCTATATATGAATAAAAATATTTATGGCAGCTCTTTTTGTGGTGGTAACAAATTAGAAATTTAGGGGAGGGAAAGATGGAGGAGTAGAAAGAGGACTTCCTTGAAGCTCCAGCTCTCACCTCCTCTAATTCATGTAAAAAATGATTCTAAACAAACTTTGGAGCTACAGAACCCACAAAATGACAGAGAAAAGCTAACTTCCCATAAAGACAGCCCCGCAGGCTGGCAGGAAGGGGCCAGCACAGTGATCTGGGAACTGAGCACAGGCATGAGCCTGAGGTTTTAGCCTCAGAGAGATCACTACCAGCTGTGGCAGTTTCCATTATTATCAACCCATAGATGCTAAGGACAAAGTGAGAGGTCAGTAGTGTGGACTTTGGGATCTGGTAGTTCGAGAGTGCAGTCTGGCCTTTACCCCCTGGAGGGAGAAGCTTCTGAGGCTTGCTGGCTATGCAGCTGCCGCCATGTGGCTGCTTCAGAGCTCCTGGCCTGCAGATTGTAGGGGGACCAAGCGACCAGTCTGAGAGGTAATCACTCTTGCTTTAACCTGCTTGGATCTGGATTGTGGTCTTGGGTGGAGGTCCTGGGGTGCATGACCAGTTTGCCAGAGTGTATGGAGGCTTCAGAGAGGGCACCCAACTAACAGCTCCAACAGCTGAGAAAACCCCAGCATTTGGGACAAAGCTCCCTTTTCTGGGAGCAGAGTCCTACTGTGGCAAAAGCTCAAAAGTCAAGTAATTGAGTGGCAACACGAGCAAACAAAGGGAGCAAAGCAAGCACAGCGGTCCAATGTTAGGCTCCTATTTTGGGCACAAAAAGAATCAAAGCATGGAACAGGAGGAAGACAGCAAAGTCAGAACTCCTTCACCAAGAGCTTCCAAGAAAAATATGAGCAGTTACAGGCCATAGAGGAGCTTAAAAAGGAAAACCAAATAAGAGAAGTAGAGGAAAAATTGGGAAGAGAAATGAGAATGATGCAAGAAATTATGAAATGAGAGTCAACAATATGACTGAAGAAAATAACACCTTAAAAAAGAAATATAGGGGACATCCAACAATCAGGGAATGGTTAAACAAATTGTTGTAAATGATTGTGATAGAATACTATTGTGCCATATGAAATAAGGAGCAGGACACTTTCAGAAAAGCCCAGGAAGATTTATATGAACTGATGCAAAGTGAAGTAAGAAGAACCAGAAGAACAATATTGCAAGATGACAATACTGTATGATAATCAACTGTGAATGACATAACTATTCTCAGCAATACAATGATCCAAGACAATTCTGAAGGATTTATGATGAAAAATGCTATCCATCCCCAGAGAAAGAACTGATAGAGTCTTAACACAGATAGGAGTATACATTTTTCTGCATTCTTTATTTTTCTTGTTTTATTTTGGGGGGGGGGCTGCATTTTTTTTCACAACATAATTAATATGGAAATAGGTTTTGTGTAACTGCACATGTATAACCTATATCAAATTGCTTGCCTTCTCAATAAGAGGGGAGGGATTGAATTTAGAACTCAAAATTTTAAAAAATGTTAAAAATCATTTTTTACATGGAACTGGGAAAAATATTAAACATCTCAGAAAAAAATAAATGGGATGGTAAGAGATGTTGGATATCTCAGACGATACTCTTCAGTTCACAGATTAAGCATGTGTAGATGACCAAGAGTTTTCACAAGAGGTCAGGAATGAAAGTCTTCTTAGGTCATTTTATAGATAAGGAAACCAAGGTGAAGTGACTAGTTATGAAGCTATTGTAGGAACTGCTGAGAACCTAGATGAGGGGGCCACATAGATCTAAAAGGTACAACAACACATTTTTGAGGCTGCAGGATACCACTGTATGAATGAATAATTCTGGGCTAGAGGCACAGCTGGGCAGTCCGTTGTCCAGAGTGCTGACTGGCCCAAATGTGAGCTAAGTATAATGAAGTCATTGACCTGCTTGAAGGGGCCAGGCCTCTGGGAGGGGCCTCCTAACTGCACAGCCTGGTCATTAGGCACCCCAAGGCTCTGCGTTTATACACTTTAGTCTGCACTCACCCCATCAGACATAATTCCCTCTGGTTTGATGCATACAGTTACTATGGGCTATTGCCCCTGGCAGTACAAGAAGGAGGAGAGGTCAGGGCTCCTGGGCCCAGTGTCTGGAGGGTCAATCTGCTATTTGGCACAAGGACCAGCTCCCCAGGAGGGTAAGACTTAGCTCTTCACCAGCTGTCATTAACGTCTAGTAAAACCTCTCTGCAATTTAATGGTCTAATTAAAAATTGACAGTGGCTGCAGTCGGGTCTATCTCAGGAGGCCATAATCAATGAGACTTTCAAGTTGTCTCCCCTTTCCCTTTGTGAAACTCCTACTAAGTTGGCTCACAGGATCCCAGGAAGCTCAGGGTAATCAGTCGGCTCCTTCATGTTATTATGGAGGCACCTGACTCCTGCTGGCTCACAGACTGCTCCAAGGTCATCTGGGCAGAAAGGAGCAGTCTGAGAAGTTCCTTCTGGGCTTAGGGCAGTCATAGAAGCACAGCTTTAGGCCTGGCAGGCCTTCTGAGTTCCTCTGGCCTGCTGCATTCTGTATCTCTCTGGAGCCTTGGATTCCTCGGGCAGTCTGGTGAGGCCTGTGGGCCCTTCTCAGAAATGCTTTTAAATGCAGACAAGACATAAGATTCCAAAGGGAACGCGTGATGGCATCTGATTTTAAAGCTCATGGACCCTCCAGGTAAGACCTCCAGATCTAGGGGGGATGAGCCATGTGGAGGGTAACAAGGCAGGATTTAAACTTCAGACACCTAATTCCCGATCCTTCTGCAGCAGCAGGAAGGTCTGGGGGCCTCTGGAGCAAGTTCTTCATTTTATAGTTGAGGAAAGACAATAAATCAATAGTGAGTGCTGGTCACCTGGACCCCCAAACAGAAGTGGGCCCCGAGCCCTTCTTAGGGCTTCCTGAAAACTCTGGGAAGAGCTGGAGGGGAACTGTAGGTGCACAGGTGGGCGAGCATTAGGATGATTTCCCAAAGAGGGAAGAGGTTGAAATGTGTAAGCTGAGGCTCTGCCCAAGGTCACTGAAGCAGTGGGGAAAGGCCACCTTGACACAATACAAAAGCCACTAGTTTTAGAGTCGGAGGACCTGGGTTCAAATTTCACCTCCGACACTTACTAGTCAGTCAGTCAATAAGTATTTATTAAATACCTACTATGTGCCAGGCACTGTGCCAATGCCGGGGATACAAAAAGAGGCAAAAGACAGTCCCTGACCTCAAAGAGCTTGAGACCTGGTAGGGGAGGAGAACATGCCAGCACGTCACATACAGGAAAAATAGGAAGTGAAGTGGGACTAGGAAAGGCTTTTGTGCAGAAGGTGAGATTTTAGCTGGGACTTGAGGGGAGCCAGAGAAGCCAGCAAGTGGAGTGGAGAAGGGAGAGTGTTGGGGGTCCGGGGGGCTAGCAGAGAAAATGTCCAGAGCTGAGAGTGTCTGCTTCCAAGAACCACCAGGAGGCCAGCATCACCGGATCAGAGAGTACTTGTCTAGGAACAAGGTGCAAGAAGGCCACAAAGGGAGGAGGGAGGACATCTGAAGGGCTTTGAATGACAAGCAGAGGATTTTGTATTTGATCCCAAAGGTACTAGGAAGCCTGGGGAGTTTAATGAGTAGGGAGGCAGCCTAACTGGACCTGTGCTTCAGGAAAGTGCCTGGAGTGAGTGGGCAGGCAGGCAGTAGAGGCAGGCAGCCCCAGCGCCAGGCTATAGCAATGGTCCAGGTGTGAGGGGATGAGGCCCTGTACCAGGGTAAGGGAAGCCTTAGAGGAGAGAAGGGCTGTATTGAAGAGAAGCTGAAAGCATAGACTGGCCTTGGCAACAGAGTGATGTGGGGGGTGTGAGAGACAGAGGAGCTAGGAGGACTGGGAGGATGGTGTTGCCCTCTACAGTAGCTGGGAAGTCAGAAAGGGGCAAGAGTTTGCGGAGAAAGATCATGAGTTCTGTCTTACACATGTCTGTAGTTTGTCTATAGGACATCCAGGTTGAGATATCTGAAAGGCAGACAGACAACAGAGGTCAGCAGAGAGGTTGGGGCAGGAAAGGTAGATTTGAGAACCATCGGCACAGAGGTGGTGATTAAATCCATGGGAGCTGATGGCATCACCAAGTGAAATAGTATAGAAGAGAGGACAGAGCCCTGAGGAACACCTGTGGTTAAAGGCTGAGCTCTGGAGGAGGATCCAGGAAAAGGAGACAGAGAAGGAGCAGTCAGAGAGGGAGGAGGAGAACAGGGAAGGAGTCAGGGCCTGAGAACCAAGAGAGAAGAGAGCACCAAGGAGAGAGTGACCCACAGTGTTAAAAGCTGCAGAGGAGGCTGAGGACTGAGGAAAAACCATTGGATTTAGAGACTACGAGATCACTGGTGACTTTGGGCATGGCAGCTTTGGTGGAATAACATCACAAGGCAGACTGTAGGGGCTTCTCATATTTAAATGTTTCCCTTGGTTTCTGCCCACTTCATCCACCACCTAGAATTGACCAGACTTGGCCTGTGACTGGACTTGAGAGGGGACTTGGTTTCTGCCCTTGGGAGCTCACAGTTTAGCAGGAAGATAAACCATATATACTGAAAACCACAGCACAACTGAAAGGCACAGAAGCAGTGCTGTGTGAGCTGGGAAGGAAGTTGTTCCATCGGTGACTTATCCACATCCCAGGGAGCGTAACCCCAGCAGGCCGAGGTGGGCCCACTGAGAGCTGGGAGGGGGCTCAGGGGCTAAGCAGGACTCTCCAGCAGATGCTCCTCCCCTCCTTGAAGGTGATAAATAGCCAAGCAGGGACTAGAACCCAGAATCCCTTCTTCACAAAGAACCACTGTCTGTTGTGGCTTCAGCTCTCCTGATTCTTTCTTCCCCTGCCTATCTCAGAGGGGGGCTATGGGGAAGTCCTAGGAAGCCTGCAGAAATGGGAGTTCTGAGCAATCCTCACCACCAGCCTCCCTTCTCTGTGCCTCAGTTTCATCTTTCCTCACATGAGGCAGGTGGGCTCGCCGGCCTCCAAGGCAGCCCTCTAGCTACGACATTGGAGGAAGGAGAGGGAGCATGCCAGTCTGGCTAATGTCATTAGGACAAATGATTCAGGAGCTGTTCGGGGGCGGCTCCAATGTCCTAGCAGATGGCCAGCAGTAATCGTGCTCTGCTGATCTGGTTATGGCAGCCTTGATTCAATCAACTTTCTGTAACACAGATAAGACATGCAAGTTGCTGCCCAGGTAGGAGCGAGTGTCTGTATGAAGATATCACACTTTGGGGTTTGTCATCTGTCACAGAACTACAAGGGAAAGCAGAATGGAAGATCTATTTTTTAAAACAATTGTTTTTATAAAAGGTCACGTGGATCACTCCTGGCCAGGGCCCGGCATTGGTCAAACCCCAAAGTCATTGTCTGCAGGACAGAGAAGGGGAGACGGGAGGGCCTGTTCAGGTCTCGTCAGGAACTGAACAAGTCAAGTGGCTGAATGTGGGGTCTGTGCCCAGGAGCACTGCCCCTCTGCTCTGTCTGCAGCCCCTTCCTCTCCTCCCCTTTCACCAGAGCACAGCAGCCTTTCTCCCTGGTGGCCCATCCTCCAAGAATCTCCATTTGAAGGAGAGTGGCCAGGCCAGATGAGGGGTCCATCTTGACTCTCCAGACTCTCTCCCCCACATCAGGTGGGGGCCGCCTCCTAGTTCCCCCCAGCTTTTCAGGTTCCTTTCACCTGTGCTCTTCCCTCATTAGAAAGCAAGCTTCTTGAGGGCAGGAACTGTTTTGGGGGGCCTTAATCAGCATTCCCAATGCTTAATTAGCATGCTAACTGGCACATAGCACTTAATAAATACTGTCTAACTACTAAAATGAGATGCTGTGACCAAGGTTTTGGGACCAGGTGCCCTGGGTTCAAGTCTTCACTTTCTGCACAATGTGACCCTGGCATGACTCTGCATCTCAGTTTCCTCCTCTGTAAGAGATGCCGGGCTTGCTTATTCAGAGGGTCCTTCCCAGTACTGACCTTTGAGGGGCCCCGTGTTCTGACTCTGAGCCCTCTTCCTTCACTATTGACATCTTCCCTTTCCTACCACATAACTTATAAAATGATTATGATATCATAATCACATTAGAGACAGCAGGGGAAGATGGCCTGATCCAATTCCAATGCCTGGCTGTGGGATGGAAGGGACTTCAGGCTTGCCAATGCTAGCTGCTGGTAGAAGCCAAGTTCTAGCACACCCCAGCGGGCCGGAAAGGCTTGAGCCTGGGCCTGCTACCTGAGAGGAGGCCTCGCCCCTTGGGCAAGGAGCCAGCCAGAAGGGCAGGCCCAGGGGATGCCATTGCTAATGCAATTTACAAAAACCATCTATTAAGTCACAGACGGCTTGAAATTTATGTCAGTGAAGGGAAAACATAACCCTAATGAAATCACAGATGCTGGAATTACTGGAGCATGTGAGTTAGTAGAAAGAAGACTGGGCGCAGGCCCAAAGATCTGGGCTGGAGGCCTGTCTCAGAGATTCAGGGTGATCTAGAGGAAGCGATTTCACTACTTTGGGCCTCAGTGTCTGTCTGTGAAATGGAGATAATGATGTTCACATCACCCTTCACATAGTACCACTGACATCTGATGAAAGAAGGTGCCATTGCTAAAACGGGATGTGCAGAATTTCCTCAGGGCTACAAGGCGCCCTCAGTGAAGACTGTATGATCCTCACAGCTCCCTGTGAGGCAGGTAACAAAAGCCCGTTTTACAGATTAGGAAGCCATGGCTGGCAGAGGCAAAAGCAGCAGAAATGGAATTCAGATCTCGGACTCTCCTCTCTGGCTTAAGTACACTGGGTGAAAGTCCATCAGCATTCCTCAGAATGTGTCCTGTGGGACACCTTGGACCATGTCACAGAGGCCCGAATTCTCCCCAGAGATGCTGGTCAAGGCTTAGAGGAAGCCTGGTGACCCCACCTTCTGCTTCTCTGCTCTTTGTACCAGATGAAGTCTGGCCTGCTGCCAACAGGATTCTCTCCCTGACCCCCTGCTTCCACTGTCACCTGAAACCATTCCTGACACTCTGAGCCAAGGGCTGGCGGACTTACGGACACCAACAGTAACAGAAAACTATCTGGACATGAGGGCCAGCTCTGCTAACACCTGTCAGCAGGACTCTCCTTCTGCTCACCTTTAGGGGTCCCTGGAGCTCTCTGTTTGCAGTGAGTCAGGCACTAATTAATGCTGCACAGCAGCCCCTGGAAGCTGCTGGCTGAATAATTAGGGCCGTCTCTGAACCCACCGCCCAGCCCCCAGTGGACAGCCAAGGCTGCCCACCCTCCTCCTCTGCCTGTTCCCAAGGCCAGAGGGAACCACCTTTGCCTCCAGTGTGCCCGAGCTCCTTGAGTTCTCTCCTCAATAACCGAGGCCATTACTAAAAGATGTCATATTGACAAGGCTGCTCAGGTCATATGTGCCCCATGATGTGGA
Organism: Gymnobelideus leadbeateri; assembly: GCA_011680675.1. Taxonomy (NCBI): domain Eukaryota; kingdom Metazoa; phylum Chordata; class Mammalia; order Diprotodontia; family Petauridae; genus Gymnobelideus; species Gymnobelideus leadbeateri. The sequence goes on along the minus strand of WOXC01012171.1, from coordinate 11,016 downwards.
GCCACACGACAAAGGAGGCTCAGGTTCCTGGCAAGAGGACCTGGCACTGGCCCAGAACCAGCCCACAACAGCCACCATTTCTTTAGCTCCTCAGGCTGACAAATCTCCTTCCTCATAGTCGTCCTATAAAATGTGGATCCAACTTTTAAAGAGGAAACTGTGCTTGAGTCTGGGAGGGTGGGGGATGACACGGTAGATAGAGCACTGGCCTGGAGTCAGGAAGCTCTGCAAATCCAGCCCTGGACACTAACTAGCTGTATGACCCTGGGCAAGTCACTTAACCACAGTTGGCCTCTGTTTTCTCATCTGTAAAATGGGAATAATACCAACTACCTGCCAGGAGCCCGAGAGAAGAGTAGGACATAGAGGTGAGATGGTTCGTGGAGGGCTCCAGATGGAAAGGAGGAGCCGCCAGTTCAGGGGCAATGGCCTGGGAGAGAGCAGAGAGGCCAAGGGATGGGAGGCCCTGGCGCCAGAGCAGGAGGGCTTGGTGACAGAAGACAGTGAGAGGCAGAAAGCCAGTGGATTGTGGCCAGAGCTCTTGACCAGCACAGAAACATGGACGGGCAGTTCTTTCTGTAGAGGTGAACTGGGAAATGGATGAACACATCATGGTCTAGGACTGAGGAAATGCTGCTGCTGGGCCATAAGAAAGCAGCACAGAGATGGTATCAGGAAAACCTGGGAAGACTGGTACAAGCTGATGCAGAGGGCATGGTGTGCAGTCCCATCACCACTGTGAAAGATGAACAATTCCAGAGAGCCAATGATAAAGAATGCCACCCCCGCCACCACAGCCACTATAGGAGTTTATCTGGCTTTATTATGCGATTTGCTACAAGAGTTTTGTATTATCCCTCCCTCCCCTCCCCATGGGTGAGAGGGAGAAAAAACAAATGTTCCATAACTGGAAAGAAATAATTAAAAGAAGATGGACAAAGCACCTAACAATGGTAAGACGTAACTTCATAAGGCCACAACTCTGCAGCTACCAGACATCACTAGAGGTCATTATGATTTACTGATGTGTCCAAGGAGCCCTTCCTGGATCCAGCTGGTGTGTCTGCACAAATGTGGCAGAGCAGTGGGGCCAGACTCCACCAGTGATGGGGCCATGGACTGACTGGCTTATTTATTTGGCTAGATAGGTCCTAATTTCATTTTAATCTGTTTGCAGAAGAGAAATTCCATGAACCTCCACAAGACCCTTCCAAGTGACTTAAAGGCAGAGGGGCAGGGCGCTTGGCACAGAGTGAGCCTCCAATAAATGCTTTCCCCATCCACTCCCTCTCTCATGGAGACCAGTTACAACCATGAGCAGTGTTAGCTGCCAGGAATGGGCTGACAAAAATTGGGAGCAGCTTTGCCTCTGAGAGCTGTGCAGCCCAGAGAGCAGTCTGTGAGAAGGCTGGTGGGGGCACAGACGGCTACACTGGGTCAGCTGGAGGCCATCACTTAGAGATGCCACTGGTAATGCCAACCCAGCAGATCTGCCGGCCTGCGTACTGCAGCCTCCTCCCATCATAGCTGAACTTAAGGGCGATTCCCAAGAGCCAGCACAGACGCACCAATGCCAACTTCTAATATAAGTAAATCAGGGAAACACGGTGGACACAGTTTACTGAGATTTCAGCAAAGCACCTGATAAAATACTTCATACAATTCTTGTAGAAAAAAAGGAGTGATATGCCTGGGATTGCAACACAGTTAGACGGAACTAGGTCTGGGTGAATGGCTGGACCGAGAGCGGTCGCTAAGAGGCCAACACAAGCTGGCAGGAGGTCTCTAGTGGGGTGCTCCAGGGATCTGCGCTTGACCCTGGGCTGCTTCCCATTTTTGTCAATGCCTCTTAAAGGCATAGATGGCAGACTTGTCAAATTTGCAGATGACCCCAAATAGGAGGGAGAACTAACACTAGATGACAGAGTCAGGATCCCAAAAGACCTTGACTGGCTAGACACTGGGCCAAATCTAATGAGCTAGAAACTTATTAAGGATCAATATAAAGCTTTATACTTGGGTTCAAAAACTTCCCAAGGACGAGGTCAGGGGTGGGGAGGGAGCATGCTCAGGTAGCAGTTGATTTGAAAACTACTTGGGAGCGAACTCAGTGAGTCAGCTGTGTGATATGAAGAATCAAAAAGAGCTAATGTGACCTGGGACCACACAGGGAGAAGCCAACCTTGTAGGAATAAGAAGAGGAGCACCACCTGCTCTAGCTCAGAGGGCAGTGGGTGGGGTGCTGGGTCTGGCATCAGGAGGACACGAGTTCAAATCCTGCCTTGGACACTTACTAGCTGGGTGACCGTGGGCAAGTTATTTAACTGTTTGCCCCAGTTTCCTCATATTATTAAATGATTTTATTATTTATTATATATATTATTAAATATTATTATTAAATGAGCTGGAGAAGGAAATGGCAAATTGCTCCAGTATCTTTGCCAAGAAAACCCCAAATGGGGTCATGGAGAGTCAGACAAGACTGAAATGATCAACATGCAACAAACACATTCCTGAAGTTTAGAGGTGGAAAAAGCGAACTGACTTTGCTTTTAGAAAACACATTTTTGTCCTGGACTAAAACTATGCAAACTCATCTTTAGCTAGTGAACATTTTCATCACTGAATGAAGTTCTGAAAATAAAGGTCTGTAGGGCGGCCCCACACACGGTTCCCTCCAATGGCACAATTAAGCAGATTGGCTTGAGCCCACTCGTGTAGAGTCTGTCTGCCTCAGCCTGTCACTGTTAGCCAGCGTGGAAGGCTGACAGTGAGATCCCCCAGGAGCCTCGGAGGCTATGGAGCCCAACCTGTGCCTTCTGCCGCTTCTCTGTACCTGTATTCAGGATCGCTATCAGAGACGGAGTCTTTATATGAAAAACTTCTCTTCAGGTCCAGCTCCTCATCTTTTTCCTGGTCTCTCTCATCCTGAAAGAATTCAAGAAATCACTAAGTTGGCTTTTTTCTCTCTCTGGAAATAGCTTTCATTTCATAAAATGTTATTTAAATGTTTAAATTTCTTGACAAAGGAGAAGAGAAAAGCAGAACACCACGTACTTACCACTGGTTTTAATGAACCTTAGTGGACTCTTGCTAAGAATTTTTAGCCCATCAGCTGGTGACATTTCACTCAAGCTCGGTGATGCTCCACACCTGGGTGGGAGTGCAGTGTGGTTGGAAGAGCCCTGAATTCTGAATCAGAAGGTCTGGGTTCAGATCATAGCTCTGCTACTTATTACATTGGAGACTCTGTATAAGCCCCTTCCCCACTTTAGGACTCAACTTTCCAATCTACACAATGACCTGGTTGGATGCCAGGACCCTGGCCAGGCATGAGTTCACCTCAGGCTGCCTTAAGCCAAGGAAGCCTGAAAGCATGAGCATCACACACACACATATACACTACTGCTGCTGTGCTCCTAATTCCCCCTAGGCCCAGAGCCAGATGTGCATCCTGGATCCCAAGTGGAAGCACGCTGACCTGCCCTGATGGCCAGACCCCTGCTTCCTGTGGGGATAAGAGCAGCTGGTACTGTGAGTTAAGGCCATGGGGGAGAGCTCTCTTAGGGAAAATGGCCACATTTCCAGACCCAAGATGTTAACTAAAATGCCGTGCTGGGTCCAACATGCATTCACAGAGTCAGCAGGAAAGTCAAGTAAAACATTAACACCACAAGATGACAAAATGGTGCCTGACTCCTGTTATGTCTTTGTCCTTTGTGACAGTGGCACCCTCCTCATGTCTGAGCTTGATGCACTGAAATGGGCTCAGATACTCAAGGCTCAGCTTGGCATTCTCAAACCTTCCAGAACCTCACAAAAAAAAGAAACACTCCAAAGAGAATAATGCTGGAAAAAGATGTTCCTAGTGGAAAACTTTCTCTAAACTTCCCAAGTCCCAACTCATTTCCACCCTGGGCCCTGACGGCACCTATCATGATCTCATCCAGAAGCTAGAAGGACCTCTTTTCTTGTGATCTTCCAGGCACAGAATGACATTCCTGTATCAAGGCACCACTACCCATAGCCATGGAACATCACTTCCTTAAGTTTCCTCCATTGATAAGTTTATAGTCAATGATACTGCCTCAGCAAGATCTCCTGTTGGCTTGGCCAGTCTTTACAAATACAATCCTCTGATCACTTCTTAGTGAAGTGGAAAGAACACTGCACAAGGAGTGAGAAGACACAGGTTTGAATCTTGGCTCTGCCTTTCACTAGCTGTGGGACCTATAATGCTTCAGGATCTGAACATGACAATGATCTCCAAGGCCCATGCCAATGATGACGTTCTGTGTTTCTGAACCAAACAGAACAAAACAATAATCCAAGACCATGAGAAGGGTCTATATTCCTCCTTCATGCTTTCTACAATGACACCATGGATTTTTAGTACCTTTTGATTAGTGGTATGGAACACATTAGAGATGAGGAGAGGGAGGGATAATTGGTAGCTTGAGCATTGCTCTTGTATCCATGAACTATTAAGAAAATCAGAGGAAGGGTCCTATGAGTTGGATGGCTCTCCAATGGGAGATTCATGGAAGCTCACTCAGAAGAATCCCACAGAATGAGAAAGTTACAAGTGGCACCAGTGGAGGGGGTGCCCACACCTAGGAGATTCTGCAGCTATTGCAGCATCATGGTAGGGTACTCACAATAGATACTGTTCCTCCAACAGGAGACCAGTTTCACAAGGATTTTACAGAGATGAAAAAGTGGGTATGGGGGTGGGTAGTGGCTGACATCATCTCCATTATGAATTCTTTTTTAAAGTTTTCATTGATGTTTTCTGTTTTTTTATACCATCCTAATTATCCCCAGTATTCCTCCAAAAGTCATCCCACATAACAAAAAGTATTTTTTTCTTAAAAACGAAATCCACACATTGAAAAAAAGTAAAAAATACATGCCATGTGCAACCCTTGTGGTCCTCCCATCCGTGAAGGGGTGAGCTGGGGAGGTGGGTTGTCTCTTCACTCAAGTCTTGCATAATCTTGATCATTCTGTTATGTTAACTTTTGGGTTTTTTGGAGCGTCATTCTTTCCATTTACACTGTGATACTTACTGGGTATATTTTTTCCTTGGCTTTGCTTACTCCATCCCCATCAGTTCGTACAGATTCCGCCATGCTTCTCTCTATTCATCACATTCATCACTTCTTACAGCACAATAATATTACATAACCTCAGGGTTATTTTTATTTGCATTCCTCTTATTCTTAGTTATTTCATGTGGTTGTGAATACTTTGAAATTCTTCTTTTGAGAACTGTTTGTTCATATCCTTTAACAACGGATCTACTGGAGAATTAGTTATAGATACACATATATTTGTATGTATGTATGTATATAAATTATTTATGTATTTTGGATACTAAACCCTTATTAGAAAATTCTAATACAAGGATTTTCACATTTGACAATTTCCCTTTATTGTAAGTGCAATAATTTCGCCTGTGCAGAAGCTTTTCAATTTCAAGTAAACAAAGCTATTTTAAATAACTAGTTATCTATTTTATATTTTACAATTGCTTCTATCTCTTATTTGGTTAAGATTATGTCTCCTATGATCAATGCAAAAGACTTAGCTACTCTGATCAAGACAATGATCTAAGACAATTCCAAATGACCCATGATGAAAAATGCTATTTACCTTCAGAGAGGGAACTGATAAACTTTGAGTGCAGATTAAATCACGCTTTATTAAAAAACAAACAAACAGGGGCGGCTAGGTGGCGCAGTGAGTAGAGCAGCAGCCCTGGAGTCAGAAGGACCTGAGTTCAGATCCGGCCTCAGACACTTAATGCACACACAAACAAAAACCTAGCCGTGTGACCCTGGGCAAGTTACTTAACCCCAATTGCCCTCCAAAAAAAAAAAAAGCAAAACAAAACTTTATTTTTCTTGTTTTGTGTACCTCTTTGTGTTTTCTTTTGGAACATAGGTAAAATGGAAATATGCTTTGCATGATTTTACATGCATAATCAATATGTTGCTTGTCTTCTCAAGGAATGGGGGAGGAGCAGAAAGCAAGGAGAAAAATCAGAACTCAAAACTTTTAAAAATGAATGTTAATTTCTTACATATAATTAGGAAATAATGAAATAAATGTATTTTAAAATATACATTTCCTACTTATAGCTGCAGGAGGTATATGATCTAGTATTTTAAATAGTATGATATTTAATATTAAGGTCATACTATAAAAAAATTAGAAGAGAAGCAGATTATAAACCTCTCTCAACTGTCAGCAGGAACATGGAAGGAAGAGTGATATGTTAGCCCAATTTTTGCCAGACTGCTTTCCAGTTTTCCCAGCAGCTTTTATTAAATAAGGATTGCTTTTCCTAGGTAATTTATGTTGTCTACTTTATCAAACATTGAGTTGTTGAGTTCTTTTGTTTAGGATTCTCCCTTGTTCCAACTGATCTGTTTCTCCATTTTTTAACCAGTATCAGCCAGTTTTGATGGTGGCTGCTTTATAATATAGTTTGAGATCTATAAGTGATATCCCTCTTTCATTCCTATTTCTTTTAGCCTTTGACATCCTAGATCTTTTATTGTTCCAAGTGAAATTTGTCTTTATTTTAGCAAGTTCTATAGAGTAAAACCTTTGGTAATTTGATTGGCATAGCAATAAAAATAGAAATTAACATTGGCAGTATTATAAATTTTTATTATATTATATTGGTACTTGCCAGTTCTGAACACCAAATATACCTTCAGCTATTTAAGTCTGTCACTGTATCCATACATGCTTTTGGTGAACCTTGGTAAGTTGATCTCCAGATATTTTATGAACTTTGTAGCTATTTGGAATAGTATTTTCCTATTGTTGCTTCTTGGGTTTTGTTATTGTTAAGTTGAAATGCTGTTGTTTTTTGAGGATTTATTTTATAGCCTACAACTCTGCTGAAGCAATTGTCTCAATCAGTGTGCCAATTCCCTGAGGTTTTTCCAGGTATACCGTCATATCATTAGCAAATAAGGATGGTTCTGTCTATTCTTCACTTATCCTTCTATTTTTAATTTCTTTATCATCTTATTGCTATTGCTAGCATTTCCAGACTTCTATCAAATAATAGAAAGGAGGCATCCTTGTTTGGTTCTCTTATTTATTGGAAAAGGTTCATTGTGGATGATGCTTGCTTTTTATCTTTAATGGACATTTTTCACTGTATTTAAAAAGATCCATCTATGCCTATACTTAGTAGGGTTTCTAGCACAAAAGTGTGATTTATTGTCAAAGGCTTTTTATGCCTCTTTTGACATGATCATGTGGTTTAAAATATTTTGGCTTTTAATATGATTAATTTTATTGATTGTTTTCATAATGCTGTCATCTTTGTGTTCCTGGTATTAATCTCATGTGGTCATAATGAATGATTTCTTGAATAAATTACTGTCTCATTGACAGGATTTTGTTTAAGCTGCTTGAATCAATCAATATTCATTAATCATATTGGCCTACAGTTTTCCTTCTGTGTTTTATATTTTCCCAGTTTAGGTATTACATAAAAGGACTCTGGTAGTATTCTTTTTAATTTTTGACAAAAAAATTTAGAAGTTTGGGCACATGTTATTCTTAAAAAGATTGCTAGAATTCTCCTGTAAATCCATCAGGACCAGGAGGTTTTGGGTTTTTTGATAGTAGTATTATAGCTAGATCCATTTCCTTTCCTGAGATTGCTCTTTCATTTGGCATTTATCTGATCTTCTGATAGTTTGAGTGTTTCACATTTTTGAAGATATTCCTCTATTCCTTTTTGTGATTTCAGTTTTATTAGCAAATAACTAGGTATCATATTTTGATTATTCCTTTTATTTTTTCTGGTTTTGTTGGGATTTCATCTCACTTACATGTTATTTCATTGACAACTTTCTGCTCTCTTTTTATTCAGATTTGCTAAACCTTTGTCAAATTTATTAGTCTTTTTTTTAAGCTTTGTTATTCCCATTTTATTTTTTTCAAATGCTTTATTAACTTCTGGATTACATCACTCATTTCCACCAGATTTTGAGTTACAGTTTTCCCCCGTTTTTTCCCTAACCACCACCCCAAAATAGCGGTCCCACAGGATATCCCCTCCTCCAATCTGCTTTCTCTCATATCTTCTCCCATACCCACATTGGCTTTTCCAGTAGGGCATAGTGGATCTCTATGCTCCAATGCCTGTATATCTTATTTCCCAATTACATGTGAAATAGTATTAATAATAGTACTTATATATTTTTTAAACATTTGAATTTAAAACTTTGAATTCCAGATTCATTTCCTTCCTCCCTTGTCACCCACCCTCACTGGGAAGATAAGCAATTGAGTATATGTTGTACATGTGTGGCTATGAAAAACATTGCCATAGTAGATATATTGTAAAAGACTGACTATATTTCCCTCCCTCCTATCCCACCTCCCACTTGTTCTATTCTCCACTTTGATCCTGTCCCTTTTCAAAAGTGGGAGCTTCCAACTTCCCTCCATGCCAGCCTGCCCTCCCTCCCATCATCCCCGCTCTCATCCCCTTACCCCCTACTCTCCTGTAGGGTGAGATATCCTATTTAGTATGCATGTCATTCCCTCCCTGAGCCAAATTCAATGAGAATAAGGTGTTGCCTATTGCTTTCCTGTTCCTCCCCTCCATTGCAATCATTTTCCCTTGCCTCTTCTATATGAGATAGTTTACCCCATTCTGTCTCTCCCCATCTCCTCTCGTTATATTCCTCTCTCACCTCTTAAGTATCATCCCTTCTTATTAAAATGGTCCTCTGCCCTCTATCCATGTATACCTGTAAACATATATACACACATTCACATATGTATGCATATGCCCATATACCCTACTTCAACTATTTTCATACTGAGAAAAGTTTCATAAGTTACAATTATTGTTTTCCCATATAGGAATGTAAATAGTTCAACTTTGATAAGTTCCTTCTGATTTCCCTGTTTACCTTCTCAAGCTTCTTGCTTCTTGTATCTGAATGTCAAAATTCTATTCAACTCTGGTTTTTTCATCAAGAATACTTGAAATATTATTCTACTGAATGACCCATATTTTCCCCTGAAACATGATACTCAGTTTTTCTGGGTAGGTGATTCTTGGTTTTAATCCCAGCTTCTTTGCCTCTGGAATATCATATTCTAAGCCCTTCAATACCTCAGTGTAGAAGCTGCCAGATCCTGTGTTATCTTGATTGTGTTTCCACAATATTCAAATTGTTTCTTCCTGGCTACTTGTAATATTCTCTCCTTGATCTGGGAATTTTGGAACCTGGCTATAATATTCCTATGAGTTTTCTTTTTGGTATCTTTTTAGGAGGTGATGGGTGGATTCTTTCAACCTCGATTTTGTTCTCTGGTTCTAAAACATCAGGGCAGTTTTCCTTGAGAATTTCTTGGAGGATGATTTCTAGGTTTTTGTGTTTGATCACGGCTTTCAGGTAGTCCAATAATTTTTTAAATTATCCCTCCTGAATCTATTTTCCAGGTCAATGGTTTTTCCCATGAGATAATTTCACATTGCCTTCTATTTTTTCATTTGTTTTGGGTCTGTTTAACAACATCTAGATTTCTCATAAAGTCACTAGCTTCCATTTGCTCCAATCTAATTCTGAAGGAATGATTCTCCTCAGAGAGCTTTTGAGATTCTTTTTTCCATCTGGCAAATGTGGCTTTTTAAGGCATTCTTTTCCTCATTGCCTTTTTGAGCCTCTTTTGTCATTTGAGTTAGTCTATTTTTTTTTATAATATGTGATTATATATGATATAATATAAATTATTGTAATATAATATAAATTATCATGATAATTTATAATAATACAGTATTACTTAGTCACTCAAAGCTGTTCTTAAAACAATATTGCTGCATACATAATTCTCTTGGTTCTGTTGTTCTTTCTGTTCTGTGTTGTTCCATGCAAGTTTATCCGTGGTTTTCTAACATCATCAAGCTTATCATTTCTTTTTTTTTTCTTTTTTTTTTTTAATTTTTTTTTAAACAAATGCTTTATTAACTTCTGTTTTACATCATTCATTTCTGCCAGATTTTGAGTTACAATCATTTTTCCCCCATTATTCCCCTACCCAACCTCCCAGAATAGTAGTCCCACAAGATATCGCTTCCTCCAATCTGCTCTCTCCCATACCTTCTCCCATACCCCCTTCGACTTTTCCATTAGAGGAAGGTGAATCTTTGTGTCCCAATGCCTGCACATCTTATCTCCCAATTACAAGCAAAAGAGTATTAATAATAGTATTTATATATATTTGAAACATTTAATGTTAAGACCTTGAATTTCAGATCCATTTCTTCCTCCCTTGTCACTCATTCCCTCTGGGGAGATAAGTAATTCAGTATATGTTGTACATGTCTATCTATGCAAAACATTATCATAGTAGATATATTGTACAAGGCTGCTTATAATTCTCTCCCACTCATCCCACCCCCTACCTGGTCCATTCCCTACATGATCCTGTCCCTCTTTTATAGTGGGTACTTCCAACCTCCCCTCACCCCAAGGATGCCCTCCCATCCATCTTCCCTCCTCCCATCCCCCTTCCCCCTATCCTGCTGCAGGTTGAGATATCCCATTTAGTTTGTATGTCATTTTTTCCCTGAACCAAATTCAATGTGAATGTGGTTTTGCCTTTTTAGCCTTCCTTATTCTTTCCCTCTTTTGCAACCACTTCCCCTTGCTTCTTCTGCATGGGATAGTTTACACTACCCTGTCTCTCCCCATCTCCTCTTGCCACTTTCCTCTCTCACCTCATAATTTCATCCCTTGAGTATTCTCCTTTCCCAACAAATTAAACTTATGTCCTCTATCCATATATAACTGTAACCATATACACACACATTCACATATGTATTCATATGACCACACCCCCTTCTTCCATTATTTTCATAGTGAGAAAGATATCATCAGTCACAGTTATTGCTTTTTCCATATAGGAATGTAAATAGTTCAACTTTGATAAGTTCCTTTTGATTTCTTTTCCCTGATTACCTTCTCA